>JAEBDU010000002.1:0-167149 GCA_016802625.1 Heliconius numata | reverse complement strand
TTTCTATACTATATTCTATAATATTATAATGGAGAATAATCACTAATTTTAAATTCTAGCTCATCGTATTGTCTTTTAAAAACAAAAAATACTTGTGAAAGAATTATTTTGATACGTCTATTAGTTTTTGAGATATTGTCCTTTAAAGTAAGCGCGCGACGCGAGATTCCGTCGGGCCGTAATCGACTCGCGTGACGTCACAGGTCTTGCAAAACTCGCTCGCTCAGTTCGTCTTCGTTCACTCGCAGTTCGCGCTCTTCTTTAGCTGGCGTTCCACCACAAATTTAGTTTTGTTTAATAAATAATATATAGATATATTTTTAAAATCTTTTTTTTTTCACATACATAATGTAATAGCGAGCATTGTATTTTAATATATTGAGGTTTTGATAGTACTTTGTCAAAAAAACAGTTCTATCCTGCTCGGTTTCATGGCGTGTTGTACCAAAATCTTTAGCTTTGATTATTTTTATTTTAGTATCGATACTAGAAAGCTTGATTTGTTTTTTCCAACAACACTACTTGATTTATTTTTTCCAACAACACTTGGCTTGGCTTGGGCGTTACCACAAACTTAATCAGTACTTTAATGGAGAGACTACTCAGAACTTTGATGGAGACATACAGGAAAAAAAGGAGAGCTCTGCATTAGATTTGCGGCCTTTTTAGATTTGCAGAAGGCCTTTAACTGTGTGCCTCGTCAATGTATTTGGAGGGCATTGCGATCCAAAGGGATTCCTGAGGCCTATATTGAGATTATCAGAGATATGTACCACGATCCCGCTTTGCGATTCGCGATGGTTAGGACTGCTGTTGGCGACACTAAACCCTTTAGATCACAGTAGGAGGTTCACCAAGGCTCGGCCTTTAGTTCGTTCTTATTTATTGTAGTGTACTGTCACGGCTCACATCCAGGATCAGCCTCCATGGCTGATGATGTATGCCGATAACATTACATTCATTGAAGAGAAGCAACTAATGCTGGAGCGTAAAGTGAACCTCTGGAAGGGTGCGCTTGAGAACGGCGGTCTTAAACAAAATGTATCGAAGACCGAATACATAGCCTGAGGGATCCCGGACTCGAGCACTGTCCTTATAGGTCCTGAGCCAGCCGTAAATTGGAAAAGTTTCAAGTACCTTGGATTCGTTATGCATGAGTGTGGAGGCATCGATCACGATGTCCATGGCTGGATAAACGCTGCCTGGGCCAAATGGTGGGAGGTTATTGGTGTGGTCTGCGACCGCAGAATACCACCCAAGCTTAACGGGCTGATATATAAGAGCATGATCTGACCGGTTCTATTATACGGCAGCGAATGTTAGTCAGCACTATCTCGGTACGCTGAGGAGCTTCACGTCACGGAAATGAAGATGCTGCGGTCTGACGCAATCGAGGTAGTCTTGGGGTCCATGACGTAGCGGATAAGCTCCAAGAGCGTGGCCTAAGATGGTATGACAACGTTGCGCGCCGGCATAGGAACTATGTCGGATGCAAGTTCCTTGCTATGTCTGTCCTGTCCCTGAAGCTATACCTCCGAACGCCCAAGAATACGGTGTTTGGATGTCGTGATACAGGACATGAGTGCCAATCGTCGAACCACTCAGGACGTTATAGATCGTGTAAAGTGGAGTAGGTTAAGCAGGAAGGCAGACCCTGGCAACATACGCCGGGATTAATGCCAAGAAAAAGAAGACTTGGTTGCAGTTGTTGAAGACTCGTCGCTTCGACGATGTAGCCCATTATAAATGCCATAGTATGTTTACAATCACCTCTGCTGGCGGCACAGTCTTCGCAGATTACGTATAAACTTATTGCTTCTTTTCATTACATTCTAAGCTGCGATAATATAGTTTAATACGTGCGCGGTGTTCTGCTGTAATCTACATTTGGCAATACATACATAACCCACTCTTTTAACTTATACGTACGCAATATTACGCATCATGACCATAACTCTCTCTTGCCGATCTTCAATAATCACAATAAAAATAATATTCAGATATACATATATAAAAATATTAAAAATCTACATTAAAAAAAATTGTGCATGCTCAACTTACGGCATGAATTTAGTTATATTATTATTATATTATTTTCACTTATAAAACAATCTTACTACTTTGAACTTCAATAAAAAGTTTGGTACTTTTAACGCAAATAGCATTACCTACAATATGAAACTAGTTAGGTTTGGTTACATTACAGTCTTAAATAAATAATTTCAAATAAAATAACGTAAGATAGTTATATCTATACCCCAAATTGACATAATATTACTAGTTAGACAACAAAACTTGCCTTCGCATTTTTACTCCTCGCATTTCGGCGGCGAAAATCACTATTTTCCGATAAATAATCGGCAACCAGGTTATCCGATTGACCTTTTTCGAATCCTTCATCCATTTTAATTAATTGTATTAACACTAAACACAAGCGAGTAACAAACAAACAAAGTACTGCGCGAAATCTCCTATCACCGTAGGCGACTAGTGAGTTCTGCCAGACCTGTGACGTCACCGCCGGCCGCGGGACTGTTAGCGGCATTTGAAATTTTTGCAAACTTCAAATGCCTGTAAAATCATAATTACTTGGTTATTTTTAATGAAACAAAAACTAGTGTATTTGTATACGTAAAAACTTTACTGTAACGAACTTTGAAGCACTATTTCATACCTATTACCATTCCTCATTATAAACCTGAACATTTTGCTTGGTTGAACGTACCAACTTGTTTAAATTTAAAAAAAAAATTCCGGGAAAAGAACGGAGGTAGTAATTCTACAATTATTTCATGAATTATTTTTTAATATATAGTTTCTTGTTCTTTTTCAAACATGTGTACGCTGTGTATAGTTTAGATTCGTCTTCAAGAAAATGAAAAAGTGCTGCACTTAATTTAACAAATTGTGCCTTGATTTATTAAGAGCTGAAATATATATTATTGTGATAAAAGATATATATTTTTAGTAGTTTTTAATATTTTATATCTACTTTCTTTTTAAACTTCATACCGTTTTGTAGTATGGAGGGCATGTTAAGCAACATATGATAAGTTGACTGGCAGACTGGAGACATCCGTGTTGACTGGCAGAACTTAACACCGTCTTGACTTATTAGAAGAGCCAGTAAATGAAAATAATACATTCCCTCAAGTGGCAGTCGAACCCACTTCCGTCTCGTTACGGTCACACGCTGTATCGCTCCGCCACGACGGCCTCAAGCATAAATATTCAGAGTATTTTTATATAACAAATTCCTAAGTCCGTTTTCAATGTGAATCTTTCTTCACCAACAAAATTTAAAACGTGAAAAGACATTTATTAGACTTAATAAAAACCTAGACCTAGCTCAAACATGTACTAAAGTTATATAACATCGGCAGAGTTCCAAGTCACAATTTTATTTTCAAACACAGCCATTCCTTTACTGAGTGACTGACCAGTGACCATTGGAAGCTATTTCGATGAAGGTATAAATTTCGATTTTTGTGACCAATTAACCTATTTTCTGTCTATTTTATATAAATATTATTAGAAAATAAAGAAAGATGAATTGAGATATGGCTAATAACACAAAGCGATCGTAGGCTCTAATATTATATTATTTATTTTATACAATAATTATTATTTTAAATAATTTCATTTTCCTGATCTAACGGCGCTGAGTTCCGAAAACATAAGAGAAAAATGAGAACTTTAAATGATATTTAAAGACTTGTTTTTAATTTTTCTCTTCGCCTTCAACTAACAAAACGAGACATAATTTAAAACTAAGCTAACTAAATAAGACAGCAAAATTATCACTCAAAATTTAGACTGTACGTTCGTATTCGGCATATGCCTAACATCAAAAACTAAGCTCATTTATATATAAACTAAACGTTTTAACCTTCGTCTCTAGAAGGAAAAGGTGTAGACGCGAATTAAATTAAAATATAAACGTTATAAAAGCCTAGTAACAAATTTCGCATAGCAACACCTGTTATCGTACCTACTACCTATATATGTCTAATATTAGCGCGTCAACTCACGAATTATTTACTGATCTATTGTGAAACGCAGTTCTGGCTATAGTATCGTCTATACATATTAAATGTCGCGTGCTTATTATAAAATCGAGCTATTTTTTTTTATTGGTCATTAGGTTTTGTTAATACTAGCTTCCGATGACGGTTTTGTTCGCGTAATTTGCACAGAAGGTAGAAAGAATCTAGTGTTAAGACACTCTGTTTCCCATTTTCCGTCGAATTCTGGAGGCATTGCGTCGGGTAATCAGCGCAGCACTTTTGCCTCCACCACTAGAACGCAGTAATGAAAATGTAAATTTAAATAAATATTTAATTTACGCGAGTGGGGATCGAACCCTTAACCAGTCGCGTTTAAAGTCACACACTTATGCCTCTGCGCCACGACTGGCTTTTAATTGAAAATAGTGGAAATAATTAGAATTTTGTATAACTCGCTCTTAGGATATTCCCCTTAGTGTGTATCGAACCTACAACCAGTTTGCAAATTTTATATATTTATCTATTCTGATACTGTCACGTGCTATACACACGTGACCTATACAAATATATATACGTATTAGTATATACAGTACGGTCTACGAGTCTTGGCCTCGCCGAAGTGAGCTGTAGATTGTTACGAAGATTAGATTTAGATTTCTTTTTACATTTGATTATTTTCCTTCCCTTGCTTACTTCCCGAGTAAAACTGCGTAACTGGAAGCCTAACATCTAAGCGGCCGCGACTCGTCAACCGTACTATGTACACCAGTGGGCGACAATCTTTATCTGTGAATGGGCCAAACGGAATTTCCCTACGCAACAGCGAACCAGAATAACTTAGCGTGGCGCTAGTCGCCGCCATCAATTATTAGTCATACCAGACACATATATTACATAAATACTTCATATGTATATACCTAATTTTAATTGTAATATTCTTTTTTTTAATCTGGCGCTTAATTTTTTTTAGCTTCACGCTGTAACCTGCACATGGCAGGGTAGGCAAAGGGAACCTAGTGTTAAGATACGTCCGTTTGAAATTTTCCGCATTTTTGAGGCATTGCTTGTTGACTGGGGGAACTCAACGCCGCGTTTTGCCTCGTAGTTGAACTGTAATAAAATGTATTATTTATTACTATACCACGTTACATATCTACCTTTATTTTATTCTATATTTAAATCATTTTTCATTTACAATCATTATCCTAAATACGAAACTTAACCGCCTACTGCAAACGTTTGATCTTTTATAGGCCGTCAGTTTTACACGATGTCGCATATTTTTCATATGTTTTTATGAATATAAAATATGTAATAGAATTAGGAAAATCTATAAAGAGAAGCTGTTGATTTCAAAATGGTATCAACATAAGATTTTTTGAGGAATTAAACTTAATATACCTAATAGTTATACCATGCACAAAATCACGGAAATTTTTGGTTATGAATTATATTTTTTTTTGGGGTGGCTGCGGAAGTGTCATAATGGAAACGGAGTGTCTTAACACTAGGTCCCCAGATTCCCTCTATCAACTCTGCTATCTGCGGCATACATCGCAAGTTGTAAAAAAACTATATGTTTATTATGCATAAGCTCAGTTGAGTTCTTTAATTAGTTGTAGACACTTCTCCCCGTCTCTAGTTTTTTTTCACTATGTCTAACAGACCATAGGCCATTAAATCTGTAAATATAAGAAATTTTATATTAAGATTCGAATGGACGCGTGTGAGTGTAGACATGATGTTTATGAGTTCGATTTCCACTCGAAGGAATTAAATATTTAATATTTTCGATTTTCCGCTTTGGTTTTGGCGAAAAGCGCGGCGTTGAGTTTCACCACTCATCACGCAATGCCACCATAATTCGGTCGAAGTCTTGATGGCAACAGAACTCATTAATGCTAGATTTCTAGGTTCTCTATGCCTACCCCGCTATTTTCGGGATACAGCGTGAAGCTATAATAAAAAAATATTTTTATTATTACTACTGCTGCTATATTCATTCACATTAAGATAATTTAGATAGTTTAAAAATATTTGAAACAACATGTTCAAAGTTACCTTATCTTGATTATTCGTCGTTAAAAGCTCTAAGTTTATACGATTTCCGTTTCCTAAAACTTTATACACCTAACGACGCCGTTATAATTGTTAAATTAATATTATACAATTAAGCTCAAATAAACCTTTTGATAGTGATGTTCCTATTAACGAATATAATAAATTACATACATTCACTTGTTAAGCTTTATAGTTTTTTGACGTATGACCACACTAAAATACATTATTTAAGACAATTTTATCTTTTTTATTTATTTAGATAATAGACGTAGGCCTATTATTTTTGAAGCCAATTTATCTTAAGTATTTTTTCTTTTTATTTAACTGCTGTTACCAGAGTGGTTATCGTGAGTTTAATATATGTAGATAGAAGAAGTAACGTACTTAGTTAACCCAATTGATATTTTTTTTAATAGGGGACTACAGATAACAGATAGCACGATTTAAATGGTAGGGCGTTTACTCGCAGCGTCTGCCTTTAAACGCAGTGATTGTAAGTTCGATCTCCGTTCGGGGAAATGATTATATTTACTTTCATTTCCTCGCTGTATTACGCAAAAGTGAAACGTTTGCCAATCACCGCGTAATATTGTGAAATTTGAGCGGAAAATTCAAAAGAAAATGTATGTAATATTAATACTAAAAATATGCCTTGGAAATGAAATGCTCATTCTACTTTCTTTTAAAGGTATCATCGTCACTAATAATTAATTAACTTTGGACACTAGGTTCTCACTGCCTGTGCTGAAAAAACAAGAAGCTGCTAATTATAAAATAATAAAATATCAATTTTTTAAATATTTAACAGAAAATAACAATTGACCTAGCAAATTCTTATAAATATTCCTTGTCAATTACTAGAAAACATCTTCGTATGTTTAAGTATGAAAAAGAAGTAGACACAACCAAAAAATATTTAAAAATGCATTAAATCTTCCACACCACGTAAAACTGTCGACTAGAAAACGCAACACTTAAAATTTTTGTCGGTCTATGTTTTTAGACAGTGTAACGGTATGAATGACGTAACTTTTATTTTACACCGGGTCAGCATATGACTGTGAACGCGATAGTTGTGGATTCGATTCAGCCATTTTTCGAGGCGATTTTTTTAGTTGCTCTTTATAGCAATAAAATAATTTTGGATGGGAAGTTAGGTTCCGTGTCTGAACTCTGTTATATACAGCATATAAATTAACGCTAAAAGAAAATACCATACTATAAGAAATATTGATACATACATACATATATCTAGCAAAAGATACAACTTCTGAATATTTTAAAAATAACAAGAGTCTCAGACTTTTATTTAAAAGATTTTTTAGACGCGCCATTCTATTATATATTTTATTGTCTCATAAAGACCACTAACTGACCTATCCACAGAATAATTTAAATCTATATGTTTTGGTGTTACTAGCGTATAAATAGTTGCCTTGTACCTTGCGGACGCAGACTACAGTCATAACGCTTTGAAGATTTATTATAACTAACGAATTCTAATGCGAATTGCGAAGTGCTATACAAAATTACTTTTGTTTTGTAGATTTTTTTGTATAAATTTTTTTTCGTGCGTTTTCTACATTTTACGACGATTTAGACTTGCCTATTATTAAGAAATTAAGATAGGTCAGGTAACGTATTTAGTCTCGTAGACTAGCTCCATAGTTTACCAGGCCATGGAAAATAAATAATAGGGAATCGAAGTTGCAACTATCGAATATAGCAGATACTACATTTGAGCTGTGACATTGTATTTTATATAGTAAAATGTATGCAAGACATGGGAGGCAGAGGGAACCTAGCAGTAAATTTTCACCTAAATCATTTAAACGAGGTCAATTTTTATGAATGAAGCCTCATTCATAAAAAAATATTAAGTTTATTATTAAAGAAAATTAAGAACACTGTAGGTCTCTCTCCAAAAATAAAACTTTTCAATTTTGAAAATATTATCCAGATAATTATATTAAAACACAATTTGTCTAAAGTCTGCTCTCGTAGGCTATAGCTGCGCCCACGGCGTGCGTCACGATCACATCTATACATGGTGACATGTGCCTCTACGAAACAATAAATTTGAGATCTCGTTTCCCTTTCTACGATAGGGAAATTGATTTACATGAAATTATAATATTTAGAGAGGACGTCGACAGTGACAGCATTTGACTGTAAATGCGACCGTTATGGATTCGATTTCCACTCGGAGAATGAATTTATGCGTACGTGTTATTTTGGTGTATAAACTATAAAGTTTCATCTTAATCCGTTCAGTTCAGTTTTAGTTTGAAACTGGAACAAACTTCGATCCTTGCAAAAATTAGCGCGTCGAGTACCGTTTCGCCAGCCGACACGCAATGTCTAAATTAAAACACTAAGAAACTGCCTTACTATGAAATTTATTTTCTAAAAACTAGCTTAAAATATTCAGGACCCCTACTCCCACCTTCCTAGATAGATTTGCTAATTATCGCAAAAATCCTCTCGTATTTAACATTAGTTTTTAGTTTAAACTTTTAATAGCCGTCAATCTAAATAACATCAAAACCTCTATGATGAGACTTGATTCCATCTTGTCATGTTTATATGTAAAAAATTTCGCCCACTGGACACTGAACAATCTATACTGGCATGATGCCACATCCTGAGTTTTATGATTTTTAATGTAAAAATATAAACCTATATATTTATTTATACCTGTAATAATAGCAATTATATATATTTTCGCGAGTAGGTATATCATGTGCTAGTCAAAATTAAGGCTTTCGTGACGCCTCACTGTAAACTCGATGGTTTTGCGTTCGATTCTCAATCTGGGGAATGAATTGTTTTTATTTTCTCGCTTTTTCACTTTTTAATTTTTGGCAAAATCTCTTTTGTTTAAATTTTATTAGGCTTTTAATTACTAAAACTGTGGTTTCATTTATACTGGTGACGACAAAAACACTCTGTATAGGCAATAACTGGCTAGCTATATATCTGTACAAAAAGAAACTCTCAACTAAGTCTATATCAACATAGCAGTTATTATATTTCATTATTATCTTGTTACTGAGAAATGCTAATATAAAATCATCGCGTTGGGAACAGCACTAAATCTTTCCCCTTAATTATAGAGTAGAGCATTGAAATTTTTATAGTCTATTACTGCAACTTAAAATGATAAAGAAATAAATAAAAAGCAGAACTTATGTCATAAAACTCATGTGGCATGACAAACAAACTAAATATTTTGTAGGAGGCAACTATAACTAGCTGGTTTTACGAGCTGGGAATGAATGGGGCTTAAATGGTCTGTTTAAACTAAAATAAGCTGTTCAATGCTTTATCATGTCAGCATCGCTTTGGATTGCAATTAAAACAAAGGTGATGTCCCATAATTTAATTTTAATTAAGTAAGTTGAAATTTTAATTCTGTTTATTATTACATAATCTTTCTAATGACCTATTATGGTAATAAAGATAACATATAATAAAGATAAGTCTCTGGTGCGTTATATTTTTTTACAACTTAATCAGTTGAAATGCCTTAAGCCCTTGTGTAATGTATGTTTGAGTGGTATCTGAATGCATACATTTGTTAATGACCTAGTTACACTCTGAAGAATATCTGTTATCTGCTGTCATAGATACTTTAGATTACAATTATTATGAAGCTAGAGAGTTTCGTCAGACGAGCTCTAGAAAGTTGATTTCAGGAACAATTGGTTAGAAGTCTCGGCCTCTGATAACAAGATGAAGCGTACTGAATTTTGCTACTCAATTCCCTCTATTTTCCGCGAATTTTCGCGGTGTTATAATTTAAAAAATTACAATTTAAATTTCCGTCGATCATATTTATCTTTAAATATTATTATCTAAGGTGCTTTTAAAAAATATATTCTTATCAAATACAACCAAAGCTTAAACTTCTGATACAAAAACACCACACGAATGTCAACATTTGAATTTAGTGCACTCAAAACCAATTACAGTAGAAAGTGAAACAACTTATTCTACATAATAAGGAGTTCATTTGCAATAATTTCATTGCATGGAATCTTTTGTTATGCCCAAAATATATCTTATTTCTTGTTATTAAAGTATGAAATCCCTTGTTAAGATATTACAGACGGTCAGCGAACCTCACCTGGCCCTACGCAAATGATCCGAAACAACTAGACGCCCTTTGTTGTCTGCCTCGCCTTACTACGAGAATACTACAGTGTTTTGTATTGAAAAACCATAACAATGTGTAAATCTATATATACATTTGTATATATAAAACTCTTCCGTTACCCAGTGACTGACAGCCAACGCACAAACGGAACTACTGGACTTATAACGGTGAGATTTGGCTTTAGCATGCAAGTAGGTTAGAGAGTGCTGGGGAGCCCGAAGAGAGGATCTCTCGAAATCCCTACGGGAAGGAGAAAAACGGAATTTTCATTTTGCGTCTCTCAGTCCACGGAAATCAAGCTGAGAGACGAACTATATTATCAGAAATATGGCATTTTGATTCGTGTTTTGCTAAATGTTCTACGCGATTGATATAAAAAAAATGATGAAGCCGTTATGGCACAATGACACAGCATTAGTATTGTCAGTACTTCCCCGCCCTGGCAAGACAAAGCGTGGCGATGAATACAGCAGATCAACAAGGAATGTCTCGAATTCCCGCGGAACGTTGCAACGCCAGAGTGTCTCAACACTAAGTTTTTCTGCCTACGCTGCCCTATCCTTACAAAAAAGTGTCATTATGCTATTATTATACAAAATGTAAGGAATATAGTTATCTATCTATCTAATAAAAAATCAAACTTTTGTCTTGAACTTTGGCGTTGTATAGTTTTAAAAATTACATATATAGAGACAACAAAATTCTTTTATCTTCAGACCACAAGTCGAATGACTGCTGGAAGTAATAAATAAAAAATAACAAAATGCAACACGTTCTTCTTGAAGGTATTTACAAGAACTTATAATTTCCCTTCGCACAACTCCTGGGTGTGATCCGCAATAAACGCATTTATAATGATATTCACGTCGTGTCGCGGAGGGCCGATTTATGGCAACATCGGATCCTCGTTTGAGTATAGCTAGCAGAATGGCGGAAAATAAATTATTATATATATTTTTTGTAGCTTTACAGTGCATAGCTACGCAAAGGAAAATAGCATTAAAACACTCCGTTCTCAATTGTCTGTTCCCCACTGCCCAATTTTAGGAACTTTAGGAATTGAGTGCAGAACTCGACGCCGAATATAAACCGAATAAAATAATTTATATTTTTATATATGTAATTTTAATTATAATATTACATTTTTTAATATTTATACAATTTTTATATATACAATTTTATTTATAATATTGCTTAGTATTTGTATTGTACATACAATTAATTTTTTAAAAATTTCAGTGATTAATTTAAAAAATTAACTATCATATTAGAAATTAACTCAAAATGCAATATCTTCAAAGTTTAGCAAAAAAGTTCCCTATATAGAAAAAAGCTTAAAACTAACTATAAATTTCCCACATAGTCATTCAAATTATAACGTTATAACCACTCAGTACGCCAATTTAGTAGCTTCGTATGTCGCGAATATCTCCACGACGCCGGCTTAGGGGTCGGCGAGGCTGAGGGCTATATTGCGTCAAGTGTGAGCGGAATTTAAAAACGTCTCTGACGGCTCCTTTAATGTCTGGACCGCGGTATCATGCCTTGCGAGGCGCGCCCCCGATAATTCGGAATTTTTATTCGTATTTCTTTATATACCTATTATAAGTTGGTACTTGCTTCTATATAGGTTGTATGGTATTTTATTATATTATATGTCACGTTAAACCCATTAGATGGTTTTTTAATAATTTTAAATCATAAAAAATAAATCAGCTTCACTCTGTATCCCACATATAACAGAGAAGGCAGATGGAACCTAGTGTTCAGACACTTCGTACCCTAATTTCCGCTGAATTTTGCCTTGGTGCCAGGGTGAAGAAATGGAAATATTAATAAATAATAATTCATTCCCCCGAATGGAAATGGAACGCACAACCTGTAGCGCCTACAGTCGCGTGCTTGTGCCCTTGCCCATTTTCTATATATAAGTGTACTATTTTAGTCATTTCAATTAGAATCCTAAATGCATATATATGTATCTAGCTTTCTGGCCTGTGTCGCTAAAACGAATTAGGGGTTGCCGTTCCAAAGGGCGCCGATACCGTGTGAAGTGTGAGCGGAATTTTAAAAGGTTAATGACGTCTTCTTTACTATTTGGATTCTGCGCTCGTTTCACTACTTATTATCCAGATGATTGTGTTCAAAAGTTATTCTATTCTGTTTCTTTTTTTTAGGAAAGGCAAGTAAACATCTTACAGCAGATATATTTTTTTAGTCTCACGCTGTACCCCTTACCTAGGAGAGTAGATAGGGAGAGTCTAGTCTAGTGTTAGCACACTCTGGTCCCCACATTGTGTTGAGTCGTGAAACTCGACGCCACGGTTTGTCTTATTACCAGAGCGAGAAAATGAAAATAATTAATTCAACGACTGAGTTTCGAGCTGAAATCAAGATGACATGTGTGCCTTTTATAGTACAAAAATAATTTCGTCACTAATAAGTTCAAATACGATAAGACTCTATCTGTGATATTGCAAAAAAGAATATCTTTAATACAATTAGTATGACGATAACACCACAGCTCCCCTTTCCGTCCGCAACACAATTAGTACGCGAATGAGAAGTGAGAGAGACGGCGCCCTCGGTTACCTCCGTTGTGCGCCCTTAGCAAAGATTAGACGATACAGATACAGAAATATATGATAAATGTTGAATATATTAAATCTAGCTCGGTTCGATTCCTATCCGTGGGATGGAATTTAAAGTATTTTCATCTCCTCGCTCTGATAACACCTCGAAAATTTGACGGAAAGTGAAGAACGGAAGTGTCTTAATGGAAACAGAGAGTTTTAACACTATGTTCCTAGGATCCCTTTGCCTATCCTGCTATGTTCGGGATACAACGTAATCTAATCAATTAATTGTGATTACCGCACCTCCAAATGATCAATTATTAATTTACAATCGTCAATTGCTGCCTACCTAACACCGGAAACATACAAAATGGAAAAATAATATTCATATACCCTACATTTTAATACAAATCTACTCTGTGACCAGCCAGGCCGTCCCGACTCCCGGTACGCACGCACCGCGCGCCCTCAGCACCGTCTGGGGCACTTTATTGTACGCAAATGAAATACCGACATTGCCCAATGTCGACTGTTCTATTAACTTCGTCTCTTGAGGACCACATCTACTTCTATGGAGTATGCTCGTACGGTTTAAATCAGAGAAATTGTAATCAGAAAGTCGTAAAAGTAGAAACGCTCGTATTTAAATATGTTTTAATAATAATGTAAAAAATGTATATTTATTATTACCAGAACGTGGGCCTTTACTTCTGCCAGATGTCCTAAAAGTTGTTTAAAATTGGGGCAAACTACGTTATACGACTAAGCTTTAATTTTACATATATTATTTACGGACTATTTCAAGACCTCTTATAAGCACCAAGGCCAACCCGACGGCTCAATCATCCTCGCAAACAGAGGTGTACTTTATTTAGAGCTACCTCTGAAAGGGCCCCATTATCAAGTTAGTGGGTACGCATACTCTCTTAACTATAAACTAGACTAACAATCCTCAAAATTTCAGCTTTGCTAAAATGGGATCTTGGGCGTCTATATTCTTTACATATGTACAATTTATCTACATGTCAAATTTAGAATTTCTAAATCCAGTATTTTCATCTGTGCGTTGTCTATCAGTCACTAGTTTTAAATATAGCAAATTATATCGGATTAGTAACCAACAATCAACAAAAACCGCTTTATATGTATAGTTTTTAGGAATGATTCTAACAATTTATTTACATTTAGTTATATATCATTACCGCGTCTGGGAAACATGCATCCAAATAAGAGGCACGCATTAAAGGCTCCATTTAGCTCTGCTATTCTCAGGACGTCTTTGCGACCTTGGTATCCTTGACTACGGGGCCTTGACCCGACCTTAGCTCTGATAAATCTTGTTATACTCGTATAGTGGGTACATGTTGTGTGGACATCACTTTTTCATCTTTATTTATACCTATTCTGTTATATTTTGACGGATTGCCGGGATAGGCATATGAAACCTGAATAACGTCACTTTTTATCTTACCAGCTCAATTAAATAAGTATATTTTAAATACAAATATTTTCTGTAATGGGAATCGAACCCACATTTGGCGTTTAGAATCAACATTAGCCAACTGCGTGATAACTGTGTACTTCAATTAATATTATAATATTATTTACAATGAAACTTCAAACTTCTTGTTAAAAAAACGTCATGCGTACTTAATTTATTTTATATAATTAAAGTTTTTGTAGCCCCTACGGTATTAAAAATGGTTGCTCAAAAAAAGATTTAAATTAAATAGTTATAAAAGTCCAAAGAAAATATATATAAAAGTCGTCGTGCTTACAGTGGCGCTTGTGCCCCAGCGCCACGACTGGCCCTCAAGTGACTTAGTACCTCCATCCTCTAAACATGGCGAATGCCTGAAGATAGACAAAAAAGTACTTTCCTATATATAAACTAGATCTACACAGTTTAAAACATTCTTGTGATGATATCATGGTCTACGTACGATTGTGGCAATTAGTGCATATAATTGCACAGTGATTTAATCCATTAACAGAGCAGTCAGTGGTATCGTGTTACATGTATGTAAATTTAAAAAATCATCTTCACGCTGTATCCCACACAGAGCAGGATAGGCAGAGGAAATCTAGTGTTGAGACAGTCCGTTCCCCAATTCCCGAAATCTGGCAGCGCGCCGCTTGACCCAAGGCCGCGCTTTGCCTCACCTCACAAAGACACCAGAGCGACGAAATGGAAATATACATTTAAATAAATATTTCATTTCCTTGAGTGGGGATCGAACCCACAACTTGTCACATTCTGTGTCTGTACACACTTTGTGCCCCTGCGCCACGACAGGCCTCAACAAACATGGTTGTAAAATTCTGTAGGTGCTCAATTGGGATGTGGCTGACTGAAACAGTGGTTGCAAATGCGAATTCAACTTCAGCTAAATGTTTATATACTAGAAGCTTTCGTTCGCCAATCCACATTCAATCCACTTACTTTACTATTATATTCACTTTTGCCTACTTTTTTTAACCTTTTTCAGAGTGAGGAAGTGTGAAGTCACTCAATTGGATGGTAAGTGAGGAAAAAGTGTTTTTTCCCGTTGCCTTCGATGCTATATGCGTAATACACTGTATTATGCATATAGGAGCAAAAAAATGAACTGCTTTATATGCCTACAGAAAGCTAACTAAAATACTTGATTTTACAAATAGAAAATAACAACAAATAATCTGTGAAGTTTAAAAATACTGTGTTTTGATGCAGTTACCAGAATAGAGGTAAACTAAAGGAAAAACACGGATATATGACACATGTTACGACGCCCCATGAATGTTTAGTTAATTTGAACGATGGGAATAAAGGTTGGGTTGTAGGGAGTGTATAAGCGATATGACAAGCAGGGCTTATGTATTGTAGTGACAAATTATCCTTTTCTTTTCTTTTTTCACACTGTCTCCCGCACATAGTAGGGTAGGTAGAGGGAACCTTTTTCTCTTATTAAAAGACTTCTTTTCGCCACTTTCCACCGGATTCTGAAGGCATTTTGAGTGGCGGAACTCAATGTCGCGCTTTGTCTCTATACCACAGCGAGAAAATGAAAATATTAAATATTTCATTTCCTTAAGTGGGAATCGAACTCCGAATCGGAATCCAACTCTTCAGAAGTACTAGTAAACTACTCGAGTTTAGACTCATTACATTCTTTGTACCTATTAATATATTCTTTGTATTCGAGGTCAGTCATGGTGCGAGGGCACAAAAATGTGCCTTCAACGCAACAGTTTGATTCCCACTCGAAAAACTGAAATATTTAACATTTCTTCGTTCTGGTGCCGCGGAAACTAAAAAAAATATTAACAATAGTAAATAACGCCATTAGCTCTCGCTACTGTCACACCCTAAGCGTTCGGACGTTGCGTTAAAAACAAAAGAAATCGTTTGACCCACATAGCGGCGACGCGCGATGACTGAAACTATTTAAATATAGTTCAGACTGGAACTTCTACAGCATGTCTAATGGGACGGACGAAACAAAAGTGCATCTTCAATCATTTTCATTTTTTATTTTGTATAAGAAAAGTTATAATTGGGTTGACTTCAGTTATTATAATATAGGTAACAAATTTCGAGACAATAACCGAAACAGTAAAGGTCGAAGTGTGGCAAAAGCGTGTGGCTGTAATCGATTTCCATTCAGCGGAATGAATTAATATTTGTGAACATTTTCATAAGTTCTTCCCTCTGGTACCAGGGTAAAGCGCGGCGTTGATTTCCGTCACTCAACACGGAAGCCTCAAAAATTCGAGGGAAAGTAGGGAACAAAGTGTCTTTGCACTAGGTTTCGTCCGCCTGCACACACAGCATGAAGCTAAAAAAGTAGTAAGGCTGCGCCTAGTCTCTCCAGAAACTCTCTCTTTAAAATATTTATATACGTTTTCTAAACATTTGAAATATCTATGTGGAAAACACGAAGATTAAATTAATTTTCATTGTAAAACCATAAAAAGGTATGCATTCCATATTTTCCCTTGTGAATTTCCGTATAATTGATAAAATTCATATGTTAATTTACATGGGGGCTAGAACTATTCGACATACTTTCGTTTTATGGTGCAACACAATTCTTGATGGTTTAATGCATGTCAACTTACTTTATTGTACATGTCTGTAATAAAAACAAATTCTTCGATTTACGCAATTTTTACACGTTTCAAATGAAATTCTTTAACTGGATTAATCGTGTTTATTTAATAGTACACATGTATGGGAATTGGGAACTCAAGGAACACTTTATAATAATATGGTAGGATAATATGTGGTCACAAGTAGCTTGAGGTGGCATACGTCTGTCGGTTGACACAAGTATTATACCAACTTTACGCTGTATCTCTCATTTAGCAGGGTATGGACAGGGAGCCTAGTGTTAAGACACTCCGCTTTCCACTGCCGAATTCTGGAGGTACTTTGTGTTGAGGGACGAAGAAATGTCTTGTCGCGTACCACTCGTGCTCCTGCCCCATGACAGTCCTCGATTATTATATCAAACCAATAAATTATAAATAAAGAAAGGAACAAGGCGAACGCAAAAAATAAAAAATATATAATATTAAATCAGATTTTTTTTCATTTTGTAAATATACTGAAATTTTCTTTAAATATATTTATATCTATATCAATTCTCTTGATCGCATCACTGAAAAAAATTAAATACTTCAACCGTTTCAAAATTAAAACGCTTGTCAAAGGAATGTCAAAAGAAACTTTACTTAACCCTTCTTAGTAATCTGTTGCCGTTTTATGTCATTCCTTTGTATTGACCAAACAGACCCTTTGTTTTAAGCACAAAGCCTCGCTCACTTTCGCTTTCCTGGAAACACTTGAAATGACAACTGCCACCGTAAGCAAATCAACCTGTGAGGTTACGCCAGTATTCTAAGCTACCGAAATATTTTTCCCAAAAATTGACTATATTCCTACATTTTATTGTAAATATCATATATCGGAACTATAAAAACGGAAGTATATTGTTAGTATTAACTGATGGATTCATTATATTATTACTGTTATTATATAAATTATCAACGAGATTAGTTGTTAATACATACGTACTTCTAAATACATATAAAAAAGTATATAAATTTTCTTGATATATTGTAATAATGTATAATCAAAATCAATAAATACGGAAACAATAATATATATTTAAATTTAAAATAATCCTTTATTTGTGGTAAAACCTCTAATCAGGCAACACCGTTGTGGTCACAACCATCTGTTACGTACGACATATGGCGTGCTTTTTTACGGTCTTACGATTTGTTTGTGTTGCCATCCTTTACCCACTTTTTGGTTTTAACGTGATGTTTGCATGCCCTCTCTGTTTCTCCCCGTTTTCCTTCAAGGTGCAGGGTAATTGAAATTGAACACTGCATGCGGGCGAGTGAAAGGATCAAGCCATAGATCAATCTTTTACGTTTAATGACAATGACATAAAATTGTTATTAATATTTTTTTTATTACTTGAGCGTGTTTCTCGCATTTTGCAGCAAAGAGATAAGTCACTCTGTTTTATACATAATGTCTGTCATCGTCGTACTAAAGGCTCAGACCCAACTATTCTCCTAATTTATTTATAAATAAAAATACCTAAATATATATATACATACCTACAATACAGATAAATGTTATCTCTTCGAGTGGAATATAAATCTAGCACCATTGCATTTAATGGCTTACGTGTCAACTGCGCCACGACGGCGTTTATTTGATAAATTGTGTTAATTTCTTTTTCATCTTCATGCATGCAAGCGCATAGCTTAATTGGCCAGAGCATTTGGAAGGTATCCAAGAGGCGTGGGTTGATGTCTTGTTATATATTTTTTGTATAGAATTTAAATTTATAAACTACATATAGGTACATAGTGTAGCTCATAATTGCATAATTATGAGTTAATTAATCTTAATTTTTTATCTTTTACTCGTAGTGCACTTTTAGGTGTAGTCTCTGTAAGGATTTCTTAAAAATTATATTTGAATATATATTACATAACATTCAAAAATATAAACATAATGAAAGTACTTAAATAAGAAACCTATGTTAGAATGCCCGACACATAATTGAAACAGCATACCGCACTAACTGCTACATTTTTAATCTGTTGCAAAGCGAAAATGGCGGGAAATTAGTAATTATAAGTATTTGGTGCTTGGATTGGAATATACAGGGAAAATCTTTATACGACAAAGTTTCCAGCTTTTTTCTCTCTCTTTCTCTTGATTGTGTGTGGAGTGGCAGAACTCAACGCTGCATTTTCCCTTCTCATGACAGTGAAAAAAGTTAAAATAATCCATTATCCCGAGTATTGTTTCAAGAATTTCTTTTTTTCAAGGCCCATATTACTTGTATATACGAAAAAGTTTTGTTGAAACAACATCCTAACCTCTTTCTCTATTCTTTCCCACAACTCCATTTCGTTCCCATGCTGGTTCTATATAATCATAGACCATGAATCATTTATATGTATAAATAATACGACATGTTTAGTCCACTTCCTTTTATGTCTTTGATTTATTACTTTTTAATAAGTAAATTGTAACTGCCGTTTACTAATTGTTCTAACAAAAGTTGAAAAATTGTTTTGGGGAAATTTATGATGAGCAGTCACTGGGTTAAACTTTGTTTCTTTTAAAGTTTACTTTATGTAACGTAACATTACCTTTAAAATCAGTTTCACGCTGTATCCCGCTAACGGTAGGGTAGGCAGAGTGAACTTAGTATTAAGACATTCCATTCGCCATTTTCTGCCAAATTTTTCGAGGCATTGCACGTTGAACGACGGAACTCAACGCCAGGCTTTTGCCTTGGTGCCAGAGCGAAGAAAAGAAAATAATAATAAACAATTTCATTCCCTCCAGTGGGAATCGAACCCACTACCTCTCGTGGGTACAGTTACACGCCAGTGCCCCTGCGACTCGTCTTTTTTTGGAACGAGACTGTAGACACGCCGGTAGCTAGTTCGTTTCCCACTTCGGAATCAATTATTATTTTCTTTTCCTTGATCGGGTAACAAGATAAAGCGCAGCGATGAGTGCCGCCGCTCAACACGCAATATCTCGAAAATTTGGCGAAAAGTGGGAAAAGAAGTCTGAAATCCCTCAACCTATCCTGCTATACGGGCGAAAGCGTGAAGCTGCTTTTTACCATGCTATCGAACTATTCGAAATATCTTCACCAGTAAATATTTATAGCATCACAATCTACAATCTATGTATATACCTGTATACATTTCCAGGAACGACACGGGCCAGGACCCTCCTTTATTGTGTTACAGGAGCAAGGCAGTTATAGCAATAAATAATATATAATTACACATATTATTGCAAATGTCATGACATTTTACAAGTACAGGCTGCCTAGGCTGCCTAGGTCGTTTTAAAACTATTAAATTAAATATTCCTTTGTGATGTACGATTGTTTCTTTTTAGTTTAATTTACGATCTATTTGTTGTAATGGCTTTATGTTTAATTGACTTGGGTCTTTAAGTTGGTATGGGTTTGAGCTTTAGGGCCATAATAAAATGGTTTTTTTTTTATTATTCTTAGGTTTTTAATTATATACTAGTTTTTACCAACGGCTTTGTCCTTATTTGTAACTTCTGGAAATAACTTAGAATTAGGTAATTCACATTCTACGCCCCTAATTTTATACCGGATTGACCGCTGTCAACTCTGAGACTGATCTGGAAAGCGATCTGTAGGTGCCATCTTCATTCAAAGGTTGTATATAATTTATGAATGAAAACAGCATCTCAAGATCTCTCTCAAAGACGATCTCAGAGTTGAGAGTGTTTTATAATTACGGGCCTAATTGCACTAAGTAACTTTAAGCATAAATGCATTGGGCTACATCTTCTAGGTTACATATTATTTTGATTTTCTTGCTATGGTAAAAAGATAGAGCGCAACGTTAATTTCCTCTTCTGTCTCGAACACCCATTATTTCGAAAATCGGTCGAAAAGTTGGAATGGAGAGTCTTAAACACTCCATTCCTGTGACAAACCAGTATAATGTTCAAAAATAAAAGAAAAATCAAAATCAAAAACCTATAACCATCGCGTATTCAGACATACATATCCCAAATACATCACAATTAGATTTAACTGAATCACATAAGCGCAAAGTCGACAAACACGAACATAGTAACAAAAATTAGCCAAATCTCCCCCCCACACACCCCCTCCTATCCTACATTTAATCCCGCGATAGGCGAGCAAGCAAAATAACCGTAAAACATCAAAATACCTTTCCGCTCATTATCAATGACATGACCGGACAGGCGTAAAATCGTTAGAGAGCCGACGGAACGCCGCCCAAACGAGAATAGGCCCTATTCCCAGTGAGCTTGTGGTGAATATGTCACTTGGCTGTTAATGTGTTATTTTATACTATCAAGGGGTCGATTGTACCGAAAACAATACTTTTCAGCTTTTATGGTGTCTACGGAAATTTATTACGTCACTATTGAAACTTCGTATGTAATCAATTTATCAATCGATTCGTACCACTAGAGAAGGGTTTCGATCGCGCTTCAAAGTTTGTCAGTTTCAAATGTCACATGGTGTTGATTTGTTAATATTATTGAAGTAGTACACTACTTAAGAATAAAATAAAATAAAAAGAGAATAATAAATACAAAAGGATAACATCAAAAAGGACAGTAAAATTTAGGTATTGTTCAACTGTAACGTCTCTATCTTATGCTCGAAACGTCATAATTAAAGAACTTAACTGAACTTGTCTATATCTATTGAGAAATTTGACTTGGTTGCTTTGTGTTCATTTTACGACTCGAAAATGCTTGTAAATATCTATTTCATTAAAGTATATTTTGAATTGGTACTGGTGTACTGTCACTGTGTAGATCAAAAGTAGAGAATAGACTTATTACTTGTACATATTTTTTAATACATTTTTACTTTTATAATACGAGTACGAATAAATGTCATCTATTTCATATATCATAATTATATACTCCTGTTGTAACGCAGAGGCATTAAGTATGACTATAAACGTGAAAGATTGTGGGTTCGATTCCCACTGGAGGAAATATTTCATATATTTAATATTTTTATTTTGTTGCTCTGGTGTTGAGACAAAGCGTTGGCGTTGAATTCCGCCACTCAATTCTTCCAAAATTCAGCGGAAAATGAGAAACGGAGTACTTAACACTAGGTTCCCTCTTCCTACCTAGCTTTACGCAGGATACAGCGTAACTCTAAAAAGATGTTATACATTTGTACAATAAATTTCGCAAAAAAAAAAGCTCATTAACAATCCAAATGGGGTCAGGTTCCTAGAATATCTAGATATTCGTCCAGATCGTGTGATATAGGTAATTATAGTTCGTCAGATACAAGTGTGGCGGCCACCTGCGGCATTGTCACACACTGCGATAGCACATGTGCTACGAGCGGAAGCTTGTATGGTCTGTTCTCATTGTAGACCTGCCTAGGCTTGCGCGAGAATTTTGACGGATGGCTGTGGTTATTTATGTTTAGGTGTATTAAATTAGGATAAAAATTAAATCAAATAATAAACAATATCAATACAAAATCTAAAATATATTTAAATTAAATATAATTACGAACAATCAAGGAAATATTAGGTGATTTTAGGTGCCAATTCATAACCTCCAGTGTGAATCGAACCGACCAACCGTCGCGTTTACAGACGCTGTGCCGTTGGGCCACATCGGCTCAAATTCTCATTTTTTACATAATTATATTTTATTCAAATCGTCTAATATTACAGAGTAGACATAGCGAACCTAATGCTAAAACACTCCGTTCTCCATTTTCGTTCCGTTCTTCATGTTTAGTTGTGGTATATGCACTGTAATATGTATCCATGTAAAATGGAAACCCACTCTTATTTTGGAGACAAATCTTTTAAAATAATACACGCGACCCCATGCGCCGTCCGCATAGTTTATTAATTACCGAACATTATTATAACACTGAATTGGTCGCTCAACGATATCATTAATAATTTCATTATATTTTTAGAATTCCGCACTTGGATTTGATTAGTAAAAATTAATATTAAAAAGCTGTCTTGGTGGGATTTTTAACTGTTTTTTTCGGAAACTTAAACGCGATGCTATAGGCCAGGAGTGTCACAGAGTCACAAGTGTGTACAGTTACAGAGATAGGTTGTGAATTCGATTCCCACTCGAGAAAATCGCTTTGGTGTCGAGACAAAGCACGGCGTTGAGTGCCGATACTCAACACGTAACTGCAGAATTCGGCGGAAAGTGAAGAACATGTCTTACTGAGAAGGAGTATTTTAAGTCTAGGTTCCCAAGTTCCCTCTGCCTGCCCTGCTATGTGCGAGATACAGCGTGAAGCGAATTGAAGAGGTTATTCAATTGCGCCAAATTATAAGAGTAATTTGGCGCAATTGAATAGTCTCTCACTGTACATGTTATGGGATCGAATCGATTTCCACTTGGGGAAATGATTATATTTAAAAGATTTTCATTTCTCCGCTTACTTATGTTAGTCAAAGCGCGGTGTTGAGTTCCGCCATTCAACAAGTATTATCACAAATTAAACAAGTATTATCTACTTACATTTGTGTCGTCTTATGCTAGAAAAGAACTGAAACTAAAAATTATATCATTTACTGATACTTTATTTCTAAAATCTTTTTAAAGCTTTTTTACATACCTATCAATTCAGGTATATGTTTTTTTTTCGTTGCCATTTCCAAACACTTTGTACTTTAAGACGGAAATAATTATCCTAATGAGATAACTAAATTAACATCTAGTTAATGACTTGTTTGATAAAAATTAAGGACACCAAACTCTTCTAAGTCGTCGTTCTTTGCCAAACATAGTTTTTACATAATTTATTGTAAAACAAACTTCCTTTCGATTTACGCGTAAACCTTAAAAAATATGCAACAGGTTTTGATGAGATTTTCAGTAATCAACAGATAGATTCAAGAGGAAGGTTTATATATATAGTATGTATCTATTAGTATAAAAAAACAAGAATGCCAAAGATTTGTAATGTGATGTCGTGATAACCACATTTTAGATATTACTCAAATTAGAAATTACGAAAATACAATCTTGGAGTCTGTGTGGGGAAACCTCCAATAAAATACTAGTCTTAAGATAAATAAATGTTCTTGATAGATAGGCGAACAAGAACGTGTTCCGTTTTTTTCTTATGAGGTACGGAATCCTAAAAACGAATACTCTATATAATGGCCTCCAAAAGGTCTCATTCAACTTGATGGTAGATTTAATTTTTCACACAATATGCAAATAATATAATCATAACAGTCCATACCTCGTTAAACTAGTTTGTAATGTACGAGTATATTTGACTTGGTTCTTTAATTTGGATTTTGAAATGACAAGAGGTTGAGGGCACGGTAATTGTTGCTATGAATATGTATGTGTTGAGCCACTGACAGCCATTGACAAAAATGTCGATTTCTTTTTTTATAAAGTTTCCCATGGTAACGTTAGGTAAGTTGGTAAAGGCATGTATTTTTTGTACACTTTTTTTCTTTTATCTCTATAGGTATGTAAAACGCTTTAGTTACTGAAAGTCTGATGAAATTTGGCATGTACGTTTGCCATGTCCTTAGAGTTGGGTGATATATGCTAACGCTGAGAAAATTTCTTGAAATTCCTAAGGGAACAGGACATATGGATTTTTACGTAAAGGAAGTTGCGGGAGGTCTCCATTTATTATATACTTTCTTTACTACGAATCTAATTAATTGCTCATCATTCCGTGTCAATTCAGTTATTTTGTTTAATAGCGATGTTTTGTCCGTCAGAATAACCTTTTGGCTAATAATCTGAGATATTTAAGCTATTTAGTATATTACAACTTCATATCTTAGCGGAGTGTCTTAATACTAGCTTCCCTTTTCCTACCCTGCTATATGCTGAATAGAGTGTAAAGCTGAAAGAATAACTAACTTCATTTAGTGTATTACGCAAACAGCCAGAGCACTTTGACTTACTATCCAAGAAACCGCTCTTTCTCTTAAATATTTCAAATCCATTACATAAAACTGTGGAAAAACATACAACGTAACAAAATTTAATGACTCGCAACTAAAACCAACAAAAGCTATTGAAACTAACACGAAAATCCGTAGGCATAGTTGACATTTTAAAAAATGCAAGATCTGACCAAAATCCGTGTACCAACTCCAAAACCATATATCATATAACCAAAAGAAATCTGTTTCAAGTAATTGCTGTAGGGTCAAAAGTTGTGTGTGCTTAGCTTTAACAATAAACATGTTATATTCATTATTCCGTCCACCTTCAGTAGGTGACAGATCATCAATTATCCCCTGCACGGTCTTGACGTCGTCACATGGGACAAACGGACTGACAAAAAATAGTACTACGTTATATCTTGAAGAGGAATGTGGACTTTAAAGTCCGAGACACAAGGCAGTTTTGGTTCTTGAAGGAACTAAAGTTGCAACTTATAACCTATGATATAATTTTTTTTTTGGTCCAGCACGCCTGGAGTCATCGACCGCTCACATTTTGTTGGTTAATCTATTTTGTGCTGTAATTTTCTATACGTCTTTGATGTGTATAGATATAGTATATAGTAACACGTGTTTTTGATGTTATAATTAAAATTTAATGTATGTTTGTGTTGATAGCTTAAGGATTTAATTGAAAGCTAAATGGTTATCTCCTCATCATCAACAGTGACACGCCACTAATGTTGATCTTCGGCTCTTCGTTTCGTCCAGTTCACTAATCTCAAATCACTTTGCATATGCTTACGTTTAGCTTTATTTTAGCTTCACGTTGTATCCCGCAAATATCAAGGTAGGAAGAGGGAACCTGGGAACCTAATGCTTAGAAGAGGTAAACCATTTAAAGTACAATCGTACCCACGTGTGAGAATCAAAGCCACAACCAACCATCTACAATTGCCTAAACTTACCAATGAAAATTACATTTTATTAAAGTTAGTTTCAAATTAAAATCATTAAAACACAATGTAAACTCAATTCCACTAATAATAAGTGTGAAAGTTAATCAAAATTAAATTCGATAAAGCATTCCAATGCGTAAAATGAAGACCGGTCGCCCTTTATTATTTACCTATAATTAATTTACTTTGAATTACAAATTCAAGCGTGGTCAATTTAATATATTACCTCATCGACGTAGCTTGGGTTCTTTATGTACTCTAGTTTTAGAATACTACGAAAAACTCTTTTAAGTTTTAAGTATGTGTACTCCATTACTATTTAAAAATGATATCATCTTACATGAAAATTTATATTAAAAATGAATTAATATACGAATCAATTTCTTTTTAAATGATTTTCTTGACTTAAAAACTATATTTACATACTAAATTTTAACTTAAACGGTTTTGTGTTTTTTCATCTATAAAATTGAAGAGTTTGTTTGGTTCAAACCGCTGATCTACTACTTACTATCTAATTAATAATGTCTGGACTTGGCTTGGATGTGTATTAACAAATTCTCAGTTAATGCCATTTGACTATTTATTAGTTATTAATAAAATAAGAAAATAAATATTTTTTCATATTTAACACGTAAGAATGTATAATCGTATAGGAAGGACCTTCACTCTGCCCAATTTTTGACATAATATAACATTTTGAATGGCGGAACTCAACGCCGTGTATCGTCGACCAGAGTGGGGATATGAAAATAATTTCCCGCGAGTGCTATAATCAGTTGGCATGCTAAACATGAATGGCACGACAATTAGCGGGCCCTCGTCCTGAGACATCGCCACATGTCTCGTTCATTGATTAAGACAGGAAACGATTCATTAAGCAGCCAATGAATGACTTCATGACTTAACTCAGTGATCGTCAAACTTTTAGCTTTGGTTTTTTTTATTTTTTTTTTTGGTCTGACGCATCTAATGTATGTGAAGATAAAAGGGTAGGCAAGAAGATCGTAGTGTAGAGACACTTCATTATTTATACGCTAGTTTTTTTAAAACAATAACACCATTTATGTAATTTATTATAGAGTTTCTCTACTTTCCGACTATTTAGAGTTATTCCACTATTTAGAGGAACTCAACGCTACCTAATCAAAGATTAATTAAGTAAACAAACAATTATTCCAAATAAACCTGAATACCTTTAGAGTTTGTGTTTTATCAAATATACCTCAATTACGTCAGAATACTATATCGTTATTTAATTCTAATAACTAAAAAAAACTCCCAATGTTTTGCCACTTTTTTGCATTGAATTAGAACAAAAAAATACACCTATACAGATAAAAATCACAAACAAGCAATTAACATTTAATCTAAATATTATAGTATCTGAATCAATTACGACGCTTATTTTACTATTTTTCTTTCAAATTGGATTATATTTACATGCTACTAGCCTAGCTAGCATATATGTAGCACATACTTCCATTACATTTGGGATTTTAATCAAATTTAATTTACTTTGTAAACTTTAGATTAACATGGATTTTCATTTTTCTCTAGACTAGACTAACTAAGACGAAGTCCAGCGTTGAATTTCGCCGCTCAACATGTAGTCTAAATTAATTAATTAATTATAAAAAGTAGGGCACAAACCTTGAGGCTAAAAAAATGACTTAGAACTGACTGAATAAATGTCTTATCAGCAGAAAAAAATATGCAGTAAAACGGAAGTAAAATCTTAAAAAAACATTTATTTCTTTAATTTTTAAAAAAACACTTATTATGTTTATTTTGTTTAAAAAAAAGTTATTTACTACCGATTTATGTAAATTTCTATTCTTATTATACAGGCCGTTTGCTACCCTTTGTATGTGTCTAATAAATTACGTCGGTATCTCTGAGAACAAACAAATTTTAAATGTAGAAAAATATTGGGAAACACTGCCTCAGCAATCGTATAATAATATATCGCTTGATAACAGCTGGTGTTTCGGCACATTCGGACGAATTATTAATTTTGTTAATTAGTTAAGTATTAGTAATGTAATACTAGTATTTCTTATTATTTAATTAATCTTTTTTTTTTCAAAGCGCTGCATTGAGTTCTGTCACTCATGATGTATCGAAAATTAGGCGGAAAGTGGGAAACGGAGTGTCCTGATATTATGTTTTATTTTAAGTTATTTTTAGTTTTTATTATATCGTTCACAATATTAGTGTTCTAAATATTATTGAGTAATGGGACTCCTCTACGTATTTTAAGACAACTACAGCTTAGAAAATTAAACTAAAAATTATATTTTACCTTCACTTAATAATTCTTATAACTATCGTAGAGTAAGAGCAGAGTAACTTATACGATAGTGAGAACTGAATTGAAATTGATTTAACATCTGAGAGACATATTATCGTTTACAAATATACAAATAAACAAACAAATTTAAAAATAATTATTTTAGGTTCTATTGCATTGATAAACGCTAAATAAAATAATTATTCTCGTATATCTTTAATATACAGTAACATTTTTTATTATATGTATTGATGATTAGTATACGTCCAGAAATTAAATTAGAGCCGTTTAAGCGTTCCGGGAACGCCGAAATTGTAGTAATTTCCTTTCTTCAGATGACAAATAATGGAATAAATGACAGGACAAAGGGAACGGACGCTGATACAGCCAATTGGCAAAGTGAAAGATGAGATTTTAAAATAATATCGTTTCGTTTGACAACCGACTTTTTGGAATAAGGCTTTTAATTTGTTTCGGCGTTTTCTTTTTATTTGATTTTTTTTTCTTTTGTGATTTGTTTAAATGAAATGTTGACGCTCAAGTAATGGAGGGAAGTTAAGTTACGTATAAATGCGGTGGTAGTGTATTCGATTCTATTCTCACTTGTGGAAATATGTTGATGTCGATTCAAAATAATACGCATTTTTATAGAGGCGAATCAGACACTAGTCTGATTATAAACGAAGTGTTGAAGGAAAAAATACCTCATTCAGTCTAGTCCATTGCAGAAGAAATTAATTGAAGTTTTAGTTATAAATTTCTAATCTTTATCCTCTGATACAATTTCATAAAACTACCTACATTAAAAAAAATAAGGGCAGTCTTCTGCCGCATAAGAATTTTTATACGAGCTTTAATACACCCTATTTCATCCCCTTACAGGATGAACTTTAAAACTCATCCCTTCACTCATCCTTATTTAGTAACCATTAGCTGTCAAACAGCTCAATTTAGCTTGTATTGTACAATATATTGCGTCATTAATTAATCATTTTTGGATTAAATTGTTCTATTTATATATTAATACTAGCGGCCCGCTCGCGGTTACACCCGCGTGAACTATGTTATTATTAATTTCTGTCTCCATGACTACGTCCTAGTGACGTCTATGCAAAATTTGAGACTTCTAGCATTTGTAGTAACAAAGTTTCATACAAACTTTAAACCCCAAAAACAACCCCTTAGAAGTCGAATATTGCAAATTCCCGTCTTAGCGAGCACCCACGTCCTATAAATAACTCCTATGCAAAATTTCAGATTCCTAGCACATATGGTTTCTGAGATTTCGTGATGAGTGAGTGACCTTTCGTTTTTATATATATAGATAGATTTTTTAAACATATATATTTACATTTAGATAAATAAATTGGACATCTATGGAATATTATTATATTTTTGTTTTATTTTTAATGTGTTTTTAGCTTGAGGCTGTATCTCGCGCAGAGGATATTAAATAATTAAATATTTCACTCCTCCAGTGGGAATCGAACCCACAACCGTCGCCCTTACAGTCGCACGCTTGTGCCCCTGCGCCACGAGGGACCTCAATAGAAATTATAGTTTTTATTTATCGTTTTTTTTTTATCTTCTTATTTTTTTTAAATAAACAGATGATTTTATTTAAAGGTAAAATCGTTTGGAACTAATACCACAAACATTGTATGGGAATCGTACTGAATACACCTAGTTCTAAGGCATTTTTTTTCACCATGATGTAAGCGGGGTCGATGGCCCACCTGTTACTTTTTTTTCATTGTCTGGCTTATGGCTGGCACTGGCTTGAGCACTCAGTTTTTATTACAAGTTATTACTTATTGATTTATGTTGCGGTATTGTAATATGCTTGTAGGTAGGTAAATAGTTATACGTTTTGTTGCTACCGTCTTTGTTCTTTTCCTTTCCACATTTTGTTTTTAAGCATAATAGAATATAATTGCTGATGAGGAAGGCGAATTATGTCGAGAACGACAAACTGTCCATTATGTAAAAAAAAATGTGATATTCAGAATTCGGCAGAAAGTGGGGAACGGAAGTGTCTTGATCTGGACGGAGTGTCTTTACACTTGGTTCTCAGGATCCCTCTGCCGTGAGGCAAGTTTCTTAAATAGCAGTTGGGATGATACTTTAATAGTAGGTTAAAATTCTACTCAAGGAAACTTTTTCGTTTGATATCTCGCTTTATCCTGGTAAAGCTAAAGTATGTTAAGAAAACTTAGAGTCAAGACACTCGCTTCTCCTTCCGGCAAGCTCGGCGTTGAGTTCCGCCACACAACACGCAATGCACCAAAAATCGGCGGAAAATGGCAAAGGAAATGTCTTAATACTAGGCTCCCTCTCAAAAACAACACATTAATACATATCTACACCGCAAAATAAAACTAAACTACAAGTTAAAATCAAATGAATATAAAACAGTTATTTCTGTACATTTTATTTTGTATCTAAGATTGTTATTACTAGAAAGATCTCGTGTACGCTCGCGGGCTTAATTCAAGTGCACTTTTACGACTTTTAAAGTGCCATTACAGGGATGGGACGCCAAATTTAAAAGCGCCTTGTGCTTCTAAATGAGGTTTACATACATATATACATGTATTGGTAGTATTCGGGGATATACGGACGGACGTTATATATGTATATAAATGAAAATGGATATGTGTATTTCTGTATCTATGTGAAACTGCAAATTTTAGTTTGTCACTTATTGTTTTTAGGTTTTGTCTGTCTGAATTAAGATATCTGTGACTCTTAATATCATTCATATCAATGAGGCTGTCGTGGCATAGAGGCACAGAGTATGACTGAAAACGTGACAGTTGTGGATTCGATTCTCAGTTGGGATAAATAATTATTTTCATTTCTCCGCTGTGGTAACAACTCTGAGCACGGCGTTGAATTCTTCCAGTCATCAACATGCAATCTCTTGAATTTTTAATTGTATTTTGCATGTGGACTGGACTGCCTACCCTGTTGTTTGCGGGATACAGCCTAAAGATTTTTTTCGTAATAACTATTTAATTGTTCCAGGGCAATTGAAGTATGGCTAAAGACTGGACGAAGACATAGCGAGGTACTCGACGAGCAGAAGGAGAGCGAGGGCCAACTAAGAAGGCCAGGCTCTACAATTATTTTTTGGCTGAAATGTGAACAGGTAAAAAATATATTATTACAAAAAAATGTTTTTCTTATAAGCTTAGTTTACAATTTTTTTTTTTAATAATTGATATGATTTTGATAATTTTGAAAAGTTACAATCTTTTGTTTCACACGAGATGATTGTTTGGCAACAATGCAAAATATTGTTTTATATTAATTTTACGCTCTATCTCGGATGGAGCAGGATAAGCAGAGGAACCTAGTATTAAGACACTCCGTTCTACACGCACCGCTCAATTATCTACACATTGCTTGTTGAGTGCAGGAACTCAACGTGCTTTGTCTTGCTTTCAGAGCTATGATAATAATTAAATCACCGGAGTGGAAATGGAATCTACAACCGTCGCACTTAAAGACAGATGCTGAACCACTGCGCCACTATAATACTGACACAGTAAATATAGTTTAAATATGATATAGCCGTCATGACGGAATTAGAACATGTTGTCTGCACGCGATACTAGAGTAACTTTAAATCTTATTAAAATGAAATGTTTATATTTGAAATAAAAGCATTTTCCTGATCTGATTAGACCGTCTCTGTGTCTAACAACTGACTAGACTACATATTTTACTTCGATACAAATAATTCATTCCGATTTATTTTTTATTTTCTCGCCCCGGTAACGGGACAAAGTGGTTGGTTGAATCCCCCTTTTTCCGTTATGGTGGGATATATGGAAAACCTCCCTAACTGCTTCCCAATAATCCTCAAGGAATCTACATACACAATTTCAGCGTTTTACGCCGCGTAGTAATTTGGTAGACGTTCAGTAACGAAAGAGTTTTCTATAACTATATGATATTCAAACCGCGATACTAATATTTTTTCTAAAATATTTCGAATTCCATTACCAAATAAGGTAAAAGGTATCTAATAAATATACTATCCACCGCTGTTTTATTAAAACGTTATAAACCCAGGTCGTTAGCTTGTATAGCCATCTTGCTTCTAGGGGTGAAAAAAACATAAACACTTCACCTGCGCCCGCGCACAGATTGGCAGGTGGTACGAACGCATCTGCGATTTCTTTTAATCTAAATAGCACCCTATTACGATTTAAATAGGGTTGTAAATCAGTCAATTCCAGTATAGATCCAAAGGGTGAAGTCTATTAAAATACACGTTTGCATGTTTCCACGGACCTCCGCCATAGTGGGTAATGGCTTTGTTAAATGTCAGTACTGCGAATTATAAGTTGAATGTGTTTACTCTTTTTACCTGCATACCTTGAAGAGTGTTGCCCTATTGTAAAATATGATTTGGATTTTGTTTTAATATTGTAAGTTAGTTTGAAAAATATGATTGGTTTTATAATGTGTTTATGGTTTTTTAGATTAACCCTATGTCCTGCACATAGCAGGGTAGACACGGTTAATGTAGGGATCTAATGTGACTAACTGAGTCTTGTCTTAACGAGAAACATAGTGTCTCAGCACTAGGGCACTTTCTATGGGTAAGTACCCATAGAAATGGAATGAAAGACCATTCTCGTATTTCCACCAAATTCTTAAGGTATTGCGTGTCAAGTAAAACTCAACTTAAGCTTAATGTTGCTTAGAACGCCGCGAAAGAGAATGATGTGTAATGGCAGTGGACGCTAAAAAACATACGAGTAGGTACATATTAAATAAACTTAAAATATGTACGAGACTTCGAAAATTACTTCGAATACGTTTTGCATATCACATACATCACGGCAGGTATGCCAGAAAGTGTCCTTTTTGGAACAGTTATTTTATCTATGCAATTATTTATCTCAGCGTGAACACTTCTTATCTATTATACGTAGTTGAAAACACCTTTAGCTTAATGACCTGCCATCAAAAGTAAACCTTTTGATTTAAAATTTAACCGCCATCGATAAACAAACAAACGTAAAAACTGTCTATTATTTATAGTTTTTTAAAAAATCTAATTAATTTCGATAAGTTTTTTTATAGTTTCAGCTGCTTTTTGTGATAAAATCATCTAATTAAGGCTATTATTTCACTAACACCTTCATTATGGATGTCCAGGGGATGAACGTAAAAAACTTTACTTTTTACCGCAAAGCAGGTGGACTGGTGCACGAGCCCTTAGACTATTGCAGCAATAACTCAATGAATGTGTACAGCTAGGATAATTGCAATCGTTTTATACGCTTTAATTTCTTTTTATATATTTATATGTAAATTGTTTAAATTTTACCTTATTTATAGGATATAATTAAAATATCTACAACAAATAGTGGTAATGTTGTCTATATTGTCAATTTTAAGGCTTGGTTAGGCCTTTGGATCCTAAATTCGTTTGAAACATTACCATTTGGCCAGTATTTGTCAGTCGTTATGCAAAAAAAAACCTTTGAACTATAAGTGGTTAAAACTACGTTATTATTTAAAAGCTTTTTCATTACTGCAAAAATGTTCCTATAGTACAAAACTTGAAGAAATAAATGATCACTCCCCTCTCATCTAACCCCGACACAGTGACAGATAGTGTTTTAAATGGCGAAAATTATACATATGCATATATAACTAATATTACTGAAAATTAATAAAAGCTTAATAAAATATCCAATCAAAAATAATCGAACCTATACTAAGTAACCTTTTAAAAGCACTATACTTAATTTAAGTCATCCACCTTTACAATGTACTACGTGGTCGCTACGATGAAACTAAAGACGATTAAAGTAATTTAGGAAATCGGCAGAACCTTTGTGGACGGCACGCGAGTGCTCACCTGTTGCTTACACCCTATGATACAGGTTGCTCCGGTTTTGATTGGCTTAGTTTCTTTTTCTTTTAAAAGAGAAATACAACATATTTTTTCGATATGACATATTATTATTTATTACTATTGAGAATCAGGCTATGTCGCATTTCAATGCGCAATGTGAAAATTGGAGAGAAAGTAGGGAAAGTAGTGTTTTGCCACAAAATTTCCTTTGACTACTAAAAAAAAAAAGAATCCTCTCTGTGAAAAGCAGAATCTTACAATCCAATTTCTCGATTAGTGAAAATATTTATCCATATAAATAAAGTTGAAGTATCTGATTTCAAAATAACCGTGTTTTTGAAAGTCCATTCAGGTATTTACATGATACTTAAACACAATGAAACAAATTTTGTAATATAACGTATAGGCTACTTTTTATTCCGGAATTCCCGCTAGTTGCGCGTGTTTCTGCTGCCTATTTTTACGAGTAAAATTAAATAAAAGATTATTATGATTCATTAAATGTATAATGGTAGAGAATTGCATACTAAAATAATCAACAAATTTTCCCTAAATACCTTCCTGTAGTTCAAGTGGGCGAAGCCGCACTAGTGGCAGCTAGTATTAAATAAATATATATATAAATAAACATGTCATATTATATTACAAAAATTGTATCATATTTTAATATATAATTAATTACCCTTGTTACTTTCAAAACAGCCTGTATATTAAAAGCACCTGTCTGACATTTTTTTTCTTATTTCCCTATACCCAACCGCACATGGCATGGTAATAACTCGATATGTATTACGGTAGGTCATATGTGTATATACCAATGTAAATAATATAGTATATATGTATAAATGAAAGTCTTCCGCTACTTAGTGATTGACAGACAACTCACAGACAAAGATATTAGATTAAAAAAGCGAAAATTTTGCGTGCAAGGTTCACGCTTTTTCTCGTAGAATGAAACGGGGTGTTTTAAGAAGTTTTGTTAAGACAATTTAGTTTTTTTTTTACTATCATTTACTACAGGAAAGGACATACATTCCTTTACTTTTTATGTAAATAATTTATTTTGAATAACCATAATTTATTTTAATACAAATTCGAAATATTTTGATTCCACACATAACTAACGCTCGTGATTGTAATGAAAAATGTTTATTTAAGCTGCAATCCCATGTTTTCTCGGAACATATTTCGAATTTTACAACGCATACAAACGTGTCGCATTCTAATACCAACTTTGGGTGTTGTTTATTATTCTAATGATATCATACTTCTATAACAATTAAGAAATTCTTAAGAAAAAACAAATATACAAAGGCATTTCTTGATTTTATTCTTCTCTTGCTTACCGTGGGTTTTTTATAAAGTAGAATAACTACCTATCACGAAATTAACAAATACCACACTGTTTACATTTCTGTTATAATATTCAATTTCCTTTGAGAATTCCTTAAATAATCGGACATATAAGATGAAGGCTACTGTAGATTAAAGCCAAATTCTTGTTACTAGAGCGTTATAATTTGCGTATAATATTAAGCGTAGAAGTATTCTTTATATTAACTTTTCATTTCTTATGAAAATATTATATCTTTCATTCCCTCGCGTGAGAATCGAACCTTTTCCTGCTTCTGTGCCACGACGGTCTTTTTAGTTAAAAATTTTAATTAAGATATATACAATATCTAAAATAATCTAAGTTCTCTTCACCTACCCTCAAAAACGCAGTAGATATGCAGTTATGAAAAAAAAAGCATTAATTGAGATAATCTATTGGTATAGCGGCAAAGCAATGTTAGTGCATCACTCAAGAACCATTATACAAGACTAAAGACCCTTTCACCTCCAAATTACACAAGACGCCTCCAAAGTGAATGCACTTATAGAAATATTTTAAGTAAGCTACGGACCCTTTTTATTTGTACCGACTTGACTATGTAGTTGGGTACCATTGCTGGGTGCTACTGCTAGAGGTGAATGAGGTAGAATCTAGAAGTGTTAATAAATTACTATACGAGTATTATAGTGTTAAAGATTCGCGAAATTAGATAATAAGAAGTGTATAGCGGCGTTCAGTTCCGCCACTCTACACGCAAGTGCCTCGCTTTATCTTCTTACCAGAGCAAGACATATGAATGAATCATTCCTGGATGATGAATGATACAGTCGCACCCTTGTGCCCCTGTGCCATGACGGGTCTCAAAAACAACAACAACATCTATTTTCGTCCCCGAAAACGCGTCACAAGCCTACACGTAACGATAAGTCAGGCGTGATAATAGATATGACATGTGTCGGTTAACCACCTATTAAATCGCCAAATAAACATTGATTACATACGCCGTGGGCGGGAACCTGTAAGTTTTTTACTTACCTGACTTAACGCTCGAAGTTCAGTCGCCTGACAATGTAATGATTCAATAACAATATTGTTTTTTGTACTAATTATGAGTGACGATGGGTGTGGGTTCGATATCTACTTGTTTACATGAAAGCTTATAGACACAACTTAGCAATTAGATTAAGAAAAACAGGCTTGTTTATACCTGTACGCTTTTAGCTGTAGGTTCAAGATATTTTTGGTTCGCATCTCAATACAATACCCAATAAAATATTTTTTTTTTCTATCAAAGCTAATTTATAATTTCTATTAATAAGGTTCGGTCTCATGACCCTTTTCTGGTTTAGTTAGATAGTCTTAGAAAGAGTAGAGTCTTAGAGTCTTGTGTTAGGACTCACCGTTCCCTGTTCACCACTTTCCGCAAAATTTTCGAGACATGTTAAGTTGTGTTAACGTAAACCTACAGAGAACAAAATTATTTTTAAAAAATCCATGAGCAGTCTATTAAAACATTAAATGTAAAATTATACATAGCTATTATGAAAATAAAGCATTCGTGACACCTAAGCTTAAACGTGCAACTCTAAATGAGACTGTTGTGGGTTCGATTCCCACTCGGGCTTTAGGGAAAATATTATTCAATATTTTGATTTCCTCGCCCTGGTAACAAGGAAAAGCGTTCCTCCATTCAACAAGCAATCGTCAAAAAGTGTTAACGGTAATGTTTTAATGGGGAAAAGACTGTCTTAACACTAGATTTTCAGGTTCCCTCTGCTTACCCTGCGTACGGAATACAGCGTGAAACTAAAACAAATATTAAAATATATTTCTGTTGTTAAGCCTTAAACATAAATATTATAACAAACATTTACCACACAAAAAACTAAATAAAAAGAACGTTGGGAGAAAAAATACACAAAAAAGTGATTTTATTACGAAATAACTAACTCTGATTTTACTTACTCATAATATTATAATAGGTTTGTATAAGAATGGCACAAAAAAAACCTCTTTATTGGTACAACATGAATGTACCTACTAGTGCAGACGAGGTTGTTGCCCGTATTTTTGTTTTCTAAAATAGTTCAATCGTTTTTGTTGAGAAGATTTTATCTGAATGTTAAGGAAAAACCTAAAACAGTTTTGGCAATTAATTTTTTTATGTTAGTTTGTTTCTTTTATTTTTCTATTATTCGATATTGTTATAGAGAACTTTACTGTACACGAGGCGGCCGTGGTGCAAGGGCGTGCGGCTATAGATTCGATTCCCATTCGGAGGAATGAAATATTTCATATTTTCATTTTCCTCGCTCTGGCGCGGCGTAGAGCTCCACTATGAAAATAGGTTCCCTAGTTCCATCTATCTACCCCGTAATGTGCGGGATACACCGTGAAACTAAAAACCTGTTGATATTGTTGATAGATTTATTTTAAAACATAACCATTTTTACTACATATTAGCTTACAGAGCTAATTACTAGATGAATATAAAATTTACTTATGCATCTTCCGTCTATAGCACAGTACGGTGTCAACGTACTGTTAAGACACCAGTTGTGTCTTAAGACCTCAAGTCGTGAGTTTGATTTCTACCTAAGACAATGATTGTATATTAAGTTGATATTTTTATATGTTGATTTAATTGTTTCGCCGCGTAGCAAAGAAGTAGGGAAACCCAGGGTTAAGACACACCGTCTCAAGACCATTCTCCACTTCCATTCTCTTTTACGTTAAAGGAACTTAACGTCATGCTTCCTCTCACTAGACTGTGAAAAGGGAATATATGAATTGAACCAATCTTTTTTAACTTTAAATTCCAATTCTTTTCTCTTTTGTAGAAGAGTATTTAACTCTTCTCTATACGGGAACCAAAATTTATTACAGAAATAGTCTCAGACAAAATACCAGTACATTTTACAAGTAATTACTAATTCCCACTAATTACTTCCATAGTAATCACAATAGGCTATAACGTAGGTTTATCTAGCATCGATTGGTGCGGACACCTACGGAGATATAACGGCTACTTTCTAATCAGTTCTAACAATCCTAGATACGAATTGCTCTAACGCCAGGTATCTACATAAGTCGCTAAATAATTTTCAAAATTGTTTGTTGAAAAATTTCAAAAAAATTCTTAATTTTCAAAAATGTGTAAAAGTCAATTTTATGTTTAAAATACATATGTTGCAGAGGATTTGAGGCCAGTGGTGGCGCAATGGCACAAGCGTGCGACTGTAAGCGCGAGAGGTTGTGAGGTTGATTCTTGCAGTGTCTTAACACTAGGTTCCTATTGTCCCCTTAATTCCCCTTGGCTACCCTAGTATATGTGAAACACAGCAGCTTTTAATTTTATTTTTTATTTCCGAGCATTATCAACAAAAGGGTTGATAAAGGTCGGCATTGAGTTCCGCCACTCAACAAGCAATATCTCAAAAAGAGAGCGGCAAGTGAAGAACAGACAGACTATCATAACACTAGGTTCCTTCTGTCTACCCTTCTATATAGGAAAAAGCTGTTTTTTGTAAGAGAGAGGGACACCAAAATTTCTATGGATATTCAGGATAAATACCGATGTTACACTCCAACACACAGCGAGCTATCTGTTTGTCAAACAGTTTTTTACAGGTACACATGCCAGTTAGAAGTTCTTTGTCCTGTGTGTGGTTTAAAATGTGAGAGGTAGCGGTTTGTCGACTTTTTTTCTCTTTATATTTTATTCTGGTTAAGAAGATACATAAATCATGTGACAAATAACTTTGGAGTGGTATTAGATGTCATATAACATTTTTTTTTTCATTCTCAGTTTACTAGGAACCTTTGAAAAGTTCCACTATATAGGTCCTGATTCCATTACCAGACCACATCAGATAATTAACGTATGATGTGACGTATTTATTGAACAAATTTATATTTCATCTAAATAATGAATTATATAAAATTTTAATAATTTAAACGACCTAAAATCATTCAATTAATATATTGAGTTAATTCTTTTTGGCTTCTCTTAATAACCCACAAAGCAGAATAGACACAAAGAACATTATGTCAAGAGATTTGTTTTGTTATATTATCATTAACAATTATACCTAAGCTAAAGCAATGGAATTATCAAAATTAGTACGAAAAAATACTTCGAACTAATTTTAATCAAAATAAGTTAAAATTTTCTATAAATATCATTAAAAGATTATTATTAAATTAAATAATATTTCTTCAAAAACTGCCTCAGCCTCTAACTCAGCCCCAGCCGCTAATCACATCGGAAGCGGTTACCGTACAAGCACACAAGCGGCATCGGTATACACCGGCCAAATTGAATGACCCCCCATTTGCATAACCCTTATTCAATGAACTGGGCCTATTTAAATATTTTCCATTTGACCTATAAGGTAAAATATCTGTTTGTTTTTGTAATACGCTTTTATTTTGGTTTTGGAGGTATTGGGTCAAGTTTGACGAAAAAATAGTAAATATAAGCCAATCTGTCTTAGCTTTTATCTTGTTCGTCAAAATAATTGCTAGTATTAGATCTAAAAAATTCGACCATTCAATTTTTTTGTCTAATAGGTACTGGTTTATCTACATTCCTGATTCAATTAAGATCAGATGCGAGTCATACTCGCCCACCGAGGATTCCGTACAAATTTCAGGATTGTGTTGCGTTGCCTTGGAAGTAATAGTAGATTGCTTCTGTGCTTCAAGGGACCATAGGCCTAAATTAATATCAATAATTACAGCTTGATACCTCCAAACGATCTCAGGATAAATGGTTTTAACAGACGGACAAGGGTTATTACACAGTAACCGTTATTTACTTTTAAGGTACGCAACCCTAAAAAGGCAATTCTCGGAATAACATTTACATTTAATTTATTTTATAATAATGAGTAAAGTAAATAAATACATATTTAAAACAAGTAAGCTGTTAATATTTTATGTATGCACTATAAAATAGACGAAGCACCTCTTTATCCTAATTAAACAGCATTTTTTTTGGTCGTTAGTTCATTAAATTCAAATACATACTTACATATAATAAAAATACTCGTTTGAATTAAAACTAAATGCCGCTAAATGGTCTCAGTTGGCTGGTTTATATAATATTGTATACAAAACAAAGAATAATCTATTCCTACATTTTTTTTTTTTGCATCGTAGCTCATTTGGAATGTATTTCAATATAAACGCCGTGGAATGCAGCGTCTTGACTGTAAACACGGTTATGGGTGTCGATTCCCAATTAGGGGAATGAATTATGTATAGATAATCCGCGGTGTTGAGGTCCACCACTCTCAAAAGTTGAATCTTAAAGTGGGGTATTTAATATCTTAACGATAGGTTCCCAGTATCTGCCTTACTAAGGCGGGTAGCATAAAGTAATATAATATTCAAAATTAAAAGTCTTTCCTGTTCTTGTTAGAAAAGGCGCAGCGTTGAACACCGCTCGCGATCTAGCACTCCATACCCTAATATGAACGCGGAGTGTCTTAACACTGACACTGCCTAGCTTATTAACAGCATGCTAATGAAAATTTAATATATTGTCATTGTAAATGGAAAATTGTATAAACTTTTCTATTTCAATCATGAAATGTCGAAGTCTGCGCCTGCGCAAGTCGTCCATGAAATCACTTTAAAAATAGTTGTTACCTACATTCCATAACCTAGTTACATACACTCGTTAGTACTTTCAGATGGTTTCAATAGAAATAAAATATAAAACAGGTTTAATTTCGAACAATACTCTTACAATTTAGGATGAATGCATTGATGTTGTGCCATTGAGAAAACAAAACAAAAAAAAACACATTTATTTAAAATTTATTGTGATATAACTTTATTTATCTGCTAATTGTACTTTTTTTATACAAAACTGTCTAAATCATTAAAATTGTCAAAATCAATAACAACAAATGCAAACATAAAAATTAATTTGTAAATCTCATACATTAAATATGTCTAAAACAAACGGTCGGACGTACGAGATAAATCAAATGAACGATGTTATTGATGATGCTACATCCAGCATCCAGTAACGTTCGCCGACACACGTCACGTCACGCTTCACTATATGAATATGTAAAAGGTAATATTTATTAGAAAGGTGCGTGCCCTACGCGGTATTCTGGAGTAACAGCGTGTTTGGGAAACGAACAACGTGTTTTATTTTCTCGCTCTAGTTTTAGGACAAAGTGCGGGGTTGAGTTCCGCCGCTCAATGAGCAGGCTATAAAATAAAGCTTAAAAAGTCTTATATATACGTTTTAGATTTTATAAGTATATAAGATAAAAGCTTTTGAATTCTGTGACTGTAGTAAATAATGTATACCTACTGAATAATAACCAGCCCCCTTCACCTACACAGCAATACAAAAATAAATTTATTACTCACAAGATTGATAGAATGAAATATAAAATTATTTATAAGATAGACGAATAGGATATAAACCTAGGCTAAACGTGGGTCGCCACTCCCACGGTGCACCGTTCAGAGACCCCACCATAAAAACGTGTACGATATTTCGACAAGTGCACGTCACTAGTCATCGCAATTAAGCCATTTTGATGTATTGTATCAGAATTGAACCTACGACTATTGTTGTATTATTTTATTAAGTGCAATTAGTTACGAAATAGATAAGAAATATTTTGTTGATTGATCTAATCAATTATTTTTTTATTTTATCTGTGACTATTTTTAATCTGTCAAATTAAATGTCTCTCAATATATATTTCAATAACCTCATCGGGTTACACAAATACAATCAAAAATCAATTTAAAAGCGATTAAAATTATAAACATAATAAATCTAATGAATCGATAACGGAAAATAAATATTAAAACCCAATATTTTATCAAATATTTAACAAAAACCTTTCCCATCGTAATTAAAAATAAATATTCAAATCATAATTTTTTCTCACACACCAATCGTTAATCGAGACATGATTATAATTAACCGCAAACTGATATAATATCTTTATAATGGATACAAAATATACATACCAAAATAAAAAATGTTGAAATGAGCTGGCCACCGAAATATAATATACCTACCTATAAAAAAAAGAAATCAGCTTCACGCTGTATCCCGCACACAGCTAGTTAGAAAACGTAGTGTTAAGACACTACCTTCCATTTTTTCGATGAATTCTGGAGACATTGTTTGCTGCGTGACGCAACTCAACACCAGAGAAAAATAAATGAAAATATTAAATGTTTTTTTTCCCCCAGAGGGAATTCTTAATTTCCTTAATTGCGAATCGAACTCACAACCTATCGCGTTTACACTCACATTTTGTGCCCCTTCGCCACCACGACTGGCCTCATAATATACCTATAATATTACTTAATGGAATAACTTGGTTCCCACAAGTTTTTTTTATTCACCTGACCAGTTTTTGCCGATGCCAACGCCTTCTCGGGTTTGGTGTGAACTCGTGACGTCGACTCTACAATTTTTTATTTATCTGTTATGTTGACAAAAAACCTAAACAGTCGTAACCATTGATAGTCCTTAATGGCTTCGCGGTGGTGTAAAAAACAGGTAAAACGTAGATCTGTAATTCTGTTTGTACCTCCGGACCTAATTGTACTATTGCGTTTTAGAGTTATAGGTGTTGTTGAAGCCAGTGCGTGTTGTTGAAGTTCGATCCCCGCTCGAGGAAATGAAATATTTACTTAAATTTATATTTTAATTTCTTCGCTCTGATGTCGATGCGAAGCGCGGTGTTGTGATCTGCCACTTAACACGCAGTGCCTCCAAAATTCGACGGGAAAATGGGAAATAGAGTCTCTTTACTCTAAATTTCTTATGAGAAGCTGATTTATTTATTTTTTATTATGACTGTCTTGATATTATTATTCATGTCTTACTACTAAAAGTAAAAAATAAATATAATTTAAATTCAAAACGATGTTGATTCCTAGAATTTCGGTAACTTCAAAAGTTAGGATTCTTAATTTTTCTTACTTAATAAATATGTATTTATATAAATATACTAAATTATTAACGAAATAGAGTTAAGAAAAGGTAAATAAAATGAAAAAAAAACCATATAACATTCAAAATTTGCACAAATGTTCTACATTCAAAGGTCTTTTGAAATCAATAGCGTATTCATTATAATATTTTAATGTCTTATTATATACATCGTATGTACATATTATATTTATTTTATTACAAAATACATTTGTGGAAAAATCCATTAGGCCGCTGTGGCCCAGTGGCACCACATCTGACTATATAACTGATGGTTATAGGCTCGATTCCTGCTCGGAGGAATGAATTAATTCTTCATCACATGCACATTCTGATGCGCTGAGTTGCCACCACTCAACACGCGTGTCTAAACTATAGGTTCCCTTCACCTACCTTGCTATATTCGGGATACAAGGTGAAGCTATAAGCAGAAAAAAAGATATAACGTTAGCGTATAAAAGAATATAAACAAACTTTTGTCATGTATAATTAATAAGGTCTTTGTAAAATGTCAACATACAAAAGCCTCCAAATTGATTGATTTATATCAATTCAGAAAAAAATCTGTAGTTTTTTATAATTGTAATATAAACATTCAGGATACATCCGTATTCTATGTATTAATTAGATACCTGTTAATCGTTTGATCGACTCTCGTTATAAAATCGATATAAAATAAATTTTGATGTAAAGATTGCTTTGAGGTTATGTGAACAATTAATTTTAATTTTATGTTATTTCAAGGTTATTTTATCGGTTGGTTAGTATGCCAATAGTTATATAACGTAATGGCTATTTAAATACTTATTTATAAGAAAAAAAAAAGCTTTAAAGTATGACATAAAGTATATTGTACTCTATATATACAAAACCCTTTCGTTACTTTGACAGTGTAAGCAGAGGGAACCTAGGAACCTAGTATTAAGACACTCCGTTCCCATTAAAACACTTCGATTCCCCACTTTCCGCTCAATTCTTGAGGCATTGCGTGTTGAGTGGCGAGTGACGCCGCGCTTCCATTCCTTACCAGATCGTACCACACACCCTCGTGCCCCTGATTATAAGCATTATAAAATGTAATTAATCTCTATATATACATATGTACATATTTGGCAGAACTCGCACGTCCATGGTCTTTATCGACAATTAGCACTCGAGTGAGTCAAGGGCGGTCGAGCAGCTGGCTTCCTTCTGAATTTTAATACCTCGCCGATTCCTAAACTACGTCTCGTCTACGTATAATGCCAGTTAGGATATTATACCAGTTGTAGCTATAACTTATAGTGATATATATCTTTAGATGTCTTTGATGTCAACATCCGGCATACGTTGTGTCTAAATATAGAACAAAACAGGACGATATATGACACTAATTAGTATGTTTTTACTTTTTATCTCACACTCTAATCTTTTTGAGGCCATCATGGCGCTGCAGCACAACCTGACTGTAAATACGACGGTTTAGTTTCATTTTCCGCTCTAGTGGCAAAACAATCCGCGGCGTTGAGTTCTGTCTGTAGTGTGTTGGCTAGACATGTTTGATAAATATAAATTCCAATAGAATAAAATATCCAAAAATAGTATTTAAATAATTATTAAAACCAAACTTTACGCGATTTATTATGTGTGCGTATTAAATAATTTTAATTCCATCTCACACAAAGAACTCAGTGGTCAAAGATTATTTCTTTTAATTTTTTTAATTTACCTTGTAGCTAGCCAATTGAACGCTTAGCTCCACCTGGACCATAACACCTATCACAGTTTTACGACCGCTCTCGAGGTCACTCGGACAGACAGCAACTACGCCGTCAAATCGACGCGAGATAAAAAGACGGAAGCGTCGTCTGTGAGACATTCCTAGTTTCACGTTACGTAATATTTATTATATTATATACATAAAGGGTAATAGTTTGGTCTTTAGTGCTGTTTTTATAATATAATCCACCTGGACGCTTCCAGTAATAGTAGTTAGTTAAGTAATTCCCCCAAATGAATATCGAACCCACATGCAATGCCTCCAGAATTCGGTAGAAAGTGGGGAACGGAGTGTCTTAACACTAGATTCCCTATGCCTAGCCTGTTGTGTGCGGAATACAGCGTGAGGCTGATTGCTTGTAGAGTCGCAGAACTCAACGCCGAACTTTACCGATAGCCAATATTAAAATTATATCATCACAAAGAGCTTGAATTAAAAATATCTATAAATAAAATAACTTTATTATTACTACAAGAAGTAGTTCGCAGATGGGTAAAATAAGTTTAGTTTTTGTGATATTTTTTTTGCTTTAATACACTAATTGGCTTTTAATGGCTTTGTATTTTTCTTACCACATAACGATAGAAATATCTATAAATAAAACGTACTATTAAATAAAATCAATCTAATATTCGACTTAATAAAAAAATGTATATAACATTTAAACATTTTTTTAAGCTTCACACTGTATCATATAGCAGGATAGGCAGAGGCAGCATAGTATTAAGACACTCGGAGAATTATCACCCATTAGATATTCCTCTCCCCGAGTGAGGAAATATAAAATATTCCCCCGATTGGTAATCGAACCGACAACAGTTGCAGTTACAGTTACACTGCGCCACGAGGGTTTGAATAAGTAACGTAAGTTAATACTTACGAGTACGTTATACGACAATGCGAGGCCGTCGTAGCGCGACTTTAAATTCGACGGTCGTGAATTCGATTCCTACTCGGAGAAATAAATTATTTGCATTTTTTCACTCTGATCAAAATTATGAATCCACTATTAAAAATAATTTAAAGAGAAACTGGCGACGATCACTAAAAAAGTGATCATTTACCAAAATCTTACAAATTGACAAATTTTTATTGTTCAACTGATTGAGTATCTTTCAACGGGAAAGCTCGAAAGTATAAATAAAAGCTTCCCTAGCCGAGCTATTTTTCATCGTCGCACCAGCAAACTAAAAAAGTCGTTGCTACATTAATGTTCCATTTTCTCGGTGTGATTCAAAAGAATAGTGAAATGCATCGGATTTTTAAAAGTGACTTGTATTAATATCTTTTAAAACTATAATTTAAGATACAACGCGCTGAAACAAAAAGAAATAAACATCAAAGATTTTTAGTAATGGCTGCAATGTTTTCTTAGAAAACGTAATGGAGTATAGGTCAAATTTGATAATTGTTCAGTGTTGCTATTTTTTTTTTTTTTATTTATTTATTTATAACAAAGTACATGAAAATTAATTTTTCTTCGCGGTCTTAAGCCCGATTGGGCTTGTATGACCACTGGTGGGCGGTCAAACTTCTTCAATAGGTATGTGAGCAGAGAGAATCAGTTGCAGTATAAAATGACTGCTTTATCAACAAATCCAAGTCCTTCCAAAATGTATTAAAATACACCCGATTAAAATTCCTATTTCTATACACTTCTTAGAGCACAAAACAAACAAACTAAAAAGACACTAAGCCTAACAATATATCGACTGCATTTTTCGAGAGTGTGGACATCGCGTCTAAAATAGACCGGCGAAGTCATTATGTCTATCCTGGAAACAGTTTCAGAGCGTGAACAGTATAAATCATATTTAAATTTTATTTTATTTGACATCTCGTTTTTCTTATCTTTAATCTGTGATGTGTTAATTATCTGTGAAACTCTTGTAGTCTTTGGATCTTTGTGTCCGTTCAAAAAGGTTGGATATATTTCATTTTAGATATAAATTATCTATATATAAAATTTAATATATATCTTTATAACACTAGTGGACCCGTACGCGGCTAAGCCCGCTTGAACTACAGGAATATTTATTAAATATATTTATGAAATTATTTTCAGTTTTCAATAGAGAGATGCGTTAAGTAAACTCATTTTGGGTGACGTTTTCTAACAACAAACTTTGCAAGTCGTTGCTTAGCAACGGTCGCATAGCGACGGTTGTTATTATCATGGCGGAATAAATTGCATGTCATATTAATAAGTATCTTAATGTATTGGTATATGATATATATCGAAAATATTACAAATATGAGAAAAAACAGTATCCTATGTTCATCTCGAGACCCTCAAGTATCTCTATATGAGTATTTTATCACAATTAAATTAGCGGTTTGGTCCTGATTGCGTAAAAGACAGACAGACAGACAGACAGACTTTCGAATTTATAATATAGGTATGGATTGTATCGTATTAGGCAGTAAGCCTTTTTGGTTAAATGTGATTTAACTTTAAAAAAAAGGCAATAATGTCATTGTTCCACCAATACGAACAACGTTACTACTAAAAACAATTCCGTTTAAGAAGCTCAATAAGAAATGTATATGAAAATAAAATAGAGAACTAATATTTCTTATAACCACTTATATTACTTCAGTTTATATAACATAAATTGAAATTGTTAATGTCTGTATCGATTCAATTAATTAATAAAACATTGTGTGACCGTAAAATAAGTCACGTTTAGGAGAAGAGCTTACACCAAATGAAAGTAAAATGCGAGACTTTCACTTGTTAAAATTGAATTTGTTCACATGACAAGTGTCTATTGCCGTAAGCTATTCAATTATAAGAAAATTGCATCGGACATAACGCCTCGTTTATAGATACAGTACGATAGTCGAGTCGTGGCCACTCTGAATTTAGATTTTTATTACTTTTCATTATTTTCTTTCCTAGTGAGCAATATGCTATGTAGAAAGCTTCACTTCAAGGCGGTCACAACTCGTGGACCGTACTGTATGTAACTTGTCCATTTGTATTGTGGGTGTTCTATTATAGTGTAGTTCTGCCAGTGTAGTTGATGAAGAAAAAATAAATTATTAAAAATGTAATAGATATGGAAAGATGAAACCGACGAAGTTAGGGAATTATGGTAACTAAGCGCATGCTTTGTTTAATATAACTTTCTGCAATTGTTAATACTAATAGAAAACTCAAAATTATTACTTTTTTTTATTTTCATCCAACATGGTAGGGAAGACTGACACTCAATCTCCACACGCACCACCCATTTTTCAAGAAACTGCGAGTTGAAAAGCAAAATTCAACGCAGGACTTTGTCTTGTTACAGAGCGAGGATAATTCAATAATTCATTCCCCCGAATAGGAATCGAACTTATAATCGTCGCGTTTTATTTGAAAAATATCTATCGAAATTAATTGAAAAATATTAGTAAAGATAAATTCCATAGTAGATATTAGTAAAATAAAATTAACAAATAGAACTCAATATGCTATCACTATTTATTCATTAAACACTAAAAAATATAGTACCTACTCACTATTCTATATTAGAACAGTCACGTAATATATCAATAGTTTTAGTTTTTAGTCAGTCTTGTATAATTGCTGGTCATTGTTATGACGCCCGATTATTTGAAACTTATGACAAAGTATTTAAAAAATATTTAAGCATTTTATAATATAATTTTAGAAGATTTTAGAGGCGTTTGTGGCGCAAGGACAAGGAAGCGACGGACATGGATTCATTTCTCATTCGGGGAAATTATTAAAATAAATATTTTAATTTTCTCGCTCTGCTCGAACCGCGACGTTTAGTTCCGCCACTCAACACACAATGTCTCGAGAATTCGGCGTAAATTGAGAAATGGAAATATCTCAATGAGAATAGAATATCTTAACACTAGGTTGAATATTTTAATATATCTTTATAAATAATTAATAAAGGACTACCTAACTCTATACGACCACGCGGGCGAAGCCGCAGGTCCGTATAAGTATCATTGTAATTTCCCCATTTCCACAAATCGTAAGGGACAAGCCTCACGTCCCCGGAACTCGTTAAGATACATTCACCCGCAGAAAACAAAGGGAAGTCACAGATGGTCTATGCTCAAAGTAATTAAATCTATGCAATTCTTAATTGCAGCTTGTTTTTTGTAAAAAATAAATAAATATATGTTTTTATTATACTTCCGTTTAAACTAGCTGGAATTGGTGATAAAATTCTGAGTAACCTCATATTTTGAGGCTTTTTTGGATATTTAAATAATTATTATAAAATATTAAATTTTATTAATATTAAATACTATTTTAAACGCCACAACTGTACTATTATTTATTTAATATTATTAATTATTTGTATTTACGGAACATTGGTACGCTATTTATGTATGGATATCTATACTGTTAAACACTTAATATATTGTAATTTAAACCTTCTGGAATTTTATTTGCTTTTGCTCAAAGAAAAAGAAGTGTTTGGTAATTTCGTATGTATCTGGGTGGTAGGTGAGCAGAAACTCGTACATGTATAAAAAACATGAACTTTAAAACTTCCTGTATTTTTTAGTGAAAATGCCATAATAATCGGTTCAGCAGTTCCGGATATTAGCTCGAACAGACAGAAACACAATCCACGATATAACATTGCAGTGGTCATATTTATTAACCTAATAAGAAGTCAGACATATTAATTTCCGTAAAACAGTTCTCTATTGCTTTTGAATAAAAAACCTCATTAAAACACTGTCTGGTTGGTATTTTTCATTCATCGTATTCACAAAATGTATATATAATATGTTTATTTTAATTAACATAAAATGTTAATAAACTCTAAGCACGTATTTTTTATATATGTATATAGAAAAGTTCTTGTATGTTTGTATGTACGCTGTAATAATTCAAAAGTAACTACACAAAACTGTTTTATGAAACGTATAAAAAATTGTACGTAGCGGTATTCGAACCAGCTCTTTTAGTAAGCTGACCACGTACGTTACATATAAGTTTTCTATCACGCGAATATCAGTAAGGTAGGCAAATGCAAGCTTGAATTAACGAGAAAGCTATTGACATTACAAGAATGAATCCTGTTGGTAAATAGATTTAGTAGATGAGTCTAGGATTGGTGGTTTAAACTATAGTTTCTAAAGCATTTTAAAATTCCCTAGTATTAAAAAAATCGCTTCAGGATATATCCCGCACATAGCAGGGTAGGCAGAGGAAACCTAGTGTTAAGACACACCGTTGTCCATTTTCCACCGAATTGCGCGTTGAGTGGTCCACCACAATGACGCGCTTTACCACAACACCAGAGCGAAGAAAGTAATTTTCTTTCCAAAGGGAATGGAACCCATAACCTGTCACGTTTATAATCACAGACTGTACACGTAACAGTAGGTACTAAGTTCAGTTCAGTTCCTTCATATTGTTACAACATTTTTTTATTAGTTCAATGTCATAATAATATAACCTTTTAGTCTTTTTTTTTAATAATTTTGTACAGAAACTCTTGTAACGCTTGTAAGTTATTTTTATTATAGTTTAATTTGTTGTGTATCGCGTTCCCATTTCATATACACCTTAAGCCCGTTGTTATCTTGAGAATCCTCTTACTCGCAGTTTGTTTGATTAAAATTGTATTTTCCTGTATAATTTTGGACAATAGTGTTACAAAATTAACAGTCGCAGTAATCTATAAGAGATAACTATTAATATTTGATAAAAAGGACAAAGGTCTATCTGGAACCCAAGCGGACCAGCTCACCCTTCGTAAACTTGAATGAAATGCCTTTGAACTACTTATATACGTATAACATATCGTACAATAAAATCGCATGGCATGCGTCATACATTCTACGCAAACGAAGTTGCGGGCGGCAATTAGTATTTTATAAGATATAACGATTCTGTTTTTCTTATACGCCACTCAACTTGCAATGCCTCCAGAATTCGGCGGAAAATGAGAAACGGAGTGTCTTAACACTAAACACCCTCTGCCTACCCTGCTACATGCGGGAAACAGCTTGAAGTGAAGAGAAAGCAGCAGAGTGAAGCTGAAAAGATTGTGAAATATTGTGTACAAACGTTAGAAATATAGTAGGTATAAAAGGTACATAAAAATAGTTCATTAAAAATTTAAAGTAATAGGCCATTCACAATGCCTGGACTATTGCGCAATATTTAGACATAAATACACAGAAAAGTCTGGAAAAACGCTTATATCAAAACACTTGTAACTTAGCATTTCAATGAATGAGTACATAGTCGAAAAAATTCCGAAGTCAAGGCCGGCCAAATCGTACGGTACGTAATTTATAAGGTTCTCTTTAACTCCACTTTGAAGCGATTTATAAAGCGTGACAGAATATTTACACGGGCTAAAATGTAAGGGACGCTCTTATGCTGTAGTGCACCAATATTTGTACTATCGAGTTACACGTTCAAATCCATAATAATTTTTATGTTTATATAGATGTGTTTTTGCAATTTGGCTAAATAAAGGGTGTTGTTAGATTTCACTGATCGGTAACCAATTGTGTAAAAAAGGTTATCTCTCCGCCGTTGAGTTCTGCCAGTCAACACGCAATGCCTCCAAAATTCGGCAGAAAGTAGGGAGAGGAACTAGTGTCTTAACACTAGGTTCCCATTGCCTATTACCCAGCTATGTGCGGGATACAGCGTGACGTTAAAATAATATAATATATTTTTTAAATATTTTAAATGGTTCTTTTTCATATAAACACGTTGAAATATCAATTAAAATCTGTCTGTGCCATATGTACTGTATCAGATTTTTGTTTTCATTACTCCACTTTACACTGATTAAAGGTGTAAAGTATATGAACGTACATATACTATACTTATTATTTAAAAAATGCAAACTTAAATTAAATTTAAAATATATAAAATTTATAATACTACATATATGAAAAATTTAATATTATATATGAAATATTCAATTTATAGACAAATTATACTGAAAAGTTATGTTTTAGAACTCTGTTGCAAAATTCATGGTTATATTATGGTTACTATAAAACACCGTGCGAGTAATATCGCTGTCAATAAGGAAGTTTCCCTATAAAATAGTTTTATGCTATAAATATACTATTTTAGTAGCACTGGTCGAACTTGTTATTTAATAAATATATTCTCGTATATAGTTGCTATACAAATTATTACTATAACAAACTCTAAGATAATGTTTGAGAGTTGGTTCTACATACCATACCATATGCCTTCATATAACCAATATACGTTTCTTCTCGTCATCATAGGGGTAATGGCGGCGGAAGTGGTGGAAGACCGCCGCGCTTTATCTTAAGAAGAAACAGAGAAATACATATGAAATTTGAATATATATATTACTGTTTCCCGCACAGGCTAAGCAAAGAAAACTTGGTAACCTAGTGTTAACACACCGTTCCCATTAAGCTCACCACTTCTGTTGCCCACTTTCCGCCGATTGTTGAGTGGCGGAAGTCAACGCCGCGCTTTGCACCGTTACCTGAATAAGGAAATGAAAATATTAAATATTTGATTACCTCGAGTGGGAATGAAACCCATAGTCGTCGCGTTTACAGTCGCACGATTTTCCCCAACGGCGTATTTTTTTTCTTCGAAATTCAAAATCTATTTTAGGCCTATCACATACTATCAGATACCATTGTGCCCCCATGGGGTGAATGCACCATTCGAAGATTTACAAATATTTCATTTACTTTTGCAAATATATCATTTATTTATACAAATGTTTTAATTTTATAATATGATAATTAAATTATTAAACAACATTTTTTTTTGAACTTGACTTAAACATCCGTGTAATTTAATCTGTAACAGATACATATTGTATAATCTAAAGTTGAGTTATTTAAAACAATTTTTAAATTTGAAACATGATTTCTTCTGCTTTATTATCTACATCAAATATTATATTAAAATTGTGGAATCTTTACAATGAATAATTTACAACAACATTCTTTAGCTACTGAGGCCCTCCTGTCTCAGGGGCATAAACGTGCGACTGTAAACAGCCACTGCGTGTGGGTTCGACTGCCACTCGGAAGAATGAAATAGATATTATATATTTCCACATACAGTATACATGCAGCATATAGATAGGCAGAGAGAAGTTAGTGTTAACACCCGTAACAAACTCTCCATTATCCGCCAAATTTCGAAATACTGCACTTAAAATTTATTTTAAAAATAAAAAATAAATATCAGTAATTTAAATATAGCCATTCACCCTACTCCAAAATAGGAAGAAAATATTTTTCATACAAATATTTTTTATATCAAAAATAAGAATCGGCGATAACAGTGTAACACTGATTAACCACTAAGTTACTAGACCAACAATAAACAACACAGACTAAAACGATTAATATGTTAATGCGAAACATATTTAATTTTTACAAAATAAATTTTTGTTTCATATCGAATTTTTATATAATCTATGCACTGCAGGTCAACAGACTTGTAATTGCTTATATTCGGCCATTCTGCATTGGTATGCGAAACACAGCGTGTCCAAGCCGGAATAATTTAAGAAAACCGTCGATCTCCAAGAATTTTTTGGTTTGCACAAATTCTCTTAGCAATATTAGTATTCAGATAATGAAAATACAATTTAATTTAGGTGAACCGAATAAAGATATTGAATTGATTTTTTTTTTTGGGTATAAAGTTGTCTGTTGATAAAATTTGGTAATCTATAGTATGATTATTATGAGTTAGAATCCTAAAATCCCTTAAATAAATTTACAAAACGCTATTTTTAACAAGTATTTTTTTATTGCCAAAGTTCGAAGAAAAGTTGTTATGTTTTATCACGAGGTAATAAAATGCGTAAAGTTAAAGTACCAACTAGGTCACTTTCATTCGATATAGACTATAAAGTTTCTAAACCCTAACTTTGTATCTTCTAGTTAAAGTTTACAACTAGAAACTCTTGAATGTATACTAAGTGTACAGAATTTGATTACCAATAAAGTATTTATATACACGGTACAAAGGTTACCCCAAATATCATCATGGTGTACCTCTGCAGATGATTTTATACCCGCAACTTTAAGAACGCGACGTTATAAAGTATACCCTATAGTATGCGGTAATAGCACAACAAACTCTTTATTATTATACTGCGTTAGAGTAAAGCCGTGTCTTAGAAGATATGAAGTGGTTGTACAAAGATTTTAAACTTTAAAATACTGAGGAAGTGCTTCGATATTAAGAATAGAGCGACTGTTTACTTGTAGGTTGTTTTCTTCTCAAAATATTTTATATATTAAAGTATCTGCGTAGAAAACTCTTCTGAAAACAGAAGTGAAAACATTAAATGTTTCATTTCCGAATTCCAAAAGTTCAATGGGAATCGAACCCACAACCTCTCGTGTGACTGTAAAAGTCACGTTTTATTCCTGCGCCACTATGGACTTTTCATTATTTTAAAAGATTTTTCTATGGAATCCACAGAAGCTTTGCTTTGCAATTTTACGTAACCGTAAAATACATATAATTATTATGTTCATTTTATAAGATATTAGTATTATAATAATATGTATGCAAGTCTAGTCACGAATTATTATACGTTGGCGCCTACAATTACGTTTTACGCACACAAGTTTATTATTTACGCAATTTACTATGAACTTATACTATATGATTTTAGTTATTTTTTTAATATATGATATTTTATTTTAATTAAATTCGTCGTTGTGCAGTGATGTCTTACTGTAAACACGATGGTTTTGGGTTCGATTCCAACTTTTGGTAAAACAATTTTGTTTTCCTCGCTTTAGTGACAATAATTCCGCTAATCTTGTTAGTGAAAGCGCGGTGTTATATAAATATTAAACGATTCATTTCATCGAGTGGGAATCGAATCAACAAGTATTTCATTTGTAATCCATGCGCTATACCAATGCGCCACAGTAACCAACAGTAATGATATCTTAAAAGTAAAAACTTCTTTCGAAGTAAATTAAATCGATTCTTCAACTGTGAGAATTCCCTATCTTTATATGACGATACGATCTAAAAATTCTTGTCATAGAAACGTGAATTGAGTGTAATTAGTAAGCGGGCTTTGAGCTTTTTAATTAGGGTACTACGCGTTGAATACGAAATCGGTTATTACGCTATCGCTACCTTCTTTACATTGGTGGAATATTTGAAGATTTTTTATAGATATAGTTATATATATGTTTGTTTGTCTGTTTATTTATATTTTTGGCTTCACGCTGTATCTCGCGTAGAGTATGATAGGTAGAGGGAAGCTAGTGCAAAGACACTACGTTCCCTACGCGGCGCACAACGACAAACTCAATTAACTCAACACTGGAAACGAGGATATGAAAATAATTATTCCCTTGAGCGAAAATCGAACTCACAGCCATGGCGTTTATGGTCAGACACTGTACCGCTGTGCCAGGACGGCATCTCTTATTTAAACTTATAACTTGATTACCAATTAATTTTAGACATTTTATATCCGTAACCGATATCGAAATATATTTTAATATATAAAATAATTTTAAACAAATCAACAACCGTACACATAATCTGTCACAAATTTCCCATCAAAGCCTAAACCATCAAAATTCCATACAACAATCAACATCAAAGACAAACACATATCAAAGGAATAGCACCAAAATATTTAATCTCGTGCCCATTGTTCGCCCCAGACCGTTCACGACGCGCGGCTCAACGCCAGGGTCGACGCGATGCTGGAGGAGGGCTTGATCGATGAACTGCTGAACTTCCACGACAGGCACAATAAACAGAGGATTCGGGATGGCAAGTAAGTATAATAAATATCCTATACTTCCAATTTTTTTTGCTTTACGCTGTATCCCATACATAGCAGAGCAGGCAAAGAGTATCTGGGAACCTAGTGCTAAGACACTCCGTTCCCAGAAAGACACGAACCCGCACCTCGTTTTTACCATACCAATTAAGCTATAAGTACGTTCTTATCGAGCTACGTCTAAATTCTTATAAGCAGCACCAAGTGTTAATTTAATACTATATTAAGTAAAGCTAAAAGTTAAAAAACTAGATACGTACTCGTATATAATCTATAAAAAAGAAGATTCACGAAATTGTTAAAAGCATTCATTTATTCGAGACAAAGGGACCATTCGCGGAAATTATCCGTGAAATTAAAACGATTTAACGTAACGATGAATCGATTTCATTGATTAAAATAAGAATCGAGATCGATTTTGTGAATAATGGTGTCTAACAAAAAATGTATCTTCCCAGCCGACTTTGTGTGGTTTATAAAATTTTGGTTTTTTTTTTGGTAAAGAGTAAATAGTGTTAAGACATTCTGTCTCCACTTCCCGCCCATTTTAAAGGCACTATGTGTTAGTTACATGAACTAGCTTTGTAGATTTGCAATGAAAATACTAAACTAATAGGATTATCTTATTATGTAAAAAAATCTTATTATGTAAAAAGCCCTGTTTATTATAATTTCTCCCGCACGAAGTAGGATACACAGAGGGAACCTTAAGATATTTCCGTTCCCCACTTCTCGAGACATTGCGTGCGCTTTGCCTCCCTCTCAGAGCTAAAACGCAGCGTCGAGTATGAGTATATTGCATATATTTCATATTCTCGTTTACTCACCCCTATTCCCCCATCTGGAATTGAACCTACAAACGTTGCGTTTACTGATGCACGCTTGTGCCTATGCGCCATCGGCCTCTATTATAATTATGTAGATAACAATTACTGTTTTCTTTTGTGTTTAGGTGCTGCTCTCTGCTGTACCTTGTATAAAACCGACAAACGGTGTTCAGATAGTATTATAGGTCCCCTTTCATCAGAAAGTATCAGAAAGTCCGGCGTTGAGTTCTGCCACCCACAAATTAGCAATATCTAGAATTCGAACGACGCTTTTACCCTATCGAAGCCTATCATGAATACATGATTTTATAGACAAGTGTGCCTGAAACTATGAGGCCTTCGGCCTTTTCTATTCTTTATATTCTTTGACAAAAATATTAAAACCCAATTTCCTCATTGGACCGACTGTTAATAATTACATTTACAATTCATAAAGAAATAAATTAAATTTTAAAATAAAAAAATAAACATGGCAAATAAACTCCACTATATTTATAAACAAACGCAAACCAAAAAAAAACACAAAATGGGGTGAATAAAAAAAAATAAAAAGCAATATGGCGGCCATGGGCAATGGCCGCGATGCATCTGCCATACTGCGGTTCACTGTGCTCTCAGGTTTCATGCATTCTATTCCTATGGCAGTTGACTTTAATCCTGGGAAAAATTATAATATTAATTAATTACCATCTTTTATAATAATAAATGTATTAAGAATATAAATTAATGAACGCAATGGTTCAATTCTGAATCGGAGAAATGGATAATAGTAAATACGATTATATACGATACCTCTAAGGCTCGAACAGAGCTGAAATTCTAAAATATAGTGTCTTTCCGACCCAAACGCGGCTTTGCTCGCCTAAACAACAATAATATTCATCAACCCGCAATGCCTCCAGAATTCGGCAGAAAGTGAGAAACGAAGTGTCCTAACTCTAGGTTCCCTCTGCCTACCCTGCTGTGTGCGGGATACAGCGTGAAGCTGATGAGAAAAAATAAAAGATGGGTTATTATTAGATTTTCAAAAGAATCTGTTTCCCAATACAAGTTGGTTAATGATAGTCAAGTAAGTATCAAGAAGCACATAGCGGGCTACAGTAGTGTTACGCACGCGGTAGCAAGTAGCGACCGCAGCCCGCTCTATTGCTACCATCGTATACGAAATAGATATATCACATATTACTAGATATGTCAATAAAGTATTAAAATGTTGTTAACATATATGTCGCTCTGGTTAGAAAACGCGGCGTTGAGTTTCGCCTCTCGACGCGCATTGGGCGTTGCCTGTCTGGAAGGTTTTCCACCTTCCGAAAAGGTCCTTGACTAAAGCTAGAATAAACTAAGTTTCGTTTCCAAAAGCCACGGGTTCGAGTCGAAAGTTTTCTTAATTTTCAACTTTTTTTATGTCATACACGTAATGTAATTAATAATAAAAATAATAATTGTAATAATTTTGTAGTGTTTAATTTCACTAAGAAATAATTTCTCGTACATCCTACAGGAAAGAGATAAAATGGACTTTCTATTTTACATCCACGCAAATTAGATTGTCCCGACGACTAGTTATATATAATTTTACTTTTATAAAATCTATTCCAAAGTGTATAATAACATTTTGAAAATTATAAAAATATACAGTTTTATCATCCGACCTATCTAGGGTTTCTATAAACACTTATAAGTTTTCACTGTTGTGGCGATTTGTTCGTTACCTCAACTCCAAGCGTAGCACAGTGTTTGTGTTCCATGACCTCAATAAGAGCATTACTTCTGAAGCCCCAACACCTAGACAAGTTAGCATTGGTGAAATTTTAATAACCAGAAATTTAAGCCTGAAGTTTAAAATTTAAAAGATTACGAATTTATTACGAATTAAAAATATCACAAAAATTCGGCGGAAAGTGGGATCTTGGGTACCTAATGTCTTAACACTAGGTTCCCATGTTCCTACCCGTATATACAGCGTGAAGCTAAAAAAGGAAAAATAAAACCTTGGTAGCCAACAGTCAGCTACACGCTTTATCCTGTGTAAGGGTAGGTGGAGAGAGCCTTGTGTCAAGATCATTACGTTTTCGACTTTCCACTCCAATTGCATAAGAGACATTGCGTATGGGGTGGCGGAACTCAACCATAATAATTATTTCCCCGATTTGATAGAGAACTTATAACCATCGCATTTACAGCCAAACACTGACTTACAGATTGAAAAAAATAGTGACATATTATTCCCTTCTCCACTACCAATAAAATTTACAAATTAGAAGGAAGGAGTTTAGGTAACCACTACTATCGAACTTATCAAACAAGGAAGCTCTAGTATTTAATATAACCCATTGTATGTACGTACTATCGAAATAAGCTAGAGTACTGAGAAAGTGGCCGTATCATACACAACTATTAGGCTATGAATGAGAATAGCATCTCAAGACCGCCCTCAAGATGAATCTCAGAGTTGAGAGCGAATTATAAGTAAGGCATTAGATATTCCCATTTGACTAAGCGAATGAAGCCGCAAGTAAAAACTAGTATATAATAAAGTTTATATTTTTAATTGAACTAAATTGTAAAAATTTTTACGTCTTAGATTTATCTTTTCTTTTATTGCCGTGAGAATGTTTTATGTTAAAAAAAAGTACAAGTCACAGCAGTGATAGTAAAATGTATGAAATGTTTCGTTAATCGTTCAATTTACACGTCAATAAAGGATGATCTAATTGGGGTAGCGGTCATATGTGAAGAATAAAGGGTCCTTAAAAACATAAAAGGTTCCCACTATCTACAGAAACCAAAGTTTGTTTTGGAATTTTCGTTTCGTTTCATTTAAATTTTAAATTTGTTATAAATAGTTTGGTTAATAGTAGTTTAAGGGCACGAGCGTGTGACTGTAAACGTGACAGGCTTTAAAGATATGAAATATTTTAAATTTTTTTTCACTCGCTGTGTTATCAAGGCAAAATCGTTGCGTTAAGTTTCGCCTACTTTAAAGCGGGATAGGAATCTGTGCCTCTTGGACAGATCTCTAATACGTCAATTTCCACAACGTTAAAATATTTAGACTATTTCTTAAAATCAAACACTATATATACACAGTTTAAATACAAATACAGAATTACAACCAGAATGAAGAACCCTAATAAATATTCCAAGCTTTCTCCTTCTAATTTGCCATAAGAGTGACAAACAATCCGACGGCAAATGAAACACCTTGACGTACGTTATTCAATTATCAGAAATAGCTTGGAGGCTCGTAAAATTCCTAGCTGCCAGCCACCGTGTAACAGGTGTATTAGGTAACTGAGGCTCAAGTGGAAACCAAGTTCATAATACTAGAAACTATATGAAATACCCATTTTCATCCAGAATTTATCTAATATGTTAGTAGTCAATACGCAATGTCTTTGAGTTCGCGTAGAAAATTTAGTTCGAAGTGTCTTAACACTAGGTTCTTTCTGTTTGCTCCGAAATGTGCGGTTAAGCGTGAATTTGTTTGCGGTGAAACTTTGGCATGTGTATCTATTGTTTTTTATATTTACCAGTCGGTACAATAAAACATTTTAACTTAACCTCTATTTGCGAAAATAAAGTTTTGGGAAAAAATCAGGCCCTTTTTATATAACCAAAGCCTCACACTTACTTCAGTAGGCAGAAAAACAGAGTGAAATATCACTTCGGTTATTACTTGTCATCTATTTAGGTTAATATTCTAGAAAAGATACCATATAAACAAAAAACCTTTTAAATTATTATGATCCCTAAGAATAAATTCATCACCCTAAGTAAGAATCAAACCTACGACTAACGCATATACAGAAAAGCCTCATATAATTATATTCCTATATTAATATTTAACTAACAACTTGATTTCAACTCTCGTCATATTTAACATTTTTTTTCTTTAAAAGTCCTATCAAAATGGGGCAATCGCTATGTAAATATAGATACGAGTGTACTACAGTCCACGTTCTTCATAGAAGGTGGCTATGGGTATGGGGTCGATACACGATACGAATGGTTGCATGACTGTTGAATATACCAAATTATGTTTGCTTCGTACAATTGTATAGGATTTGTATGGTAACAAGTAAGTAAGTATGGTACCCAGGGAACTTAGTATGAAGACACTCCGTTCCCATTAAAACACCTATTAAAACCGTTTTCGCTTTCCGAGGTTTTGCAATTGCAAGTTGCTCTTAAATCATTACTGCCAAGGCATTGCCTTGATACCAGGGCACGTAAAATATTAAATATTTAATTCCTCCGAGTGGAAATCGAACCCACTACCGTCACGCTTACACCAGCACGCTTGTGGATCTGCGCCACGACGGCCTCGACTAAAAATTAGGGGAACTTAAAATATTTAATTTAAAAATATAATCAAATTAAATTAAATATATATTGATCTATTTACGTACAAACAGTGTTTACAGGAACCACGTAGATTGCAGTCAAAACGCCAATGAAAGCCCACACGCGTAATAAATCAACTGTAACGGTTGAATCGTGCTTCTTAGAATCGATAAGTTTTTTTACATATAGTCGGTATATTAAATCGATACGAAATCTTTTCCGGATATGGTTTTTTTATAGTAGAATTCTTATGTAGTGTTTGTTTATATTAATGTACTTATAAGGTGTATTTTTATTATTGAGGCAATCGTACCGAAGCGGTATTATTTTATATATTGTCATTTTCTCGCTGTGCTAACAAAATTGCGGCGTTGAGTTCCGCCACTCAATATGTAATATATCGAAAACTTGGTGGTACCTGAGGAGCAGTGTCTTACCACTAAGTTCCCTCTGGTTCTTCTGGTGTTCTGCTAGTGTGAAGTTAAAATAAGTTATGTTATGGTTGTGAGTTTGAATCTTTCTTGAAGAAATATAGTTTTTTCGCTCTAGTGACATAAGCCTGTTACACTATGGCCCGTATCTATAAATCAATCTCAAGTTCTCTCTCAAGATCGATCTCAGAGTTGAGAGCGGTTAGTAATACGGGCCAAAGGCTCTTAGGCAATAAGTGGAAAACAGAGTGATATATTCGTTTTTATCTACAGTAAATGTTAGTTGAGGTTAAAGGAACAGCAAGGCGCTGTACTGCATAATGGGGGCATCAAAAAACGAGATGTAAATAAATTATAAACAATAAAAAGCTACACGCTCGTAACGTCGCAAGAAATACCTAATATTATGTAACATTCATAATTTTCAAGATAAAAGGTCGAGCGCATCTGGCAAATCCTCAAATATAATACAAAAGTATACAATTTTTTTAACTACCCTCGTTAAAGGAAAGCATGAGGGTACTTATGCAAAAATATTTGACGCAACCCCTTTCTATTTTAACATTAAAAATAATCTAATAAAATGCTTTTAAAACATATTTTTAATATTTTATGAGATAGGGGGAGGATGTAGAGATTAGTTACCACCTTCTACCCATTTAAAGGCTTATATGAGAATGAATTTATTGTCGAGTAGCGGAACTCAACGCCGCGCTTTACCTTGTTGCCAGAGCGAAAATAATTCCTTCCCCCCAAAAGTATTAGACCCCACAACCGTCGCACTTAGAGACGCCGCTGCGCCACCACAGTCTCAATATTAAAAATAATATTGAGACGGTCGTAACAGACGATTTTAAATACGTTATTTTTTATTATTTCAGACCCCCAGATTACACAAAAGGTATTTTTCAAACACTTGGCTTTAAAGAATTCCACGAATATTTAATGCTAACACCTGAAATGAAGAATAGCGAAGAAGGTAACAAATTGTTACAAGAGAGTATAGACAACATGAAAATGGGTACGAGAAGGTATGCGAGAAGACAGAATAAAATGGTTAGAGGAAGGTTCTTAGACCATCCCACTAGAGAGGTAATGTTAATTGTTTTTTTTTTTTTTAGTTTTTAAGTTATTTTATGTGTTAGCTTCATGCTGTATCCCGCTACATGTCAGAGGGTATCTAGGGTTAAGAAACTTTTTACCAGTTTCCTTAGAACCAATTATTTCATTAATAATATTTTCAAAAATAGTAATATCGGACAATTACGCATAGTCGGTCATTATTAGCTTTAATAAATCTATTTTGCTTCAATATCCATAGCATGCTTGATTATACGGTATGTATAATTTTCGCAGTTATTTTATATATTTTCCTGGTTTAATGGCTTGTTATTATATGAATGTTTACATACAATACGAATAAAAATGCAATAATGGATTATTTACTATTGCATAATTCAATGTAATTATTAATATATTATTATTAATAGACGCTTATTTATAAAAAAAGGTAGAAAAAGCGCCATCTCGTGTGAAATAGATGTATTAATGTCATAGTTATGATCAAAACTTACGTCATCTATTGTCAAATAGAAATAGTATTGAGTTTACATATCTTAATAATAGATGTCGCTTGTTTTCAGATACCTCCGATTTTCGAATTGGATACAACAAGTATAAACGAATGGAATAAAGAAGTTAAAAATAAAGCAATTCACATTATAGAAACTTTTATAAATAACACTAAATGCCATTATGAACCTTTAAAATCAAATATAACTCAAGAAAAAACTAATATTAATGTACATTCAAGCAATTACTGTGACGTTTGTGAAAGACTCATTATTGGGGACCGAGAGATTGTTATTCATATGAATTCTCATAAACACAAACGAGCTTTAAAAAGCAAACAAAGACGAGGCTTATTGCCTAAAGATGATGAGAAAGAAGAGAAATCTCAATGTTAATAAATAAATTTGTTTTTTTAATTTTGTTGTTGTTTGTATGTGTGTTAGCATCTGCTATTTACCAAATTTTGTTTTATGTGACTTTAATGTATGTTAAAATAATAGTATAAAATAAAAAATAATTGAACTAACCAAAATATTTTATTTCTATGCTACTATTTACAACATAATGTTTAAATATCCGCTTCTATATCAGTAATAAGTTTTTTAGGTGCTCTTAAATCATAATTTTCAAATTCAGGATACTTTTGGATAATTTCATAATAAGCATGACACAGTCTACCAAATTCACCATTTGCTATTTGAAAAGGTCTTGTAATAGGATCAAGGTCGGCCATTTTGTACATTCTGAGTGCCATTTCTTCTCTCACTTCTTCTGGAAATAAAGTTTGAGCCCCCCTTATAGAATATTTTTGCCTCATAGAAAATATTTGCCTGGTGACCTTTTCAACGAGCTTAAATGGTAATTTTATAATTGGTTGTTTTAATGGTGTCAAGGTTACCACTCCCACATCTACATCAGGCTTTGGAAGGAATGCTTCTCCTGGTATATCAAATTTGTATTTCACATTACACCAATTCTGACACATTACTGATAACCTACATCTTTGCTTATGCATTATGGATGCTGCCATTCTCTCAGCCACCTCCTTTTGAAATGTAAGTGTCATTCTAACCCGCCCAAATGACCAAGGGCCTTCCTTCTTAGACATCATTTCTAACCATCTTATAATCAAAATGGTTGATACACTAAACGGTAGATTACCAATAAGGTTAACTGGTGGAGGAGCATCTGTCCAATCTGATTTAGCATCTTCAGGAATAAAATGTGCAATGTTAGTTTTTAAAATGTCACCAGTAATTATATCCATATCTAATTTTCCTCTGCATGCATCTGCTAAGAGTTCTAAAGTTGGTATAAAACGTTGATCTTTTTCAACTAGGATTAGTTTTCTAGGTGCTTGCTGTATTATAGATCTTGTTATACCACCAGGCCCTGGTCCTACTTCACAAACTACATGATTATGTATGTGTCCAGCAGCTTTTACAATTTTGTCAATTAATCTTGGTTCCATAAGAAAATTTTGTGACAGTTCTTTAAGGGCACGTAACTTATAAAGTCTGATGACATCTTTGATACTGGGTAGAGGTGGTAACCTAATCTGTAAAGCTGCTTTAGCTGCAGCCATTACTGCTGTACTTTTGCGGGTTCCTCAAAGTCGTCAAGGAAAGTTTCCTGTTTAACAGCAAATATTGAATACATATATATACTAAACACTCCGGTACCTATAGCCAAGCCAGTAAGTCTATTTCGTCTTGAAATATGATGCAGTTTCTGCACACGCTCGCGGTTCTTTTCTTCTATAATTTTCATATAATCCAACTCTGCCTTTTTAAGCACTGGATCTTGTCCCCCAGACTTATTCTTAGGGTTTATATTGGAGTCTCCCATTACGAGAAAAAATATACTCCTAACCTCAAATTCGACGAAAAGTCACAGATTATATGCGTTATGAATATTGTTATTGAACAATGAATGAATGAACATGTATAATATGTTACAGATAATTAATAAAATCATAAATAAAACAACAGATAATTAATAAAACTAAAATATAAAACTTTCTTTTTATGTTGTTCGTAAAGTAATAATATTACTAACAACAGCAACTAACAACTTATTAACATTTTTTGTGCTATCAACTTTATCCAATAAAATTCAGAGAAGAAATCATATAAGGTCATTATAATAAAATGTGTGTTTTACAAGAACACATCAATTTAATACAAATATCATAATTTATTTATGAAAGTAAGTTTATTTGTGACGCGTATTGAAAACCATAATTTTTTTCCTCAATATCATTTTATTATTTCAATAAGTATTCCACAATATTATCGTAAAATATAATCGTATTATCAACTTTTACAATAATCTATAAATTCAATTGAATAAATAAACAATAATATTACGTAACAATTGCAGAGTATCGCATAAAGTTTATAAACACAACAAAACCAGCTGTTCGTGACGTCCGCTCGCGCGAGCATGCGCGCAGCCATCTTTATCTAAACAAAACCTCTCTTTCTAGCATACACTAAAAGTAATCATCAATTCTCGCCTCGCGTTGTATACGACAGGTCGGTTTTTGTGTTATTGTGGAAAATAATGCCTTTTATCTCAAAAGACTGGCGATCACCTGGTGAAGAGTGGGTCAAAACACAGGAAGGATGGGAAAAGAAGAAAGTTCTAGAATGCACCGCCCAGAGGTGAGTGCTAAGTGTGAATTAGTTACAGCAATCCTTTGTTCATTTCACCGTTCGACGCAACTAAGCACGAACTATTTATTTCCTTAACAAATATTTTAGACTAACGCTTTTATTATAATGATTGAATGCTAGTTTGTTTGTTATTTTGTATTACAGATACGCCGCTATATCTAACTTTAATAACTCGGACGATAACCAGCAAAAATGGTGAGTTCCTATTAGTATTTCTATTTACATGGCGATCAGCTGTGCTTTGTTGTGAATGTATTGATTTGTGTGTATTAATGACGTTGGAACGTAGTGTTGTGGTGTAACTTGAATATTGAAATGTTTCTTTAAATCTTCGAGTAATCTATTTTTAATGGCTATGACTAATTTAGTATTAAACATTTTTGAAAACCCCCCTGTATTCCCAGGATGACTGACTTAAAGTAGTCTATATATACTTTTTTCAATAATATTATAATATTAATAAATGTATTTTTATTAATGTAAATTTTGTTCAGGAAATAGGTGACTAAATAAAAAATCCATTCACTTGTCATTACTTATACTTGACATAATATCGTTTGACACAACATCGAATATGAATACTAAATTGATTGCCAACAACATAAAAAAATCATTTATCTAATATAATAAGAACTAATAAAAATAATACTATTAATAATATGTACCTATTAATTATTATATGATTAAGATTTACTTTATATAAACATCACTGGAGAGATTACCCAAATGTTTGTACATACAAATTTGTTTCGGGAATGTAGGTCAGGAAGAACGATCGCAACAACTCGGGTCAAGACTTCGTGAAATGCGGATAGGAAAATAATTCACTTTGAATCCACTCAAAGGAATTCATTTATATATAATAAATTAAAATGTTCATAACGCTTAAGGCGTTTTGATATTTTTTTTTCTTATTTCTCTTCTTTTGCTTTTGTAGTGTTGTTTGAGTACATACACCTTAAATAGTCGAAAAACGAAAAAAGATTGAATAGACGTCAAAACGAAAATAATAACAAATTAGGATATTTATTAAATTTACCAAAAATATTTCTTAGTTATTTCATATAACAGTGTACTGTGTAGGCAGAGGGACCCTGATGTTGACACTACTTCCCCACTTTACGCCTAATTTTCAAAACGTTGAATCATGGTTAGCGGACTTATTACCAGAACATTGCCTTGTTACCAAAACAATTGAATATCGAACCCACAACTATCGCATTCAATCACATACGACGAACTCTATATCATAACACATTTAAAAATTACATCATTAAATTGCTGTATTGTATAAAAAAATATAAACTCATAAATTGCATTAAGTAAATGACGCACTGTTGATTTCTTATATAAATTAGTTGGAAGTTTCGTCGTTATATAAAATTATAGCCTACCTTTGAAAGGCAGCACTGTAATGACTAAAACGTTTGATAAGATTTAAACTGATAACGTCGAATTTAATTTCAATGTCCTTTAAGGTAATTAATTGATTGAGATGACTCGGGAAAGGAAAATCAGAAAATACTAATTAATGAAGGTTCTTGTTATTTAATATAGATGACAGATGTATACTTTTATTTACGACTAATTTTCACTCGCGGCTTCACCCGCGTGATGAAATATGAGAATGAGAAAAGATTTTTTCAATTTCAATCAGTAGTTCCTGAGATAAGCGTGTTCGCGTGAACGCTAAAAGTTCAATTATTATTTATATAGATGTATCTAATATTTATCTGTAACAGAAATGTACGTTTTTATTAACATAATATATAGTTTTCTCACAGTTTTTATTTACAGGCTTATTTTTATATTTAATATAAAACCTGTGAAAATAATTACCAGTTATCAAAACGGTTATATCTCTTTAAAAAAATCTTAAATATTTTTAATTTTAGCTCGATACGAAGTAATAAATATTATTTTAAGTGCCCGACGTCCGAAAAAGGAAAGGTTGATTCCCTCGGCTTCCTCTCAACGACTTTAAATGAGGTATACGATTTATTTTTGAACGTTGATAGATATATCCCTTACGTTTGAAACATAGTTTTGGAGACAGATTTTAAACGCATTAAGCGTCTAATCTCGTCTTGTTTATAGTCCTGCATACCAAGCTATTTACGAAAAATTTTTTATAGAAAAATACCTTTTTTACATAGCAGAGTAGGCAGGCAGAGGTAATCTAGAGTTAAGACTGTCTCCCATTATTGCCGAATTTTGCAGGCATGCATTGCGTGTTAAGGAAATAAAATGTTCTTTTCTTTTGGAACGAATGAAAAATAATACAGATAACTGACAAATAATTTAACAATTTTTTTTAACATCTCACTGTATTCCTCAGTACTAAACTCTCCGCGCAACTGAAAGTGGAAAACCCTCCACGCTGCCGGGTTCCATTTTTACCTTTCGAAATAAGGAACTCTAAAAATTATATAAAAATATATTATAGTATGTGAGAAAAGATGAATGTTAAAAGGTAAAGGCACCAACAATATTGTATGAATTTAATATACGAGTACATCGCTTGTGATTCTACGTGGGCGGAAAACCGTAAACGAGGTCACTATTTACTTTCTATCTAAACCACAAAATACAATGTTATTTATTATTATTTTTACTTTAGATATTTTACTCAGTTTTATTAACTCTCCGTTCTCTACTATCAGATTAGTAAACAATATGTATCAGGTTGCGGAATCCCGCATTGTTTTCCTTACTATACCTCGGAAAAACTTTTGTTTGACTAATGCTAGTTAACACGTGTCAACAATTAGAAAGCAACTAACTATACATTTTATATTACATTAAGTTATACATTTTTATTATTTTACATATTTATTTATTAATTTGTTCTAATATTATAAAGCTGAAGAGTTTGGTTTGGTTGCTGCTCTAAATGCTCTATTCTCAGGAACTACTACGAATTGACAAACTTTTTTTCAGATTTCCATTTATAGTGGAAAGGCTTTAGGGCTAATACGTTAATAGTTTCGATGTTATCCACTACTGTCAGAGGTGTCGGTGAGCTTTATGTTATTTGGCGATACGGGCGAAGCCGCATGTAGAATATAATCAGTTAAAAGCATATAGCATAGCATATCAGTTAAAAGCAGCAGTTTTATACAGCATATACAGCTCTTAATTTTTTTTTACCATGCAGACAAAGCCGCATGAAAAGGCTAGTCAGTCAGTCACTAAAGGTGCAGTTTTACATTAGCCGTAGCAAATAACCGACGACAGTATTCAATTACTTCGATAGGAGATCACAGATGTAGGTATCATATTAAAACCCAACTCGGGAAGTTAGAAAGCGAAAATAAGATGTAATTTGTCCGTCGGTTACGCCAATGATATACTTAGAAATTTAATCAGCTCTGTCAGATATTTTCACTTTTCAATATAAGTAGGTACCAACTTATACCTGGTTTATTGATTTCCAACATCATTGTTAAATTTATTTACTTATAGTATGTTTTTTTTCTTTTACGTGTATATTTGGAGAAAATGTATTACGAAACAGAAAGGGTCTCTTAACACTAGGTTCACAGGTTCCCTCTACCTATGTGCGGGATACAGCGTGAAGCTAAAACAATAACCTCTCTATTATGTATCCTTATACGTATATGTATATAAATAAACTTGATGTATCAATACAGTACATCTCATGAATAGATAAATATACTGGAAATAATAGTCTTTCAGCTATTAATAGTTATATCAATTATAAACTATGTTATACCATTCTATTCTTGTCCCTCTACGCTAATACTAGCACGACGAATGGTATTCAATTTGTTAACAGTTCAACAGACCGAGTTTAACATGAATATTCAATACAAATTTACATATGTATCTACAGAATTTGAATACACTACCTACCCTACCTGTATTTACTATTTAGTAGGCGGCGATGATTTGGCCGTACCTACTAAATCACGTAGACTTTTATTTTGGTATTTTGAACAAAAAGACAAACATATAATTTACGATTTCTTTATTAGTAAGAAGGATTTTAAATGATACCAAGACCGATCCCAAATTTGGCTTCAAATAATATATTTAAACTTCACGTATATTTTCTATTGTAATAAATTAACCACGCCCTTTGAAAAGGTTAATTCAATTTGGTTGAGTGCAGCTTTGTTTATCTACATAGTATAGATACTGTACTATCTATATTTCTATACTCATAGATATAATAAAGTGGAAAAGTTTGTACGCTCTAATCTCAGCAACTACCGGCTTAAATTGAAAAAAAATCTTTTGTTCGTGGATCAATGAAGGCTTTGGATAAGCTATCTACAGTTAAGAGTTGGAGTTAAGTCAGGAACATAGAATTATGTCACTTGTATACAACTAATAATAATTTCCACAGTTTATAACGTTTTCATTTTGAAGCCAGCCGTGGCGCAGTTTCGTGTCTGTAACTGCGGGAGGTTGTGAGCTCGATTCCCACTCGAGGAAATTAAAATAAAATTTTATTTTTATTTCTTCGCTCTGGTGTCGAGGAAAAACGCGGCGTTGAGCTCCGTCACGCAACATGCAATGCCTCCAGAATTCGACAGAAAGTGAGCAACAGAATTGTCTTAATGGGAACGGAGTGTCTTAACACCAGGTTCCCAAGTCTCTTCTGCCTACCCTGCAATGTGCGTGAAGGTACAAATAAAAACTTAGAATTATTCACAGATGGTGGTATTCATTTAGGTTTGAATTTAAATAGATTTTTTCAGCAATACTACCTTGAACTAAACTTTATAGTAAAATCCGTAATGCCTCGGTTTAAATAAATTATAAATTAGTTCAGGCGGCTGGAAAACCGAATCAACTCGCAATGAATTAAATGCAAACGTATTTACATATTTACTTAAGGAAAAAAAACTATGAATAATAAAATTAAGGCGTAACAAAGAATTAATACTTTATTATAAAAACGCATTACCGTGTAGTTTTAAACTTTTGTATTGAATGGTATTTGTTTGTGTGTGTTTTGCGGGAAGACGAAGAGCAACGTTAAGTTCCGCCACCCAACACGCGATATTTAATACATTGAGCGGAAGTGAGTTAGTAGCGTCTTGAAACTACATTCCCTATTTATGCTGTTTTTAATCTGTACACCCGTTTTCACGAAAATTTTCCTATAATTTCCTGTAAACATAAAATATTATATTATACTGTAAATTCCTTATAAGTAGGTATATTCAAAAAATCTAATTCTAAACATATTCTTCAATAATCAATTGTATTATATAATATGTCTCCTTTATTAGATTTATCTAAATTGCTGGAAAAACTTCTAGACATATCAATTTCTCTCACAAAAGATTGGCACCAAGGTTAATTTCAAGGACGGTCCTTGAAGATGAATACTAGAAATCACGTAACATTCCGCTATCTCCGCACATTGTGCCATCCATTGTGTAAACGTTCTACTTAACTACGTAAATATAGGTCATGGTTGAAGATACGCAGGGTACGGGAAACCGCGGACCAGTCTATAATTACGAAATATCGATTTTTTATTTATTTATCAGGTCAGTCGTAGCGCAGGAGGCGACTGGTTGTGGGTTCGATCGCCAGAAATGGTTATTTAAATTTATATTCTCATTCATTCACTTTGGTGTCGAGGCAAAAGCGCAGCGTTGAGTTCCGTCAGCCTATGCCTCCAGAATTCGGCGGAAAGTGGGGAACGGAGTGGCTTAACACTAGGTTCCCTCTGCCCATTCTGATGTGTGCGGGATACAACGTGAAGCTGATTTTTCTTTATTTATAGCCTCTTTTGTTCTCTGATAATGAAATTTACCGTAGACACAATAGGTGTTTATTTTAAATGTTAGTACGAGATGGAAGCATTGATTGAGTGTTTTAAAGGTTGTAAATGTATTACGTTATAGGAATAGAAATATTTATAATAATATAGAATTTAGAGAATCTCTTGCTTCCTTGCACTCCCCAACTAACTTTATATGTTAAATTTCAGCGTTCTACTCCGCGTAGTTTCAAATTGCGCTGTCTGTTAGTTAGTCAGTAGAAGATATAAGTATACACAATATGTACCTGCTAAACTCTAAAAGGCAATAAAAAGCTAAATCCAATTTTAGTATCTAGTAGGTACCTAAGTATTAATTTCTTTTTTTTTTACAATCCTAGGCAAACGGTTTTCCATTCAGTCTATTAATCCTTTTCAGTCTGAAACAATATTTAAACTCGGTCTGACCTTTAGGTACTATTTATAGAAGCCCGGAGCTCGTCATTGTTTTACAAATTTCACTTTATTCACTCGTAGGTATAAAAGAGAAAAATATTTTTACAAGTTAATGAAAAATACTTCTGTAGGTCACGGCTCACGAAGCATTTGAAATTCGTGACTTAAATATTATGAACAAGGTAACATTTCGTTGTTTTTTTTTGTTCTCCGAAATTGAAATATCTTTTATGAAATAATAATATAATTTTATGAAATCTCGATTTTGTAGTTTGCTATTTTTAATGATATTTTTGCTAAGCTTTATATTAATTTCGTTAGAAAAGATATCAAAGGTCGTATTTGAGAAACCGAAACAGCTTGTTAGTCTGTGTAACATTAGATAAATAAATGTATACCGCAATGTGACCGCAAACCCGACAAAGGATACGCCTTTGTTAAAACTATGCGTATTATATTCTTTAGGCTTTCTATACGAGACCGTCGTAGTGCAGGGGCACAAGGGTGTGACTGTAACGTGACGGATGTGGGTTCGATCCCCATTTGGGGGAATGGGCTATCATTTATTTTAATATTTTCATTTTTTTGTTCTGGCACCAAGGCAAAATGCCTATCGGTAAGTGCCGTCACTCAACACACAATGCCTCGAAAAATCCGACGGAAAGTGGAGAACGGAATATCTTAACACTAGATTCCCTCTGCCTACCTTGCTATATGTGGGATACAGCGTGAAGCTATTTAATATATTCTTTAATATTTATTGAATGTCACTTTATATTTAAATCAAAGTTACACCTTAAAAGCGTCAGTATTTTTTTTTAACCTTTCATGATAATATCTAAATAATTAAAACGGCGCGTATATTTCACCTACTTTTTTAGTCCTGTATTTTTCAGCATGAAAGACAGACTTCGTACACCATTAGGCCTTGCCTCAAACTATAGGCTATGTAAACATAACGAGACAAGTGTGATCTCGCCCTGCGGTAACTTTAATAGGTATTTTATAAAACTTTAGGGCGACTAAGAAAGGGTGCATACAAAAGACCGAGGGTTCATGTCATAAGAGATAGCAATATGTCATATATGCATTGTAAGTTTCTTTTGTAATTAGAAACCGTTCGTTATTCATGGGGACACTGGGTGACAGGAGGGATGATCAGATCATATCTATAACAAGCAGGATTCTTCAGAGTAAGATTCTTCTTCAGATTCTGTTAATCGAACCCACGACCATTGCACATACTTTCTTTTTTTACTGTCTTTTTAATCTAAGCATAATCTTAGAAAGTCTATAATAACAATTAGCACGTTGGAAAAGCATCAAAAGCATTATTTATTTTTAAATGACTTAACTAAAATTGACTTTCACTACATATAATAAAGATTTCTCATATTATGACATTCTTTAGTATATGTTTTATAGTACTTTTTTATAAGTCGTTAGGTCTTAATAACAGTATATGTCTATTGCAGTATAAATTATATATTTCACGAATAAATTTTTAAAATATATACAAGAATTGAGTATTCATTGTATTGTGATATAATCGTTTTTTCACTCTTAAACTTGGTCGTATCTAGTGATATTTTATAGGAGAAACCTGGACTTCAGCCTTGAAAAAATATGTTCGTATAAAGGTTCTTTTTTTATTGTTCAAGATCATTTTATTTTTTAGTTAAATTTCTGGAGTCATTTTAACTATTAGGTACTTTTAAAGGTTGAACCCACAACTCTTGGATACTTGAACCTTATTTACTTTTTTGTTTTAATACCTTCATATATTCTAGTTAAATGAAAGACGAGGTTGGCATATGATATAAAATGTCAATTTTAAGCGGCTCATCGGTTTACATGAACCATTCACCGTCTCGAGACAAAGAATCCTTACTTCCCTACTAAGCGGATTTTCAATTTGCCTTACCTTCTTGTGTTCATCATTAAATTTTCTATATCATTTCCTTTTGCAGATGAAGAATCATTTTATTTAATGAAATTATGAATGAATACAAAATATATATCTCTAAGTAAAAGATGTTCAATATACTTATAATTTTTTTAAACTTTAAAATTCAAACCATATCAAATCTGTAATATTCAAAATCTGAAATAGTTTTCATTTATGGTTAAATCCTAAAAAAAATAATAGCCTTAAAAGGGGGGCAAAATTTGGTACTAAAGCCGCTAGTTCAGATGGGGTATCAGATGAAAGAGCTCTGGCTAAGCTAAGCCTGAAGTTCAGAAAAAGCTCGAGACTTCGCAATTTTTGTACGGGACCCTCAGTGGACGATCTCGAGTCTTGTCTGGTTTTTTTATTAATTGTTTATGTAATAGTACATTGCTAAAAACTTCTATAATAAGATTCGTTTCATGTAGTTTTTTATACAGAAACTAAAATAAAAAAATGTGTTCATTTCTTTTTACATCTTATCTATTATATTTTTCTTTTACATTCATATCAACAATGACTTATCTTCGTATTCAGTATGTATAATTTACAACAATGAGCAAATGAACTTGAAAGTATATAACTTGAAATATATTATACATGTATAGAATTACATTTATATACAGTACTGTGAAACAAAGAATTTCTGTAAAATAATACACTTCTTATTCGAAAGATTTTGGCTTACAATAAAACTGTCGTATGAATTATAACATGAATACTTAGTATATGAAAATAATGACGTACTCCTTTTTCTTCTTCTTCGTTAAAACAAACGAAGTTTTTGCCTTTGTTAAATAAATGTATTGTAAGTTATGTTTTCTTTAGTTTCATATTTAAGATGTAAGTAGTTATTGAAAAAAATATTGTAGGAAAATTTAACTTAAAAGCAGTAACAGTAGAAACTTTTTACTTAAAATATTCTAATAATATTACAAGAAGAGCCCTATATAATAAATTATAAAAAATATGGTTCTTAGTGAAAAATAACAATAATACATTTTAACTACCAAAATAATCATGAATTATATTGGATATACCATTCGACATTTTGTTCCTTTATCATTGTTATATATATTAAATGGCTTAATATAATAAAGTTAAGATTAAAAATTGAAAAAAAAAACGATATCATAATTCTGTCACACACAAATCAAACTCTAAGTTGTTATAGAACCACGTTCTTTTGTAATTAGTGTGAAACGTAACTAGCTGGTTTCACAAAAACAAAGTTGAACAATTAAAATTCTTGACGACCGTACTGCGAAACGATAGGTACGTACCTACTCTGCTAGTAGGTACTTATTACTTACCTATAAAAGTAACAATTATTTACCCTTTTTTCCGATAACATATTTTTTAAATGAATTAAATTGGTTTTCTATCGTTTTCCTTTATTTTTTTAGCTTCACGGTGTACCCCGCATATAGAAGTGGAGTAGGCAGACACACTTAGTGTTAATACACTCTGTTCTCAACTTTCCGCAAAATTTTCAAGACAATAAGTGCAAGGGAGTGAGATTGAGAGTGAAATCAACGCCCAACCAATTTTATATACTTCATAACATCTGATTTCAGTCTATACTCTTACTTTTATGAAATCTACATCAAATTTAGCTCTTTCAATATTGCATAATCAGAAAAATGCTTTCAAATTTATTTCGGCTGCAATTACACTAATGCATACTTTGAATAGTGTGGATTTTGCGATACTTTCCATAGTTTCCAAGAGCTCTGGTAAAGTATCCATATTTAATTTGAATAGGTATGTATAATGGAATAGGTTTGGCACAATTTAGTATCGGTTTTATAATATGAGTAGAAGTAATGAAATTGAATGTAGATGCTGGTCTCTTATATATGGAAATAATGCTTCCGTACCGTGTTCGTTAATTTATAAAAATGGCAAAAATTATATAGGGCCTCTATAATATTTATTTCATTCTGAAAATCAAAATTTCAACTATCTAACTGTCACGATTCATGAGATACAGCCTGGTGACGGACAAACAGACAGCGGGGTCTTAGTAATAAAGTCCCCGATTCCGGACCTCGGACACCTAAATTCATTCTTCAATAATTCACTAGTTCCACCTATCTAATGGATGATGGGTGGACCTTAGGTCGTGTCAAAAGGGACTTGGCAAAACCCATCTGTTCCATAAGTGGCACTTCACAGGTCATACAAAATCGTTCAGTTCTAAAACGGGACAATCTTGTTATGTTTGCATTTTGCAAGGGGTGATGAACCTTTGGCACGGAGCCAGGGTGAATCAGAAATGTGCATGCATTGATGGTTTGTTCCCATTAGCTTTGAATTCGATATGCTACATTATGCAATGTAAGCTGTAAACGGTTTAGTTTTGTGGTTATTTGTGGAACTAGATCGGGATTAGATGTTCGTGGGTTAGTATTGATGTTACACATCTATTGGGAAATCGCTTTTATTGCGCAAACAGCAATGTAGACTGAGGGAACTTAGTTTTAAGACACTCCTCCCCGCACTTTCCTCCGAATCTCCGAATTCTGGAGGCATAGCTTTTTGAGTGGCGGAACTCAGCGCTGCGCTTTGCTTCGTTACCAGAGCGAGAATGGATATGAAAATATTTAATTTCCTCGACTGGGAATTGAACACACAACCTGTTGCATTTACTGTCGCAACGCTCGTGCCTCTGTGCCACGACTGGCCTCCAGTTTTATTTTAAAATATATTAAAATGAAACGAAACGACAAAACACGTAATATTACAAAATTGTTGAATAGAAAACGAGGTAAGGGTTGAATTTCACGGCGTGCATGAAAAGAATGTCACGTTTGTAAGAAGCAAAATGAGTATGCTTGAACCGCAGCTCTCACAACGTCCTGTCTGTCTACCCTTGCACTTCATGTACGCGAGGGAAATAAGCTGGAATCTCTTTAAAAACCTTTTAATTTACATCTTGTCAATTAAATACTATTTTATATACGTATTTTGATAATATAATAGTTAATAATGAGAGTACTCATTTTAGGGCTATTTGAACGTGTTTTTTTTAAATTAAATGTACTCCAGATTGTCTTTAGGGATGTCCACTTTATTCGATGCAATACGTCGGGTCCGAAACATCGGTTAGAAGCATCGATGTTTTCTCAAAATCGATTAGGTACTTTTTCATTACAAAGTTGTAGGTACCAAAAAAAATCAGCTAATGATTTTCTACTATTACCATTAAATCGATGTTTTATACAAATATTAAATACATCGAGTGTAAATCAAGTGCTTTTCAAGTCATCGGACCGTTTCGATGCATGCTTTCGAGCAAACTCAAACAATAGTTCAAAGGAGTTAATGGAGTACCTAGATTTTTTAAAAAATATATTGTTATAATAGGCCTTGTATTATATAAAAATAGCACCAAGTTACACAATAACACCCAGTTATTATATCCTTTATAGTTTATCCTACATATCCATGACATTGACAGAGACGGATAGTCGTATTACAATTTTTCTTTATATTGAAACGACCTTGTCATATAGATATGACAGTTAACACTTGCAATGACTGCAATTTTTCAATTGTTCATATATTTTATGTGAATTTGGTTTTTTTTTTAAACATTTGATCATAATGAATTTAATATTAATTAAATAATATTAGTTACGTTTTGATATATTACATTATTTTTAATTGATGAAACACTAATTTCGAAAGATTACAAAACAATAAAAAAATGTATATAATTTTTAACTCTGGAAATCCCTTGGTATTTACGAAATATTCAAATAGATTTTAAAGTTAACCATATGGTTTCTTTTTTCTTATCGCCTCGTTAACTACTTTTTAATTGTTACTGAAATTGATATTGAATTCTGTATGTATGTAAGCCCGAGCCAGTAACGTAATACTCTGTATTTCTTATTCATTTTAGCTTATTAGAATCAAATAAATTTAAAAAATATAACATTTAATTTTTATTTTTTAAACATTTAATATAACATTTCTACTACACCGAACTGTAATCAATTGAATAACAGTACCTACCTATAACGCTAAATTTCAGCCCCAAAACGTTTATAAGAAATTCTTGAATAGAATACCTATGACTATTTACATAAATAGTAATATAAAAATTATGTCGGAGAGTAAAAATTAAACGTAAGCTAAAGTGGGGAGCGGAGTGACCTAACACTCCTTCTACCTACTCTCTTAATACGTGACACAACGTGAAGCGTGAAAATAAAAATATTCAAAATCGTTAAATATGTAGAAATCACAAAATCAATGAATATATTAAACTAGATTACGAAGAAAAAATCAAAATCTCATAATCGAAATAAGATGCGGAAAGACGCGCACTCCTCGCCGCTCTATTTATAATGTAACTTCCTTGTAACAAGATACATCATGCTGCAACATCTTATGTTCGCGATATTAACATATAGGATTTATAGTAATACAGTAGAAACTCGATTAACCGGACTAATTGTTGTCGTTAGTTGTCCGGATAATCGGAAATCCGGATATACCGCATATATAGCACAAAATTGTTATAAAAAACAATATGCTACATATATCAACGTTTATTAGGAACTTATCGTTTATTAACTTTTATTTTGTTTTGTCCCTTAATAATTTTTAAATTACTCCGATTTTATTACATAATAAATTTATGTAAATTTATGAACCAGGTCATCGTGGCACAGTGAATTATTTGCATCTTTCTGCTCTGGCAAGACGAAGTCATTAAGTCTGTCATTAAGGCTGTCATACAACACACGTCGGATTCAAGCAGAGAGCGAGGAGTGTCTTGACACCAGGTCCTCTTTGCCTACCATGGTGTAGGTGGGATACCAGTGGCGTAGCTAGGGTATTTGCTGCCCGGTGCGGCTCGGGGGACTTGATGCCCCTTTCCTGTTGATGAGTTCTAAAAAAAAAAAAAACGTAATCATCGACGTTGAGTTCTATAAAAAACAAAGCGATCGTCGACTTTGATGCCCCTTTCATTTTGATGCCCGGTGCGGCTTAAAGGACTTGATGCCCTTTAAAATGGTATAAAGTCTAAAAAACAAAGAAAAAACACACTAATCGTCGATTTTGATGCCCTTTTCCTGTTGATGCCCGGTGCGACCGCACCGCTCGCACCCCCCTAGCTACGCCACTGTGGGATACAGCTTGAAACTATAAAAAACATAAATGAATCATTTATAAACCGACTTACTGCTTAATACTACCTACTTACTAGGTACTTTTAAGTATCCCGCACACAGCAGGCTTAGGCAGCAGCGGGAATCTAGTGTTAAGACACTCCGTTCCCCACTTTCCGCCGAATTCTGGAGGCATTGCGTGTTGAGTGGCGGAACTCAACGCCGCGCTTTGCCTCGACACCAGAACGAAGAAATGAAAATATTAATTTAAATAAAATATATTTTTTAATCATATTAACTATATCACGGCTCATTGTTAACATTGACTGAGGTTAACAAACATATAACGCCAAATGAAGACAAACAAAGGTTTGCCGCAAACGTAGGTGCCGGCCCGCCTCAGCAGCTCGTGAGTACGAAATGTCAACGACCCTGTTGCATTTTCATAGTTAGCTATAGTATAGCCACCGTCTTGAAACAAAGGGGACAGAAATACTACTTGGAATAGATATAGGAAGTATAGGAATATAGAGGGGACGGATTGTGCTAAATATACAATGTATGTGATATGTGTACGTTTCCTCCCCCTTATCTAGTTAATGACTATCGAAATTTTATTTCTTTCTACTGCTGATCTTAGTTTAAAAAATGAGTATTTTTCATATTCCATTCCATTCAAATTTAAAATGGCTGTAGAAAAATATTAGTATTTTTGTATTCTTTTGAATTTGTCGCTGTAGAGCAGTTGTTAGTCGTTTAACTTCATTTTCGGGACTTTGTATGATGAGTGGCGGAACTACACGGAAATGAATTCGTTTCCCGGAGCGGAAATCAAACCCATTACCGCCGTTGCCTTTACAGTCAGGCACTGTGCCGCGGTGCCACGACGGCCTGAAATAATTTAAGGCAGGAAGCTATTTCTGTATTCTTGGATTAATTATCCAAAAAAATAGGTCAATTTATAAGAACAATATTGCACAATTTTTATTTACATCTCATATATTTTTTATTATGCTATCAATAGATTAACATACGTTATTAGTAGAAGATGGAACTTAAGTGGACTTAAGATACATTTTTTATTGCAACATAAGACCGTTCACCGAGAACCATTAATGTTTCTAAACCATTTCAACATGACCTAACTTCCTGCTTGAGACGTTCAATGGAACATATGAATATTTAATATTAGTGGGACCTACATTCGAGTTATCTGTATAATATCTATTAAAATATTTATTATCATGAAACTAGTATTGTATGGCTAGTTTAATTTAGGCACTCAACGTGCATTGTCCCGAATTTGTTGTTATTAGGTTCCCTCTGCCGGCCCTATGTTACTCATATATGCGTAAACAAAGCAAAAACAGTTATTTAAAAAATAAGTAATGATGGACGGACGGAACGAAACGGACACGACGAGACTAAGTAGTGCCCTCAAAGTTGAGGTTTTAGTGGGTAGTGTAGACGGCCTACATCTGCCTTTCCATGAGTCCCACATAAGCCGCTCGTTCCCACTCGTGAAAGGATTTCCCCCATACATACATCCCGATAAAAAAAGTTAAAACTAAAAAGTGTTAAGCTTATATTGGCAATGTAGTTATATTGGTGCTTGTTCATCCATACAATTATGTATTTTTATTAGTAAAAAAGCCTAAATGAAGCCATTATAAATTTAATAGAGGGAACTGCATAATTGAATATTCAAAAAGGAAATTATGATTGACTAATTGTAATAATAATATACTTGTAACTGATCACGGATGTAAGTGTTAGTAACTGACTTCCATGCCTGTTTATATTTTTTTTTGTTTATTAGTAGGTACTTATTTTTTTTATTACTTTTATTTTAATGCTCTTGTATAGAATTTCACGTTTTAAAGTCTTAGCAAAAAAACTTGCAAGCTAAAATATGATATGATGGTTGTGCATTTGATTATCAGACGAAAAGTAATTATATTTAAATGAATTACATTTCTCCGTTCTGTTTCAAACTTGAAAAGAAAATGTTAATGTAGAATCGTAACACTAGTTCTTACGCCTCACGCCGTCCACATATCAGGATAGCCAGAAGAAACCTAGTATTACAACATTCCGTTCTCCACTTTCTGCCCAGTTTTAAAGACATTGTGTGTCGAGTGGCGAAGCTCAACGCCCCGTTTTGTCTTACCGGAGAGAGAAAATCGCTACGACATCCTCAACTTCGGTCACTTTTAATAATAAAGTTATTAAAAGTTAAAAATGTCCGATGAGACAGCATTTTCACGTAGCCATTATGGTTATGCAATGTACTTTCTAAACGCGGAAATTCGTACTGCGCAACAAAAGGCGGTATTACGTTCAATTAGGTGAAGTTACGAGAGACAGTGATTTGCTCTTTATCTAAAGGCGTACCTGATATGGACAATTTTAGAAATGCAAGTTAAAAAATTCTGTAAGCTAAGATCATGCATATTCAATATTTTTTTTTAGATTTACAATGTATTCCGCACGTAGCATGGTAGACAGAGGGAGCTTAGTGTTGCGACACTCCGTTTCCCCACTTTCTGCTAAATTTTGGAGTCATTGTGTGTTGAGTGGCGGAACGCAGCGCCGTGCTCTGCCTCGACACCAGAGCGAAGAAATGAACATATCAAATATTTCATTTCTGATTACTATAAAAGACATTTTTCTTGTATCTTTTAAATTAATTATATTATAAAAAAGACTTTCTTCATTAAATAAGTCACGTAAACATCTAACAAAAATACGGGTCCAATTGGCCACCCTCTGTCTCTTTATGGCTGTTTAGAAACTTGTCACGTTTGGACGTAAATTGAATCAACCCACGTTACTGCTTATTTGTAGCCTTCCGTACTAAAGAAAACTCCTAAACTACATTAGGTTTTACGAGTACATAATTATTTTTTCAAAAAGTTATTTAATAAAAAATTTAACCGACTTCTAATACCTATCCTTTACTTATTATACACTGTTTTGGGAGCCGTGAGATAAAAGGTAAAGAAACAATAAAAAGGTTGGTTTATAGGTCAATTGATGGAGTTTATACATTTTATAAAAGTAAAAGTTGGTACATGGTTTCTTAAAATAAAAAGATAAAACTTTATAAAATAGTTTTTTTAATAAAATATCAAGTTATACGGAACGTTATGCCTGTTTATTATTTGATATCAGTTTCATAATAAAAAAAACTACACGAATTCATTAATACGTCTGATTAACACTTCAATACACTGTTTAATTTATCCTCTATCTGAAGGAAATGTTATAATTTGTTAATAATCCTGTTCTAACAACTCGATTAATCCGGTCCTATAAGCTATTATTAAAAAAAAATTGGTAATAAGCTGTAAGACCGGATAAAAGTCTGTTAATACCTACTGAGGCATTCGTGGCGTAGGGGCACAAGTTTACATGGGTTTACAGTCACTGTAAACGCCATTGGTGACCTTTTCATTTTCGCTTTGCTGTCGAGGCATAGCGCGGCGTTGAGTTACGCAACTAATAATATATTTGTATTGGATACAGTTTTAATATAAATCAATATTTTCATTAATTTACAGGATCACAGCATCAGGAGAGGAAGGTGAAAAGCCATCAGATGATGTTGTTGCAAGAATCCCTCCACATTGTCACATAACTATTAAATGTACTAGAGAGGTAAGATTTTTGTTGTATAAAGCTGTATCCTGCCTCGCCAATAAGAAAGAAGATAGAAAGAGCCTATTACTCTCCGTTGCTCTGCTTTGTCTTCTTGTTGGTGCGAGGAAATGAAAATTATTCATTCTTCGACTAGGAATCGAACCCACAATCATAACATTTACAGTTACGCTGTGCATTTGCGCCACAGTTGCTTTTTTATAAGAATACTTTGAAACAGAGGTAAATAATAACAAATGGCAGTTTGTTTTCATACTCTTTGAGACAAATTGAATTGGGGCATTGCACAAAAATAGATATTCCTTTGCCGAACTTTTGGCTAAGAAGAAACTAGTAAAACTATTTTTAGGATAACCTTCGAGTGTAATATTGTTTTTAATATACAGGGTGGAAGAGGCAGCGCTTCTTTTACTGAAACTGCATATAGGGTAAAATATTTCAAACCCAGAATTAAAAAAAATAATCAAGGTACCTCAACAGTTTGGACGTAGGATTTTTTTTTCATTTCACGATTTTTAGCCATACCTGTATTTCGTGTCACGCACACATACGTATGCGACGTTGCCGCTTTGACAGGTAAGTGTGTGCGTGCCTATGTTATACTTTATAAATGGCGTTTTATTTTAAAACGATAATTTTATTATTTATTTTGTTTGAAAAAAAAACTTTTTCATTTTTGAGAATTATTTTTTTTCCGAATTATATTAGGCTTTTATAGAGTAGTTAAAACTGTGGTTTCATTTAAAGTGGCGCTGACAATTCCACCCTGTATATATTTTTTATTGTACCTAAAATATATCTTATAAAAATGTTGTAGAATATATTGTGTTATACATATGTGGTGAACATTTTTTTCTAATGTATTATATTTAAAACTCTAATAATGTTTAATTGCCTTATTTTTCTCTTGCGTCTTTCTCTGAAACTTCTTAGTAGATGGAATATTTCAGCCACACATTGCCTTGTATAAAAAACAAATATAACTTAAATTTGTTAATAATAAAAAAATATTTATTAGTTAATAATGAGACCATTTCATCAATAGTATTAAAATTAATAAGTTATTTCTAAAATTAAAGTTCAAATATATTTTTTACTTGAACCAACAGATAGCAGGTTTCAACGGCTTATCAGAGGCGGTACGCCGCCTGGACTTCTCGTCGGCGGTGCGCGACGTGCGACGCTTCAACTACATTTGCGCTCTACTGGAGTTGCTGCTGGGAGGACAGAAGCTGCCCAACTTGCCAGGGGCAGCGCAGAAACTGTTGCTGTCCATGCTGGAACAGCTTGCTGACCAAGGTGAGTTAACAGGATTTTTTAAAATAAACCAAGGTTATAATGTTTGACTGTTGACTCGAAGGTTGTGGGTTCGATTCCAATTCGAGGGAATGAAATATTTAATATTTTAAATGTTCATGTCTTCGCTCTGAGCTTTGGTAACAAGATAAATCGCGGCGTTGAGTTCCACCACTCGACACGCAATTCCTCAATCGGTGGAAAATAGAGAACGGAGTGTCTTAACAATATGTTCCCTCTGCCCACCCTATTACGGGCTAGAAATATCATAACCTAGTTAAAATTGTGTTCAATTTCCATTAACTTACAGGTTTTTATAGCTTCACGCTATATCCCGCACATACAAAGGCAGACGGAAACTGTGTTAGGACACTCTATTCCTTGATTTTCACACCATTGAATATTAAGTGGCGGAACTCAACGCCGCGTTTATTTTTCATTATTAGAAAGAATGAATATAATTCATTCGCCCGATTATTATGAGTCGAACCACGAGCGTCGCACTTTCAGTCGGACGTTACGCACGTCGTTCTATGAAAATATTTTGTAGTAAATATTTTTATTTTTCTATTCCGATTAAATAAAATTCTGTTTGAGATTCCGCCAACCAACACGTATAGAGAATTATAAAATGTTAAAAAGGGAGAGTATAAATTATAATACCAAATTTCACTGTTTTACAAAATGTAGAAAATTCGTGACGTTAAAGCAATAAAATATATTGACTCAACAACTCTATGCTGACTCGTGATGATATAGCAGTTTCACTTATGGCAATCATCTCGTCATACTTCATATAAACTATAGTATTTTTACCAAACAGTTAACGCTTTTTACCATTTTAGCAAAAACAGCTTTATTTGATTTGATCTATGCAATTTCTAGAACACCTTAAAAGTACTTTTTCTACTTCAACTCGTATTTCTTGCATAATTTATAGTCCTTGTCCTTTTTTCCAATAGCTTGGCATTAAATATGGAAGTTCCAAGGAACGTAAAACTCTTATAGGACATTCATTCATACATTGAACAAAACAAAAAGAAAATAATTCTAGAAATATATTGCTTTCGGAATTCGGCAGAAAGTGGGGAACGGAGTGTCTTAATACATGGTGTCCTCTGTCTACCCTGCTTTGTGTGGGATATAGCGTGAAGCTATAAAAAGAATAAAGAATAAAATATTATTGTAAACTATGTAAACATTTATTTATTCTAAAATAATAGTAATCAAATATAGACTACGAACAACAAACGTAATAGGTTTGGCCAACTCGTTAATTGGATTTGTCGGCAACAGCGAATGATTCAAACTCTGGTTCCACTAAATCTATTCAAGTTTTGAATATGTATATATGTTACACACATTTTGTGACCTATTCATACAAATGTTATTGGTTTATGCGTAGTTTGGAAAACAATAATAATTAAAGTAAATTGGATTTCCCAAATATTTTAAATATATTTTTAATACATATCTGTACAGTGTGTAAATAAGTCATTTAGTTTCCACTCCGTTTTCCACTTTTTGTCCATTAAAGAAAAATATTAACAAAAAATATCATTTTTGCATAGTAAGAGGATACCTAGTGTCTTGACACTCCGTCCCACTCAAAATTGAGACACGGACATTGTCATATCAATAATCATTATTCTTTTCTTCCAGTGGCACAATCCAAACAGAATCTTAATGCGTTAAGGGCACTTCTGGTAGCGTTATCAGCGTTACGTGAAGCTGAGAGGCGAGCTTGCTGGGGAAGACCATTAGGTTCTCGTGCTCTGTGGGGTCACCACGACCATGCTATTGCCAGGATCACACATATAGCTAACAGTATACGTATTCAAGAGGTAAGCTGTTAAGATAGTTAGGAGTTGAACTTCAACTCCTCCGTATACGTATTTCAACTGTTGAAGTAGGGGAATTGTGCTCAAGATGGCATACTATGATAAGATGACACACTACCAATATTGATGAAACTATTAGCGCTAAGTGCGATCTTGTGACGTTTTAGAGAGTGTCTGTAGATGCAGTTAGTGCTTAAATGTCAGTATGGCTGAAAGTGAATGCAGATGAGCAAGTAATTCATGTTTTCGTTATTTTCAATTGCAACAAATTTTTCTTTCGCTTTTGCTTGATGGTGAAAAGACATGTAAGATAAAGATTTTCTATTTGAACTAATTATAAATGTAAAATAGGATTATTATATGACACAACTAACGCTAAAAGAGCATCTTAACCTATAAACTTTTGTCACAACGGTTAAAATTAAATTCATATATGTATTGGGTAAGATGACATACAAAACGTGAGTATAAGATGGCATACTATCTTACCCTTATAAATAGAATCGATGTATTTTTTTTGCTTTACCTACAAAATGCCTGGCAATTACAAACGAATATATATTGGTCACAAGAAGACATGGATAAGGCTGCTAGAGCAAGGGCATTCAATAGCCGCATTATTTCCCTTTTAGAAAAGGAAGTGACTCATAACGGAATCCAACCTCATAAAATTTGCAACATGTATGAATCTGGCCTTAATACTGTTAAAAAGCCCCCCAGCAAAGAAGAAATTATTTATTTGTGAACTATGCTCGACAAATAATGATGGCGTTTTTATGCCACATACTAAGTATGTCATTTTACCCTGTAGATATGTCGTCTTACACTGGTCGACCTAAGTGCGATTTTTGTTTGTTTTTCAGATGTTTGACATGACAAGATGATTGTTCTGAAACTAAAATAATTTCGTTGATTATGAAATATAATATAGTATACGCAATATGCTGTTCTCAGATGACTTTATTTATTTGAAATATTTGTCTTCAAACAAAAAGTATGTCATCTTAAGCACAATTCCCCTATTAAGGTTCGCACCCACTAAGACCGTATACAGTTAAATTTATTCAAACTGGTCCACGAAGATATAAATCATGGAATGAAATATGTTCTTTTTTTAGCCGGGGCCAGAAGTAGTGCCTAAACTCCACGATTTACCTGAAGAGTGTATCAGGGAGATCTTACTGAGGATATCGGATCACAGAGATTTAGATGTAAGTGATATTTTTAATTGGTATACAATCTTTCAAATTATATTGAGGCCGTCGTGGTGCAGCGACACAAGGGTGAGACTGTAAAGCGACCGTTGTGAGTTCGATACCCACTCGAGGAAGTGAAATATTTATTTACGTTTATATTTCCATTTCTTCGCTCTGGTGTCGAGGCAAAGCGCGGCGTTGAGTTCTGCCACTCTACACGCAATTCCTCCAGAATTCTGCAGAAAGTGGGGAACGGAGTGTCTTAAAAGATTCCCTCTGCCTACCCTGCTGTGTGCGGGATACAGCGTAAAGCACATTTGAGTTTTGATATAATACTTTTTCCCGTAGTCAGCTTCATCAGCGTGGACGGTGATGTCGTCAGTATGCTCTGAGCAGCGTGTTTGGCGTGAACTAGTCAAGTTTCACTTCACGCAGAACCAGATTGATTCTGTCCATAAAGATGAGAAGGATGTAGATTGGAAAAAAGTCTTCCATCAATTGAGAAAGTGAGTTTATTCGGAAATTACTAACAAATAATAATACTAATACAGCGAATTTGAGTATTGTCTGTTTATTAATTCAATAATTATTAATGATGGGTTCGATTCCCATCCAAGGCTATCGTTAACGTTTCAATATTTAAATTATATCAATGTCTTAAACTATCTAAGTTAACACCAAGTCTAATCTGTGTGTCTTTAAAATACTAAATTTGAATGCAACATTAATTAATCAATTTTTTGTTTAATTTACTTTCATTGATCAGATCAATTTGAATCAGATAATCATGAGTATACTTTCGAGCACATTGATAAAGCAATATTTTTTTCTAATGGTAACATCTTATGTATGAAATATTTCTTTAGCCACCAAAGTAGGATAGGTACCTGAATAAATTATTTAGATGAATAAAATTATAAAAGAAAATATTCTATAACAAACGGTACGAAGTCTGTAGTATATAATATAATATTAATAAAGAACATTTATATAGTTATCTATATTTGAGACGGCCGCGGCGCAGTGGCACGAGCGTGTGATTATAAACGCGACGGTTGAGGATTCGATTCCCTCTGTCTACCCGGCTATGTGCGGGATAAAGCGTGAAGCTAAAAAAATCTATAATATTTCTTCTAGGCTATACGGTCTAAGGGAAGACGCACAATATGCAGAAACGTTGTCTCTGTGCCGCCATTGCAAATGTTTGTTCTGGCGGTCGCTAGGACACCCTTGTATAGCTGATCAGGTGAGATATTTCATTAATTATATTTTATTTGTAATTGCTTTTTTTGTATTTTAAACTTGTTTTAGTTTTAACTAAAACAAGTTTAAAATACAACGGTTTTTGAACCGTCTGATATTATAATCCCATTTAAGAATGTTAATATATTTTTTTCATATAACTGTTGGAGAGGACACGTAATTTGAAAAGATAATTTAAATCTATTGACGCCACGGTGGCGCAGGGGATCAGCGTGTGGCTGTAAACACGACGTTGCGGTTGCGATCCCCACTTGGGAAAATGAACGGAAAGTGGGAACCTGAACGTTTAACACTAGCACCTCTCTGCCTACCTTGCTATACTCGGGATACAACGTGAAGCTAAAAATAATAGTATATTTGATTGTATCTTTGCTCATCAGTGTCCAGAATACCGCGAGCGACTGAAAGAGGCAGGCGGACCGCTGCCTCCACACCCCGTACCTCCGGCCGCGTTTTTGAAATTTTTCTCGCTTTAAACGATAAATAATATAAAAAACACGCCTACTTATATTTAAATAAGTTCAAAATTATAAATTGACTGCGTTTGTTGAACGTCACTAAATTTCAAAATGGCTGCCATTACAAATTGACATGTGTTTTGAATTGTCAGTATTAGATTTATTTTGTAAATCGATTTTTCAATGTTATATTCTGTAATTAATAAGGTAATTTAAATAAATGTAATACTTTATTGAGTAAATATTCATTTAAAATTAATATCTAGGCAGCTGTTTTGTTAACTAATAAATATTCGTTGTTCTCACTCTGCCTATTCTTACCGCCATAATATTTTTTTTTGTAAAACTTATTTCATAATCCAAAATAATATATTTATTATGGTATGTACGTCTGAAACTTAAAATTATTTAAACGTCCAGATAATTTGACTGAAAATATGTAAAATATTTTGGCTACGTTTTGTTTTCTATAAAACCGCTCCAGTATTTATAGTTTATAAAGCTAAGTCTCTTTATGATAATATATTTTAATATATATATTAGATGTTTTATAATATTATCACTGAGTTAAAAATACTTTTAATGATAACAAAAAAATCATTATAATTTTTTACTACAAAATCACCGTACACGTAATGACAAATAATTTAATATAACACATAACAGTTCTTTCATATGATTTTTTTGTACTCTGCTGAATCTTACCGCCATTTATTTTATTAATAAAGGTGAATAATCCCAACTAAATAATAAACAGAATATGTTAATCTTAATTTTAATTAAAATATAACCCAGTGTTAGTTTAACGTGGTATTATGCTTATAGACTGACCTTTTAAATAAAAGGTCTCTTACCGCACATGTTTAAAATTAGTAGTTCATTTAGACAGCTGTTTTTTATATAGATGTTCCAAGTAGTAATAATAAAATAATATGTAGTGATAAAAAAAATGTAGTTAAAATTGTTTGTTTTGTTATATTTTAACTGTTTGATTTTTTTTATATAAATTTGGACTATAACTTATTTGTATATGATTTAAAATTCTATGTGATATTTCCAAAATTAATAAAAATATATTGTAAAATGTATACCAATGGGTGTATGTTGTTTTAATATAGGTCTCACATTATTGTAAAAGGAAAAACTAAAAAAAATATTTAACATTTAGGATAAGCACTTAATTTTACCTTTATTTTAATTTTAAATACATTTCAATAAAATAGGCTGGGTTCATAGCAATGTTTTCATAAAATACTATATATAATAAAATTTTCAGTACTACCCATTTTTGTCAGATACAATATTCATCAAAATAACCTTTATAAATTACTGAACTTGTTATTTTAGACTGAAAAGTAGTAATTCTATAAAAATCATTACAAATAACTATTAGAGAAGTCAAATAGTGACTGCAACTTATATTTCTATGGATAAATAAAATCATGCTACAGCAATATTTTTCTATAAAATAAATAATATTAAGCTGTTTTGAAATCGGGCCTAACTAGCTACCGATCATAATTTATAAGATATAAATGAAGACATAAATGGATGAAATATTTGATATGTATTTAATTTTTTTTAAAGTATTAATTACCTTGAAAAGACAATATTTTGAAAGTTTTTATGTAGTGGGAATTGAAACTGTATATTTTGGAAATTGTCCAAGCGCCCATCACCAATTAAGTCATACATTCTCATGTCTCTAACATATTTTTATAAAATTCTTATGTTTTTTAACTATTTATCTTCTTGGTATGTAAAAGATAATGTATGTTTAAATACAATATGTATTTAAACAATATTTTCCTCTATTGATCCTTTCAAATATATTCATATATGACATATTCATCTATTTGTGTCTTTAAATGTTGACAGCTGAACACCCAAGTCTGATTATAACATCACTGTGAATGTTCATTACTTGTAGTAGTAGTATAGTTATTGATATGTGATATTTGAAGATAATTTTGAGAAGTCTCTGACATGCTGTTACACTCAAAATATGGAGCTCTAATTATATTTTTTAAGTAAACTTTTACACTTCCTCTGTTTGTCTATTTTTAATGAAATGTTCTTAAAAATACAGATATATACTATATTTGTAAAGATTCATTTTCTTTTGAAAGATTCATTCATCAGGGTGCAGCAGCACTGTTTTGGGGTTGATTTCTAGTCCCTTTAGTGAAAGGAATGACAGCAAATAATAATTTAAAAAATATTTTCTTTACCTCACTCTGATAACCAGACTAAACACAATGTTGAGTTCCACCACTACACAGTATGAAGCTAAAAAAATAAAAAAGATTCCTATTGATATTTAATAAAATCCGTTTTTATATGACCAGATCTCAGGATATTTTTTTTATTAATAACAGAGTGTAACCATTAGACACATGTAATTTAGTATATTTTTAAGTATAATAAATACATATAGGTAACAATGCAGCATCTGATTTGTATTTAGTCATTTTTTTTTAATCTGTGATGTGTTTTTGTGCAACGGAATTGTTTTCTCGTATATATGTGTTCTTTATAACATCATTTTCAAATAAAGTTATTTTGAGAATGCTTTAGTTCTTTTATTTTAACCTAATTAGTTTACAGAAATAAATTAATTTACATCTAATTATTTCACTAGGCAGAAAAGTTACAATGTTGTAACAAAATATAAAATGTACAAAAATGTAGTAAATATTATAATATCATAAGCAATACAAGCAATTTTTATTTAGAACTTAGCAACTAATATAAATATTACTTATATTGTATTGTATGACAAGCTATTGAGGTAATTACGATATCAATTACAATGATATACAAAATACAATATTTGAACACAATTTTTGAATATTAATTAGTCTAGCCAAGTTCACTTTTAACTTTTTCACAATGTCGCACTAAGTCTTTTAATTTGTACACAAGGTCCTGTAATTGCTGGGTTCCACAAGTAAAACGTACATCTTCGCCATGAGTCTTTAAGACTATCGTATATAATAAATTGTCAGTACCAGTGCCTGGAGTGTTTGTTAAAACTTCTAGTTTCCACTCAACATCTGTGATTTTAGGCAATGATGTGATGTTTGGAACTTTATTAGGCTCCATTATATAATAAATTATTTACACTTGGTGTAAAAGCATCATTGTTTGTTAAATAATTCTTGTTATATATTATATTAAGAAAAATTGTTGCTGTAAATGTAAACTGTAAAGCCAAAAACACAGATTGACAATTGAGATTATTCTGACAATTGACAAATAAAAGTTGTCAAAAGAAAGGATGACATTTACTCAAGTCTGTAAATTGTCTATGATAGAGGAAGTTTTACTTAATATCACATCTATAAAAAATACAATATACATAAATATACTATAAAATTAGAAATAAAGCAAAGTTTAAACAATTAAAATGTTAACTTCTTGCTAAATATTGTTCATTAACATTTTATGAATAAAAAATAATTCAATCAATCAATCAAGCATTTCAAAGACGAAAGGTATTCTTTCATCTACGATCTCTTCGCAAATTTATTTCAAGTATTTTGTAGGTTATTTATTTTAGTTCCTAAATAAATAAATATTGCATGGAATAAAGTGAGTTGAAGAACTACATTAAAAAACCTGAGGGTAAAACAGACACCAAATAAATAAGAATTCACGCGTGTAATTACACATTCACACATAAATATATTTTTTTTCCACTGCGGTATTCAACTCTGCAAGCTTCGACTCGAACCAAAAATCCAGCGAAAATATACCACGTATGAGAAAATAATTCTACTGGTCTGGGTCCGATAATTACAATCGCGACTCGAGTATTTCAGAGAACTATAAAAAAGGCATAAAATTTTCAAACAAATTGATTGCACAAATGTTTGTAATTTTATTTTTCTAACCAAAATGGGCGAATTATCATCATCATCATCACTTACAAAAGTCAACCGTTCTAGAAGAGATTACTTTTGAGTGATATAACTTTGAACGAAATAAATGTTTAATATGGCTATTAAAATCTTGCTACCCCATTCATTGAAACAAGCTGGTTTTAACAAAGACCAATAAAAAAGAAATAAAATGAAACGCTACATTAAAATCGTTAGTATATTTTTAACGTTTTAAGATTTTAATTCACATCAAAAATCATTAAATATTTCGATTTCTATATATAATTTAGTTTCTATATTATTTAGTACATGTATTATAATATACACAACGACACTTAATTTAAAGATTTTTAAGGCACATACAACAATCACAAGCAATATTACAACTTTGAATCTATTTTACCTCTGTCTAGTATCTGTTTTTATTAAAATTATTTTGGCAAAAAAATACAACAAAATTAAGCAGCATTCCAAGATGCTAATAAAGCTTGAATATAATTTATGTTTACAAGAATAATTTATTGCAAGTCTTATACGATTAAGGCAGTTTTTAATAGTATATAAGGCTTTGTTGCGCTTAGGAATTAGGACATGTATATATAGTATGTGTATATGTTTTTTTTTCTTAAAATTATTTTTTTATAGTTAGTTTTAGTTACATCATATAAACGTTTGTGTAGAAAACATATTATAAATCGAATTATAAATCCTTTTAAATATATTTTAATTAAAAATCAAATAATATTTATTAAATAAAAACCATAGACAAGAGATTCATGATGACAAAAACACTATATAAACATTCATGTCATACATAGCGTATGTAATTTCTATATAATAATTATTTTTCTGTTAAATAGCACCAATAGGCTAAATGCTCTATCAAATATTCTTCACAATCAATCAATAGGAATAAGAAAAAAATACATAAAAAAATTAAAAATGCAACTTAAACAAATACAACCCAATCATTAACTATAACAATACTGGCAGTCACATGTGTAACAAAAAGACAATACATTATTAAAATTTAAGACATAGTACAATATATTTTTAGTATAAAATAAAAAGTATTTTTATTTCTATTTAATGTAGCAATCTGTAAACATTGCTGGCACATAATGAGGAACATTGAATGAAAATAAAAAAAAAAAATATCTTAGAAGTTGCATTATATTAAATTTTAAAAAAAAATATTTTAAGTTCATTTTAAATAATTGTTGAAAAGGCCAAACTTTTCTATAAAAAATAAAAAAATAGGTACAACCATTACTTTTATCAAATATTAATTTCTCTATAACTGTGTCAGTCCATTAATTCCTATGTTATCGAAATACATTTAAGCAAAAAAATGTTTTTACTTTAAAATTAAACAAATGGATACGCAAAATACATTTAATAATATTTTTGTACTTCATTGAATATAATTAGCCGCAAGCTCATTCTCTATTAAATATTAAAATCATATTAACATTATAGATATTAATAAAAAATTGCCTAATCGTTTATTTAATCACAGCAGGGTAGGCAGAGGGAACCTAGTGTTAAGACACTATGTTCCCCACTTACTGCCGAATTCTCTAGGCATTGCGTGTTGAGTGGCAGAACTCAACGCGGCGTTTTGCGTCGACACACGAACGAAGAAATGAAAATATAAACGTAAATAAATATTTAACTTCCTCGAGTAGGGATCGAACCCACAACCGTCGCGTTACAGTCAGACCCTTGTGCCGCTGCGACACGAGGGCCTCTAATGAACTAAACTAATGAATTATTAAAATTACTTCTTAATTTCACTTTTTATTGTACGATTTGTAATTATAACTTTAATATTCAATAGAAATTAAATGTATTTTGTATTGTCTTAGCATTTAATTTGTACCTAAGTCAAGTAATGGCACTAAATGGAGATTTCCAAATTCTATCATAACTATGAATTATGAACGATATATTTGAATAAAGCAAGACATTCTGTCCAATTTTCGAGACATTGTGTGTTGAGTGGTGGAACTTAAAGCCTCGTTTTGTCTACTTACCTGAGCAAACAAACGAAAATAATAAATTCGTTCGAGTCGTCGAATTTACAGTTATAAGTCGTTGTTACCATCGTCGTCATCGTCTTACCATTACTTGTTAAGATTAATTTTACATTTAGTCATAAATCATTATTATTTTTTGTTATTTATTTTAATTGTGTATGTCAACATATTATATTTTAGTTAGAAAACAAATAAATATTCATACATACCATATACAGTATGATCGACGAGTCATGGCCCTAACTTTTAGTTTTAGTTAACAGTAGATTTGATTTTTCTTACTTTTGATTATTTTCTTGCCAAAAACCCTCGGTCACAACTCGTCAACCGCACTGCACTGTACAATATGTTTTAGCGTTTCATTTTTTCCAGGATGGGTAAAATCATTTCGAAAGAGGGTCGTTTTCCAGGATCTTCATTCATACATATTTTGATTAATTTCGATATATGGGGAGAGACGCCGGGCGGGATGGTGATGCGGAGACCTTCTAATGCTATTTTCATTCCACACTCCATTGCTGATAGATCAGAAAACGGTATCTGCGAAAAAAGTAGTAATTAAATAAATTTTAAATATTAAGTGTGGTGTCGGCTCGGAATACTGAACAGTACTTAGAATTTTTTATTTTTAACACGCTATATTTCCCATATAAGTGTATTTCCCATATAGGAAAAAGGCAGAAGGATACTAGTGTTAAAACACTCCGTTTCCCATTCACCACCAAATCATCTAGACATTGCGTATTGAGTGGCGAAACATAACACACAAACGTCGCGTTTATACCAAACGCCGTGCCGCTGCGCCACAGCAACTAATTAAGGTAGTGTAGTGGTAGCTCATAGATCTCACAGCTATCGGCATAATAATGTCAATGTCGATATTTCCTTTACGTAATGCCGGTAAGGCCAGTCGTGATGCAGGCAGTACAAGTGTGTGATTGCAAAAAAGTTGTTGAAATATAATAAATATTGCAACAACATTTTTGCAGTTAAATTTATGTTTTAATTTCTTCGCTCTCATGTCGAGGCAAAGCACGGCGTTGAGTTTCGCCTCTCAACTCAACACGTAATGCCTCCAGAATTCGGCTCAAAACAAAGTATCTCAACTCTAGATCCCCTCAACCTACCCTGCTGTAACCTCCTTACCTCCCTGGTGGCCAACTCCCACAGCAGCACAGCGAAGCTCCACATGTCGGCGGCCTCCCAGTTGCGCCTGGCGGCCGGCTTGGTGAGCGCTTCGGGCGACATCCAAGCGGGCGCGTAGGCGCGCCCGCGCTCCTGGAACGAGAACTTGGCGTCCGCCATGTTGATGCGCGCCGTCAGGTCCTCGTCGATCTGGAATGGAATTATTTTTTATCATTTAGCATTTTTTTTAGTATTATTTTACAGTAAGAACGTGAACCAATAAACAAAAAAAATACAATCTCAAAATCTATTAAAATCTCAAACACATTCCACAATACTAACCATAACATGTTTACTATTCAAATGATAGGTCGGCAGCACTCTATCCCTTTGCAAAGAGTGCAAATACGCCATACCGGCGGCCACATCCCGGGCCAAACGAACAGCGGCCCCCGCGTCCACCACCACCCGCCCCCCGGCACCCCCAACACCCCCCGACCCTTGACCGTGGAGTAATGCGTACAGAGAACCCCACGACATGTACTGCGATATGACAACTAAAGATGGCGGTGATACGCAACAACCTACCTGTGAAGAAAGAAAAGTTAGTTTTGTTGAGACCTTTGTGGCGCAGTGGGTCGCAATTTGACACTAAATGTTACTGTTCTGGGTGCAACTCCTATTTGTGGACTGTGTTATTATCATGAAAACTTCGACTTAAATTCGGGCAGAAAATGGAGAACGCTCCAATGAGTGTGCTGTATTGGTGCTACTTAGTATACTAACGTAAGTAAGATTGACGTGTTGACTAGTACTGGTGCTATTAATTGCTCTCTATTTAGTATACTCTGAAAATGCCTTTGAGGCGTACACATGTTCTTTATATCAACCTCCACCATAATAAATAAAATTAAAGTTTTGTTTTTTGTCAGAAAGAGAAATAATTAACTTCTGAATTATTAGCCGACAAGCCATTTGTTATCTTCTTTCTCACATCCTAAGTCCCTAAAGACTTTCATTTTTAAAAAATCTTATTATTATTGCTATGATGCCGTAATGACAGAGCTACATAGCGTCAGACTGTAAGCGCGACAGTTGTGGATTATCTTGAGGAAATGTATTATTTTCATTTCCTCCGTTGACTTCAGAGATTCCATGGAACAGAGGAACAGAGGTTTTAATACTAAGCTCCCTCTACCTAACCTGCTATATGTATATGGAACCCAAAAGAAAATAATAAAGATCTCACCACAGGCAATATATTGGGGTGTGAGAAAATTCTTAATTTGGGGAATTCCTCGTTGAAATCTCTTTGTATTCGCGGCGTACATTCCCGTACGGCTATTATTTTGGCCACAATGTCGTTTTTTTGCCAACGTCCGCGCCAGGATTCACCTTCAAACGAAATAATTTATATGATTACACTAGAATAAATAATACTTCTAAATTAAAAAAAGTTTTTATTTATAATTCGTTTTGTGCTGTCAGTCAGTGCCAGTCTGTGCTCAAGGGCACAAGCGTGTACCGTGACTGTAAGCGCGAAAGCTTGCGAGTTTGATTCCCACTCAAGGAAATAATATATTTAATATTTTGAATTCTTTACTTTGGCGTCAGTGTTGATCTCCGCCACTCACCAGTAGGCTACGGAAATGTCTTAACGGAAACAAAGTATCTTAACACCACCCAGGCTCCCTCTGCCTACCTTGGTTGAATACACTGTGAAACAAACATAAATTATACCTTACCAGACGGTGTAACAGCAATCCTTGTATGTAAGGCCAGTTCGTTAATATTAATGCCTTTATGTCTGGAGAGTGTTGCATCTCTGCTGCGAGTCTTTAGACCGAGCCAGGATTGATCTTTGAATTGTATCTTCTTGAGATCTTGTCCCTGATTTTGTGCTAGCTCATGGAGTCTGGAAGGATAAGAAAATATCTAATTTAGAGATAGAGTCAACTCACTTATATAACAAGTTTCAACATAATTGTTATAAAAGTGGGTTAACAAAAAATATTTTTCTTTTTGACCAATCTATCCAATAAAAATCTTATTAGATTTTTACTTATGGTTTAGAAATTATTATTTTTTACGGAGTTCCTATTAAGACATTTCTGTTCTCCACTTTCCACCGAATTTTGAAAACATTACGTTTTTGAACCCTACGCCGCGCTTTAAATCGTTACCAGAGCGAGAAAATGAAAATATTAACTATTTCATTACCTTGAATGGGATCGAACTGTCGCGTTTAGTCGGGTCGACAACGACCTCAAAGTCGGCGACGATATATTAAACACAGAAACATCAAAATTCAATGCAGCATTTTTTCTAAATTATCTTATTGGTTATTACATATTATTCTTACACTTGTATGTAAATTCCGTATTTTTATAACATTTTTTTAGTATTTATAACTATTATATATACTTCAAACCTTTGCACAAGCTGACCCCTTGTTTTGTCCAACGGTGTGTCACCGTCTTTATTTGCCAAAGAAACCAAGGCTCCAGCTAAAAGCAAATCTTCAGCTATGGCGCTATATCCCCAAAAACAGGCATAGTGTAGTGGAGAATTACCATGCTCATTTGTGAAGTTGACATCAACTCTGTTTTGTAATAGCTGGAATTGAAATACAGTGCTACTAAATAAGCTAACTAGGTAATAAAAATAAAAGAAGTAATAAAAGTTATGCATATAATAAGTGATGAAGGTAACTCTTACCACAGATACAGTGGGTTACCAAAACAATGCTATGTAATATAAATTATAACCTTCTTCAATAAATGAATCTGCCATGTGAAGCTGAGAAAGAAAAATAAACCATTTCTTTTTATTCTTACCAATTGAACAATAGGCCGGTGTCCATGAGCAGCGGCCAAATGTAAAGGAGTATCATCACCCATGTTAGTAACATTGATTCTCGCTCCTCGTCTTATTAACATTTCTACTATTTTTATATGACCCTCCTTACATGCCCAATGGAGTGGACTGAAGCCATGATCATCACTAAAAATTACATATTTTATAAGATTGATTATTAATAGAATATTTATATTTTTAATAAAATGTTTCACTAAATTATCAAATTATATAAAGTGAGTAGAGGGACATGGACCCTTATGACTCCTGGCTTCAAGTTAATTGTTCTGTGTAGTCAAAAAAATGAAATTGTATTTTTTTTTTCAACTTTTTAATATTATGAATAGTTTTGCTTTACTAAACTTTACTTATTTTTTTACACAGCAAAGGTAGCCTAGCATTAATGTACTCAGCTTTATTTTTTTTCAGACATAACAAGTTGAATTCAGGAACTCATTGCCACACTTTGCCACGAAAACAGTTAAATAAAAATAATTTAAATATTAGCATTCCTCAAATAGAAATTGAACCCATAAAAATCATGCAGTTAGATGCTGTCCCATGGAGCCATAATAATGTAAAACTGTATTTATCCTGTTCATTAAGCATAATGGAATGATATGAATAAATAAAACAGTTTTCCTCTTAATTTAGAGAATATGTATGTTAAGTGTAAAATAAAATTTGTGACTCACTACTAATATCCAAAAGTATAAAAATTACTTATTTCAAAAATTTAATTAATTTTAAATCAATTTTATTTACAAATAACTAAGTTTTAATTTAAGTAATAAGTATAAACTAAAACTTATTTTTACAAGTTACTTATTTTTATGAATAGAATTGCAACATGATAGAAATTCCATTGAAACCAAAAAAACCTTAACTCTGACTAATGCTGCTATGAGGTATTTTCATCTTGTAAACTGACATAATTTACTAGCCTTGGCATACTGGTCTGTGGGCGACAAATGTAACTTTATGTTCCAATTATGGAAATAAGTAGTAGCCATATGGAAACTTTATAAATAAATTAACGTAGAAAATACTCTTATCTCACCCTTGGTTCATATCATGTTCAGTATCGTCCAGCCAAACTCGCACCTGCAGTGCATTTCCTTCCCTACACCACTGAAAAATATCTTCCATGGTTTTTACAAATATATAATTTTTCACACTGTTTTTTTTATTAACGACTTGTAAATAACACAAATAAACCGATGCTATAAAACAAACATGGAAACAAAGCTATTTGATCATGAATTAAGCAAAATTATGCCTAAAACTACAAGTACAATCCGACTCATTCATTAGGGCTTGACTTTGACAGTTTCGCAATCACTAAAAATAAAGTACTAAGCGACCATTTTAAAATAGTACACTTTATTTTTTGACATTTAATTCTTTCTCTTTCTTACACAAGTTGTCCCAATGCTAATTGACTACTACGATAGTCACCAGTACGCAAACGATTCGACTATATAATTTAGTAGGGTTATATAGGGATACCATTATATTAAATTTATCTAACATTTCTTATAAGCTTAAAAAATATCGAAGACTTAAAAAATCATAAATTCAAAATTGCTTTATGATACGATACCGATTAATTTTTATATAGAAACAAAAATCCCTATAATTTGTATTTTACTCAATTAAAAAGTGGAGCTCATATTATATCAAAGATTTCCGTATGTTAGTAGACTTTCATATATTATATTTTCATATTTAAGCCTCTGTTCTAATCCAATGTATGAGCAATTTTCTAATTAATTATTGAATTATACTACTTATTATTGAAATAAGTAATTTGTGTACTTTATTTATTTTTGTATAATGTTTTTCATGTTACTAGTCACATATTTTATTTTATAGCTAAGATCTATTTCTTGTTATATTTGTCACTTTACATACACTTTCTATAAACTATAACGAAAACTGTTTCACTTATTAATAATATGATTGACATTTACAAATTTAATTCAAAACAAACCAACTAGCTATTCTAGAACCCATAACAAAAAAGCCAAGGTATCAATAAAAGTCAATTTAAGAAACTTAAATGACTAATCACAGCCAGAGAGCTGTTATGGCCAAGTGCAATGCTCAAAACAGTTCTCAAATATTTCAAATCTTTATTTATACTTATTACATAGTAATATAAAAACTATTTCTTGGCAAATGAAATTTTCATTGCATGAGTGGGAGTTATTTTAAAGCCTTGAAGTGCTTCTTTAGCTGCCGCTGATTGCATTTCATTTGCAAATTCAACAAAGGCAATATCATGTCTGTTGGGTACCAGCCGCACTTCTTTGAAGCCAGGAAATCTGTAAGGAAAAAATAATTAATAATAAATCTGTTAATTGAATGTTTAGCTAAGTGGACAGTGTTGATAATGAAGGAAAACATCTGACTGAAAAAAAGAGTAGGCAGTGAGTTTGACTCCTATTCTCTTCTTTTCTATTTGGTGTGTTAAAAATTCTTTTCATGCTTTAATAGAAAAGCAGTAGAGTTATTTTTAACTCTTGAGATCTCAATATTTTTGAGAAAGTCAAAATGGGATGGAAAATAGAAAACAGAGTATCTTCACATTAAGTTTCCTTCAACTACCTCATAAAACAAGAAGTTCTTAACTAATAATAGGTTTTAAGTTAGTCATCCTTAATGAGATATGCTTGAAAAAGTTTTGAGGATGTTACAGTGTCACAGCACAGTGAGTAAAATACTAATAAAAATACTTACTGATTGAAAAGCATAGACAACATCATTTCAGATGTCTCATCAGGTAGATTTGTAAGGAAAAGAATTTGGTTAGGCGGTTGTTCAACATTGACGTTATTGAGAAGGCTTGGTTGACCAAATCCTGGTACAAGTGGTCTGTTTGCATCTTTGTTCTTCTTTTTCTTTCCCTCATCTGCACTTTTTGGCAGTTTAGGCCGTTTTGGTCGTTCTTGGAAGGTACCCTTGATTTTAGCAATTACATCACTATCTCCTTTGGAATATTGGATTCTCTGTAAATAATATATTTAATGTTAATGAGACCAAAATTGTGTATTTAAGGTTTAATTTCAATTATAAATTATATTTATAACATATACTTACCATTGGTTTGTCATAAAATGGGAATCCTTGCATGCTTCTTAAAGCTACAGTAGCACTTGATATTTCTTTAAATATAACAAATGCTTGACCTCTCATTTTAAGGGTTTTCATTGCAACTATATCCAAAATTTGACCAAATTGTGAAAAAATAGCATAGAGGGACTTTTTAAGTTCCTCTTTCTTAATTTTTTCATTTAAATTGTTGATGTAAATCGTGTGGTTAGGTCGAATATCCATGGCTAAAAGTCAAACATAACATTTTGAGGTTATATAAAAAGTAATTTTACAAATTAATAAAAAAGGCAATAACAGTTAATAATTCAACATATAACACTCTAAAGAATATATCATATTGGAAAATAAATAAAGTATACGCACTCATTATGGATCTTAGTAGTTAACCTAAAACGACGCCGAACAATTTTAAGAGGCAAATAGTAATAAGTAATAACAAAATATCAGACGCGTAAAGTAACAATCACGCTAAATTTGATTAGTGCGATTCAAGTTAAGATAACACAATTTCAGCTTTAAATATTTCTATTCTACTTTTGTATTTGTAAGTTTTTGTAGTCTAAATCTAAATAGTTGGCGTCTAAATTTACACAGATTAAAAAATATAACAATTTAAAAAGTATAGGTTAAAATGTATACCTTCCTTACACCGTAACCCCAATACTATAAAATTATTATTTTTTAAATCTTAATTATTAAATAATTTATAAGATTTACGCATATGCATACATATGTAAAATATAAAATTTCTGATATATTGCATTATAAAGACAATTTAACAAACTTTTACATCACGATACATTCTACGATACAATCTACATTCTATCATTTTATGAATCTACATTATTTTCGCGCGTTAAATTGTTGTAAATTATAATCATATGTTATTCAATGCTATACTCAAGATAAGCACCAAATTCCAAAACAGTTAACAGTTTCAAATAAACAAAAACATACAAAGATACTATTTTAATTAAAAAAATTGTTTTACGAGACATTAATAAAATATTAAAATGCACGATCTGCTTCATGATTTCGATTCCATTACTCCTAATGTTTGGATGTTAAATGAAGAAGGATGGAAAGATAAACTGGTAAAACTACCGAGCTGGCATAAAGTAAGACATATAATAACTTCATTATTGAATTACCTGGTTGGAAATGATCTCTCTTGGCATATATTTGACCTCTGTTTAACCTTTTAGATACCTCTGATAAATTCGAATGCATCACATAATATGCCCGATGGATCTCTCGTCCGATTTCGTGGAATGATTCAAGACATGCACAATCCTGAATTTTACTTCGAACAGTATGAAATATATAATTCAGAAACAAATGAAGTAAAGCTGAAATCAGGAAAATATACAGACACTGCTAATATACTGGTAAAGAAATAATAATATTTAAGCTATAACAATTAATTAATATAATAAGTAAACATTATTTTACCTTATATTGTTTAGGAACATGAAAAAATCAATTACACAGAAAACTTAAAGAGTTCCCAACGTCAAACAATTGTTGTGGTATCCATGCCAGGGTTTAACAGTTGGGCACAAAAAATTGAAGATGACAAAAACCATTTAAAGCATTTAGATCAACATCCTAACACATCTAAGCGTTTAAATATAAATAGTACAAAATTAAAAAGAAGTTATGATGAGAGTGAAGACCCAGATACAATGGAAGTTGAAAATGATAATACCAATAAAGAACCGAGAACTGAGGAACAAGTGAATGAATCATCTAATGTTGTGTCAAGAGAGCATTTGCTGAATTTTCCATTACCTGAAGTTGCTAGCATGTCTTGTATTGTGAAGGTATTGTATAGTAATATTATTAATTAATTTTTTTGCTGAAAGTACCTAATGTTATGGTACCCTGTTTACCGTGCAATTTCCCAAGTTTCAAATAAAAAGAATTAATTCTCTGAGTGAATTCATCAACCATTTACATTCATCAGAGTGGGGTAATGAAAATAATTTAAGTATAATGATTCTATAGAACAGCAATGAAATCCACAACCATCCCATTTACAATCTTATGTCTTATACAAGTAAAAATCTCTATAATACGAAATTAAACTCATTATTACAGCTATATGAAGAAGATGAAAGCCTCAAACTGAATGATATGATAGAAATAGTAGGTTTCTTGTCAGTAGATCCAGCACTTTCAGGAGAGTTCCAACCTGATAAGGATCCATTGTTAGACCCCATAAGTGAGAGTGAAGCGGAGATTCTAACACATAACCCACCACCAAGTTTAGTACCGAGATTACATGCAGTTTATGTGAAAAAATTAACTCATTGTAATCCATTGGTTGATGGAGTTGATCAAGGTAGATTGTCATATTTATTTTTTTATTAAGATTTTGAGGCAAAGCTCTAGTATACTTTGTTCTTTACTTACCATTTGAATTCAGTATTTTGTTATTTAACTGGTGTAACTCAACTCCTCATTTTGTCTTGCTAGCAGACTTGAGATAGTGAAAAAGTACAATAATATAGCACAGTGCCAATTTACTGCAGATAAATGCATTTTTTTGTGAAAAAAATGTTTGTAAATATATGATTCTTTTATTATATTATGTTACTTACTAAATTATAACAGTATATTGCAATATACTATTATATTTTATTTATATTCAATCACAAAATAATAGGAAGTAATAAAGGAAACTTTTACATGTAGTTAAAAATAAAAAATCAACCTCAGGGTAGGGAGAGGGAACCTAGTGTTAAGAAACTCTGTTCCCCACGTATTGCCGATTTTTTTTTTAAATTGCGTCTTTAGTGGCGGAACTCAGCGCCGAGCAAATGGTCGGCAAATGCCTTGTTGTCAGAGTTAAGAAATTAAAATATTAATAGGTAATAAATAATTCATTCCACAAGTCCTTGAACCCACAACCAGTCGCGATTATTGACACACTTGGATAGTTGAAAATAAAAATAAATAAATTTCAGAGGCAGCACTCAGAGATGCAAACACTGCAAGAGAACATTTAATGAAAGCTTTAACTGAATTACTGTTGGGAGATAAATTAGCGGCGGAATTTTTAATATGTCATCTGATAGCTTGTGTGTGAGTATTATCTCTTTCGTAACTTTTATTCACTTTCAAACTAAACTATTTTAGATTTTTTGTTAGAATGTTCAAACATTAAATAATATTCTTTAACAAAGTTACTGCTAATTAAGCCAAATTTATAATATTTAATGAATCTAATTATATTGTTTGTTGTACTTAGGGTACCAAACAAATGAAATGTATGATTGATGAGTCATCACCGTCCTAAAGTTAACTGTATGATGGCTGTCAGGATTTAATTTTAGTGTTCTTCTTACTGTTGATTATTTTCACAACAATGCTTAAAAGTCCAGAAAACCTAATTTCACATTAGTGGGTCCTGTACAATTTTTATCTACACACATTTTCCATGAAATGTTGAAATGTTGGAATCTAATATTGTTTTTCATTAATATTCCAGGTATCTCCGTCAAGAAACAATAACACTGGGACAATTCTGTTTAAACATATCCAATTTACCTACAAAAAAGTATCCAAACTATGCAAAGCAGTTGTATGACATTGTCAAACAGTTTGTTACCAAAAGTTACTATTTGCCGTTGACTGTTGATAATATGAATACTATGACTTTGTTACCTAAGTAAGTAATTTTTTTTTCATTTAGTTATTAAGTTACTTACTACTTATAAAAAAAATAATGTCTTCCAAGTGTTAGTTTACTAGTGAGATAACATTACTATTTTGTGTTTTATGAATTCTTTTTCATAACAAACAGAAAAGAATAATATTTTGAATATGCATTCCCCAAACATTTATTAAACCAACAGATATCTTACATATTACAACGCTTTTCATTCCAAACGATGCGCTTAAAATATTAATTTTAAAAATAGCAACTTTTTCAAAACCTATGTGACGCAGCGGCACAGCTTTTGACTGTAAACGCGACGGGTGGGAATTTGATTCTCACTCGAAGTAACAAAAGACAAATGGCGGCATTGACCAAACAACACGCAATGTCTCAATAATTGGGTTCCTTTGCCTACCCTGCTATAAGCATGTTGTAATATGAAGCTACTTTTAAAAATAAAATTTTCATTTTTTTTTTATTATAGAAAGGACTATGACTGCAATCGTCTAACAAGCGGCGTACTACAACTATCAAAACATACACACTTAGTTTTAGATGAAACTAAAATGGAGCAAGGAAGGTTAGACGCGACAGGAGTCAATAATATATCAGCTTTGGGACATTTAATTAAAACACAAAGGGTTGAATATGATTTCAAATATTACAAAATGGAGTTTGATTCTGATATATCTGTGTTGATTTTGTCGGAGGGGAAGTCCCTGTTGCCAGTAAGTGTAGTTTTAAATATTCTGTCTCTCTCTTAATTTCTGTCTCTCAGTCCCACAATGGGGCTAATAAGTAGTTACTAAATAAAAACATTCTTTTTTTTAATTTGATAGTATTCAAACTGAATAAATATTTTTATTTTTTTAATAAAGATTTAAAAGTTAAAAACATATTTTTTATAAAAGCTTGAAGTATTTTTTTATGATTATCCTATTCATGGTATTATTTTTCTGCATTCTTTCTTCCATTACTTGTTAAATGGTGTAAGTGACAACCGAAAATAATTTTAATATTAACACTCCCTTAAATCGAGGAGTTCAATTAATGACCATCCACAATGGCACAAAAAATCACATATTGAAACACTTAATTCAAGTCAAAATTTTCAGAGTGACTATCACATTTCATTGCGGCCTGAAGAATCGTCTTTAGAAATATTCGACGCCATTGTTGAAGCTGCCTCTTATTATTTAAAGAAAGAAATTATGAATTTAATAAGAATTTATTTAACAAATTTGAAACTTGTTAAATACAGCATTAGTGAAGATTTACAGGTAGGAGATATTATTTAGCTTTTAATAAAAATTTTACATAATGATTATAAAGACTGTCTTTGTTCTGAATTGTTCATTTACATTGAATATTTATATAATATTTATTATCTGTAATTACTATACTTAAAAAGAAACGAGATATAAAAGTAAAATTAGATAAGCATTTTTATACAATATTAACATTTAAAAAATAGAATATTCTGATTAAGAAAATATGAAAAACAATGTATTTCATTTATTAACTAATACATAATATGTTTATCTAGTTCGTAGAAGACGACTTCATAGAAATGCGAAGCAATTCTGACAGTGACAGTCCAGTGACAGCTGACGACCTACACAGACTGCTAGTGTTGGCCCGCCTTGTCAGCCTGTCCCGAGGCCGCGCCACACTCGACAAAGAGTGCTGGGACATCACTAAACAGATGGAAAACGACAGATTGCACAGATTAAAAAATAGGATACCGCCTTTGTAATTTTAATATAGTTTTTTTTACATTTCTCATATTTTTGTACTGATGTGTGAATGCTTAAAATCTAACATTTCTCTTTTATGCGATTTGTTTAATGTTGATTCATAGTTGTCTGTTTTTTTATTGAATATAATTCATTTTTATTACTATTTTTTGTTCAATTGACTTTTATGGAATAATACACATATGACCCGCCGCGTTAATCGCCCTCGAGGCCTCAAGATTAATTTAACATAAAAAACAACAGATCGTCCAATTAATAAAAAATAGAATAATATTTTTGTAACTCATATTACCCACGCAGAGTAGGCAAAGGTAATCTACTGTCTGATATCATAACAATATTATCTGAGTCTACTCTGTTAAAACACTCCCCTTATTCCCCATTTTATTATTACTTTAAATGATAATGTTATCTACAGGATATTAGGTAGGTACCGTAGGTATTTGGAATCTATCAAAAATTCTAACCATTGTTGCCTTTGTTTATTTGACTAATTAAAGTGTATTAAAGAGGAATATAAAGCGGTCGGGCGAAATATTAGAATTTTGTATATGAAATTAATATAATAATAATGTATTATATGTGGGATTATAACTCAACACACAACAATGAGACACTTCAAATTTGTATCTAATAGAGGAAACATAGGAACCTAGTAATAACGCCTATTAAGGCAAATCCGTTCCCCACTGGAGGCATTGCGTGTTGGGTGACAGATCTCAACGCTGCGCTTTTTCTCATTACCAAAGCGAGGTAAAGAAAATATTTCTTCTTTTAGGTCAATCGAACCCACAACATGTAGCGTTTATAGTCGCACGCATATCCTGTGCTACGGCTGCTCAATATGTGCATAACTATGTTGTTTCTAAATAAATAAAATTCATACTTCAAATTGAAAGAATTGATTATTATCAGTCAAAATTTTTTATTTATATAAAATTTTAACGTAGGGTGACTTAAACCAGCATCTATGGGAAATTGTCTGAAAGTTATTGATATTTTAAAAAAACCCTAAGCGTAAGCGTGTTATTTTAGAATTTTACTTAACTCGGATTGTTTGAAACGCCATAATCAGAGAATTGATATATTAAAAATATATCAATTCTCTGATTATTGCATTTCACGCAATCTGAGTTTACTAAAATTCTAACTAATATAAATCTATATAAATGTAGCAATTGGCAATATCACAGGAACGAGTTTTGACATTGACAGCAATAGTAGTACGTTTAATGACAGTGACGTGACGTGTAAGTTTTCAAGGTATCGAATATTTTATTTATTGATTGCATTTATAAATGAAATTGTAAGTATTAAAAGGGATAAAGACAATATAATAAAATGTCAAGTAAAAATAAATCTGTGGACAGCATTAATAAAGCTAAAGCTTCGGACAGTGTTTGGAAAAAAGTCCTTAGTCCAAACACCGAATGGCCGGACAAGGTTAGTTGAAATTATCACGAGACTGTTTAATCTAATCACTTAAAAGTTTTATTAATGTTATTTTTATTTACAGGAGGAATTTCTTGATGTCATATATTGGATGCGACAAGCTATTGGCATTGTTTTGGGTCTATGTTGGGGTGTTTTACCATTGAAAGGCTTTGTTGGACTTTTGCTGTAAGATTTCGAAATTTCTTTAAAAATTAAGTGCAATAATTTATGTCTATCCATTAATATATGAAATAGTAATATTTGGTTTCTTATAATATATATTTTCATAAGTATATATATTTTTAGCTTTGTACTTGTGAATGCTGCTGTAATATATTTCTATGTGAGCAATTTCCAAAGTATTGATGAAGAAGAATATGGAGGCATGTGGGAAATAACGAAAGAGGGATTTATGACTTCCTTTGCTGGATTTTTGGTAAGATTTTGTAAGAGTTTAAGGGTTTATTGCCATGGCTGACTAATTTTACTTTTATTTCTTTGAATACTAACTTGATAAAACATACAGTTGAATCTTCTAAAAATATACAAATGATTACTTGCATCACAGATGCAATAAGCCTGAAGAGATATTTCAGTTAAGAAATTATATTTTGAATACTGGTATTTATGTAGTAAGAAATAATTTAAATATGTTTATTTCTACCAGTCAAGGTGAACCCACAACACAATACCCATCACAAATACAGTCACACTACTGTGCCACAACAGCCTTGTTTGTATATTGTTAAAATTATATAAATGCCTCTTTTCAGGTAACTTGGATAATAATGTACACAGGATTACATGGATACAACAGTAGTAACTTATGAAATTAAATTGACTGTTGAATTGCAGTCTACAACAGACCTCAATAAATAAGTGTAGTACAAAAGTTTATACTTGTGGCGTTTGATGATACATATAACTCAATTGTTTTATTGTAAAAATACTATAAACATAGGAATAGTCTTATTTTAGTGTGTAATTGATATATTGAATGGATGAAGGTAATATTTTTTGAAAATTAAATTTGGAATGTCATATTCACATTATTTATTTCCTTTAGCTTCAGACAGTGTACTGTTAAGATACATGGTTTTCAGTGCACCATCTAATTTTCTATACTGGGTTTTTTACAAACACAAAACTGATTAATATAATTTAATCCCATGAGTAGGAATTGAATCCACAACTGTTACATTTACAGTTAGACACAATGCTGCGGCAAGGTCCTCATTATGAAATAGTTTAAAGTAGATAAATAATTACCATTATTGGACCTATTCCTATTACTTTCATTCATTCATGTATTTAGTGTTTTTTTACAAGTCATATTTACAAAATCTTACAGCTGTGCTTTATCTGACTTCTTTTAATTTGTATTTAGCAATTTTACTTTCCCATATAGTTTTTGGCTATTTCATTTTTAAATTAGCATGTTAAAGCGAGTTTTAGTGCCAAAATTTATATTACTTTTATTATACATAATAATTATCATAATGTGAAGTAGGTATATCAAATTCATAAGTATGGTAAATGAATTTGAAAAAGTAAATGATTTGTACTCATATATTGACTTGAGGAATAATAAAACTATTAAAAAAGCTATAATATCTAGTAAATTCAATATAGTAATTCTATTAATAATAAGTACAATATATCTTCAAAATAAATAAATGTAATATTTAAATACTTATGTTTAAACCTTGGCATATACTGCCTCATATAGTCCACAGAGTATATAAAACTTTTTAATCTATGCATTTATTGTAAGTGATTAATTGTTAAGTTTTCATAGTTAGTTTCCTATGATAAACATTAAGCATATATAATTTAATTCACAAAATGGCAATATCTTTTTTATTTTACTATGTTTATAAATTTTATTGGTTGTGTGTACGGAAGGTCCTGTGTTTGTGGAAACACAGGACCTTCCGTAAGGAAAAGTGAGATCCTTGTTTTGAACAAACATTATATTGGTTGATTTAGTATGAAATTTCTTTTTATTTTCTATATAAAATATCCCCTGACCTGATTGCCATTCTCGCCGTAATTTGAAAAAGTAACACTTTTGCTATTATTCTGTAAAGTACAGTTTAATAAAGAATAATTAATAAATAATTAAGCATAGCATAGCTTTGGGATTATTCATCCATCAAACAATACATAAAATGAACTAATTACCAGAGCAAATCTATTTATGACTGTGATAATAGCGTTTGAGGTGATGTGAGTGACGACATCTGAGGTGGGATTTCGGTATGGTCTGTTCGCCTACGCAAAACATTAAGTGGAGAAAAGTTTTGCTTTTGGCGACGTCTCGGATAAGCTTCAAGAGCGTCACCGCCCGACATAGTATAGTCATAGGCCTGGGAACTACACATGTCGGAAGGAAGTGCTGTCCCTGGAGTCCCTCCCGGAATCCCAAGGAAGCAATGATTGATGATGAAGGACATGAGAGCCAATGAATTAACCATTGAGGACGTTAAAGATCCTGAAAAGTGGAGTATGTTGAAGGAAGGCAGACCCTGGCAGTCATAAAAAGTCAAAAGTGAAGTATCTAACAAAATTTACAAGAACATAAAATAAAACAAACAAAGCAACAAAAAATAAGTTTAATCATCTCTCCAAGTGACTAGCACATCGTCAGTCCTGTACCTCTGCGTGATGGTGGAGTCCGCGAAGTCCATGCGGGTGCCGGCGGCGTGCGCGAGTGCGCCCGCGTGCGCTATCATCACACCGTTGTCTATGCAAAACCTGGACATTTGGAATTATATATATTCATTATATAATATCCATTATAAAATAGCTGGAAATATTAATATATATTTTTAGGTTTTATTTTTATTTCATGTTGTATCCCACGCATAGCATGGTAGGTAGATAAACTTGGACTAGTATTGTGTGTTGTTGAGGGTGTCGGCAATAAAAAAATATTTTTTTTAATAACCATGTGGGATAATATATGGAAGCATAATAAAAACTAAAGCACAAACCTTTCATCAGTTGCAAATATTTTAGCTCCTCTCTCTTCGCACATGACTCCCATCATCTCTTGTAGGCGTTCATTGCAACCAACTCCACCTACTATTAGTACCTAAAAGAGATTTTAAAATAGAAATAAATAAAATATACATAATTATGATTCGTATTTGATTGCCATTCGAAAGAGTGTGATATTATATTATTATTATAGTAATATTTTTATTTGCTCGGTGTGGTAACAAGGCAAAACGCTGCGTTGAGTTCCGCGAATTAACACACAATAGCTCAAGAATCCGGCTAAAAGTGGGGAAGTGTCTTAATGGGAACAGAGTGTTATAACACTAGGTGCAAGGTAGGCAAGGGCAAGGTACCCACTCACCTTGCTTTGTAGGGGAAACAGCATGAAGCTAAAAAAAAATAAAGCAAAAAATATCATATGCAGGGTATATACTTACCACTTCTATTATTGTTATATCAGAGTTGTTTAATGAATAGTTTATTGCTGTACAGCTTCAACAAAATCCATTTTTGTGTGAAGATCAAATGAAAAAAACATCCATCATCACAAACTTTTACATTTACAATATTTATAAGATTAGTACAAAAAACTAAAATAAGCCTCACCTCATCTGACCCACAATGTGCCATAGCTCTTTCAGTTATTTCCACTAACATTGCAAAAAGTGTTTCTTGCAAAGAATAACATAAGTCCTCTGGTGTGTATTCTTTTAATAATTCATCTATTCTATCCTCCATGAAAGATAAAATGCCAGAGAAACTGACATCCATTCCTATTGAGAAATGTTTTGAGAAGAATATTTATTTTGGAATTTTATTAAATAAGTGTTTTTTTAAAAGTTAATATGAATTTCTCAAACTAATAGATAAAAAAGATAATAATTAATATTCATACAAATTATGTTACCAGTTGTTTTGTTGTTAATCGAGGAGTTCTAGATGCTGTGTACTTAGACATTCTGAACATTTGTGCAAGAAAGAAAGAAAATAATGAAAAATAATAAAAAAGCCCTATATGAAGTCTGCACAGCTGCCAACTGTACTATATACACAATTTAGTTAAATTTCATCTTCTGTTATGTATCAGTTTATTTACTGAGCATGTTCCTAATATCACATGTAACCTACATGTGATAAGGGAGTGTAAGCACTAACAAAAAGAAATCAAAATTTATACAGAAATAGCAAAAATATCGAGATTTTATATTTTACCCAATGGAACCAGAAATTTAAATAATAGGGCAAGAGTCATATAAGACGCAGAGGGCAAATTAACAATAATAATACCTTTAACAGAATATGGCAGCTGTAAATATTTCTTTCCTTTCTTTGCCATTTGCTCTATATTGTAGCCCGGACTGGGTGCATTAGATAATTTTAATACTCTTGCAAATCTGAAAATAATTAAAATACATAGTTCTTCAAGCGAAAGAATTAAATACAAATATTTAGAAATTAAGCCGTCTTTCTGGAAATAGTCAGATAAAGTGAATCTGACATGCTTATTTTCAAGCATACATATCAATTCAGCAACAGTTTTCCATAGTTAAGTATAATTTTTAAGAGTAAAATAATATATCACATATATTTATTACACAAATTGCATAGTTGAGGCCATTATGGCATTTCCACAAGCCTGCCTTTAAACACTGTAGTTATGAAATTGATACCCACTCATGGGAATTATTATATTTTTATTATTTTCATATTCCTGCTTTTATAGGAAGTGTCTTAATACTAGGTTCCTTTTTCATTCCCAGCTTTGTGGAAATGAGGATATCATAATTTGCAACTAATCTAATATGTAGGTTCTATTACCTGTCCAAACAATTACCAACAGCTATATCAATTGTTTCACCAAATATCCTGTACCGCTGTCTAGAATAAGCAATGACTTGTGTGTTACCACCACTCACATATAGTACTGTAGGGTTGTTTGCTTTAGTGATTAGTCTACCCATTTCAATATCTGATTGTTTTATTAAGTAAATATATTGGTGTTTATGAGTTATTACAATTATTTTATAGATAATTAATTGAAAGTGTTTTGACAAAAAATGAAGTAAAGTACAGTAATGCACAAACTTTTAGCAGTAATGTCAATAGTTACTATAAATAAGTAACAAAATATTTTTTTTTATTTAGTAACATAATATTTCTGAATTTTAAAAATATTATAAATCAGAAAGGATACGTCCTATGCAATGATTTACTCCTAGAATTGGTTTCTTCCATAGTTTTGCACAAGTTCTAGCTACTATGGCACATACCATCAGCGGAGCACCCATTCCAGGGCCTTTGGTGTAACAGACCACATCTATATCACAAGGTTTTATTCCAGATTGTTCTAAAGCTTCTTTAAGCACTTCGTGTATATTTTGTTGGTGATGCTCTGCAGTTTCCCTCGGTAGAAATCCTGTGGCCAATTTAAGTGATAAATTTACTAATATAAATAAATTGAAGAAGCACTAGTTGATAAGTATTAAAGATATATATTTTCTTTTATATAGTATCTGAAGAAAATAATAACCTACATTAATGTAGGTTATTATTATAAAATATTAATATGTAGGTTATTATTTTATACATATTTTCATACAGGCATATTTAATACACATTTTTTGTTAAACATTACGTTAATTTTGTTAATTTAACATTAAATATATATTATATTAATCTGGTAAAAGTACAATGCACAAATATTTGAAGATTGAAACAGAATTTACAGAAAGTAGTAATAAACTTAAATACTAACCTTCACCCGGCGGAGTAATGTAAGTTCGTCTGCAATTCGCAAGTATATTTCCATCTTGGACTATACCTATTCCCAATTTATTTGCACTTCCTTCAAAACCAATGGCAATAACCATTTTTATTATAGTTTATTATAAATTTTATAGTTGATATCTCATATGCTATGTTTACAAAATAACTTTGATTTGCATGTCATTTGTCATTGTCGAATACCTGACCACAGATTGTAATATATTTTCAGCAATAATATAAAAAAAAATAGTGTTATTCACAGAACACATTTACTCATATGGTAAAGTATCATTTACTCATATGGTTGGTATGGTATAGGTGTTATTATAGCCATAGTAGAGGAAAATGAAGATGTTTATTTTAGTCATAAATAAATATAACCCTTCCTTCATTTAAATCGTTAAGCTTAATATCTACTTACTTGACTTATATTACTATGTCTCCGAGTTGGGGCAGAGGGCATCCACAGAGTTTCGCCATTTTGTAAGATCTTGAGCTTCTCGTTTGATTTCGTTCCATGTCTTGCCAATCTTCTTCGCCTCGTCTAAAACTGATCATCGCCAGGTTGTCTTGGGATGGCCACTTTGCGCTTTCCTTGAGAATTCCAATTCATCGCCTGCTTCGGAATATGGCCAGGACCTCGGCGCAGCGTGTGCCCAATCCAGTTCCACTTGCAACGTTTGATTTGCTGGTCGATCGGTGATTCTAGGGCCAGCGGATACCAAGAATTTGGCGCAGACATCAATTTACGAAAACTTGAAGCTTGTGCGACACAGCCTTGGTTACCTTCCACGTTTCGCAACCATAAAGCAGCACCGACTTTATATTAGACCCAAAAATCCTGAGTTTAAATCCTTAGTTTGAGTTTTGGCGTGACTGCCAAATGGTTCGTAGCTACGCGAAAGAGATGTCTTGTTTTGTACCTCCTGCTTCCGACACGACGCTACCGAGGTATGTGAATTTGTGAACTTATTCTACAATATCTGTGCCTATTTGCAGCGGTGTCAAGTTCTTCACTCCAGATCTCATCTCTAGGGTGTTTCGGATGTTAAATTTAAGCCCTATTTTAGATACCTCTAACTTTTATTATAAAATTAAGAAGTTTGTTTGGTTGAACTTGATAATAACGTTTGAAGTATGCAGTCTTTGTATACCATTGAATATTCGAAATTATTTGGAGTGCAAATTTACTTACGATTTAAATTACGATGTTCATCATATTTTATGAAAATACTTTATTCTACCGATAAAATTTAGTACATAAGTTTCATTGAAAATATATTCACTATTTCTCTAATTAATTGAAATGTAAAGTTTTTAAATAAAACAAAAATATCATAATGTATGCTTTATTACGAAGTTAAAGTTACATAGCACTGTTTGTAATCATCGATTAGTAAATGAAATTAATAATAATAATTCAAATGCATATATTGGCACAATTACATATAAGTCAAAAATATTTATAAGCTAAAATTATGTTTCAACAGCTTCATCATTGACTTCATCAACAAAATCAGCGAGCATGTCTTCCACTGAGATTACATTCTTAATAACTTTACTATCATTTGCTGAATCTAAAGCATCATTATTATCCTTAGGTACATCGCCATTTTGAACTATTTCATCATTTTGCACATCTCCATTAGCTGTAGTACCTTCTTTAAGAGAAATTTGATCATCGCCATTGCATTCAACAACTTCAGATTCTGTATTATCTGTGCCAATAGATATATTTAGTTCTATGTCTTGAGAATTTTGTGTTATTTGTCCGCAAGTGATTTGTACATCATCTGTTTCATTAGTACTAGGTAAGATTTCATCATCATTTTTTTCTAAAATTAAAACTTTTTCATCTCGTTTATTGCTAAAATCGTAAGTAATTTCCGGCGAAATATTTTCTTCTATTGCGTCACTTGACACATCTAACGGTAGCTGTGTGGGTGCTTCGTGAATAGGAACATTATCTTTTATTTCAATATCTTTTTCTTCTTCTTTTTTATCTTTTATTTCAAAATTAACAGTTTCTTTATCTGTATTTGTATTATCAACGACTTCAACATTTTCAAGTTGAGGTACTACTGTATCTTTATTACTATTATCAAATTGATCATTCACTTCAACTTCACTTTCTATTCCATTCTCTCTTATAATTTTAGATGTTTCTGTTATCTCAATGACCATATCTTCATCTGAATCATCGCTTATTTCTACAGAAGGTTCCATTTCTTCACTACTTAAACTTATTTTGTCATCTTCATCTCCATCGTCTTTACGAAGTTTTTTGCTTGACGGCTCATCTATTGCTATTATTTCTTCTTCTGTTTGCTCTTCTGACAGTAATCTGCGTAAATACAAAGTTATTAAAAAAACTATTGTTAATTTATGGTTAAAGAAACACAATATAGATTTGATCTACATGTTATAATTTTTACCTTCGCGGCGTATCCCGCATATAGCAGAGTACGAAAATGGAAATGTTCGAAACATTGCGTGTTGAGAGACAGAACTCAACGCCGCGCTTTGTTTTTTACCAAATTGAGAAAATAAAAATAATTAATAATAACCACTCATAAGCATTGAGACCACAATCCTTGCGTTTACAAACTTAAAATATTAAAATCACTTACTTATCTTTTCCCAATAAAGATTCCAACGCAGCTCTGTTTCTTTCCGTCATCTTTTTCCTTTTATTGCTTGGTTTTTCAGTTTCTTGTGGTATTTCCATTGCAAAGTTGATAGATGGTGGTGAACAGTGCAAGTGAAGTCTTATGTTCAATAGGGCTTGGGTACAAAATTTAGATATCTGCAAAATAATATCAATTATTTACAGTTTGTGTTTTTTATCTACATGATATAAACGATGCATTTAGTTTTAGTGTGTGTTTCTATTCTACAACTTATTATATAAAAAAATCATAAATAAAAAAAACTAGTCTCACCTCAGTATTCTGCATATTTACTAAAGTACTATACAACTGTAAACAATATTGTGTGGGAGGAGGCATAGAATTAGGTGTGGTCTTTCTAGAAGCTTCCAATACATGTAGTAATGACAGTAGATAATCATCTTCATATGAAACATGGTTGAAACATTCACGGATGATATTTTCTTGGAATAACTAGAAAAAAAATATAAATGATTAAACAAAAGATATAAACGAGATTTTTTTTTTGGTGCTAGTATTCACTAGCACCAAAAAAAAATTCTCGTCGTACAATTTAATGATGTGTGTATAAATCATATATTTAATACACTACAATCATTATAGATTAATTGTTATTTATAAAGGATTATAGCCCAAAAAAATGAAGAATAATGCTCACGCTCAGTCATGCTACTTAATAATAAAAACTTTCTAAAACTGTACTCTTATTAATAATAAAAAAAACAAAAACATATTTGACACAAAATAATACCTTATGAATAACTGGTTTTAGAAATCTACCACATACGGTGAGGAATGCTTCGGCACATTCAAGTGCTGCCAAGGCTACTTCATTATTACTTTCTTCTGACCTGTAAATATTAATAAGATAACTTCTACACACATTTTTATACAATAATAAATTATAATCTTCACGTTTTATTCCACAGGGTTGATGAGAAAACTTAGTGCCAGGACACTCCATTATTAAGTAATATTTTTTTAGATCCCACACTGGGGACCTAGTATTAAGACACTCCGTTGCCCACTTTCAGTTAAATTCTTGAGGCATTTCATTGAGTGGCGGAACTCAACGCCGCGCTAGCAGTTACCAGAACGAGGAAAAAAAATATTTATTCCCTGGATTGGTTATTGAACCGACCGACAACCGTCAGGGTTACAGTCGCGTGGTTGTGCCTCTGCTCTACAAGGAATATGGTGAAGCTAAAGAAACAAAATAATAGCTTAATAAGAAAAACAATCTCTATAATTATACAAAAGGACATGTTTCTATTGACTGAGGTAAGACGATCGCACAGCCGTAACCGCTGATGGAAGAAACGTAAAATTTGGACAGATGTTTATTTTCGAAATCTGGACACTTACTTAGAAGGGATTTTGAGAAATTTTAAGCTTGAAGGAGTGAAATAGGGGTTGAAAATTTGTATGGAAAAATCTTTAAATTGGAACCGATTTTAATAAACTTTGCAACTCAGACTCTTAAAAATATTTAACTGAACATGTATTTCATGGTTTATTAGAATTCATCCTCTAAACTGAAAATAATTTTATAATTATATTTAATAAATATTCGTTTAGTTCAAGCGGGCAAAGCCGTCCGGGGCCGCTAGTTAAAATATAATATCTTACACATTAATTTTATTCTTCTCTCCTGGCATATGAGAAGATATAGTGCTCTGTTGTAATTGACTGTTTGCTAGTTTTCTTTTAGCTTTTTTACTTAAATGTTTCGTCGGTTGGGGGCCCATCTGAAAACGTAAAAACTCTTTATTTCACATGACAGTGAAGCCTTGGTGGCATAGGAGTATAAGCGTGAATACGTAAGCACGACGATTGTGGGTTCGATGCCTACTCAGAGGAACGAAATATTTAATATTTTCTCTCCTCACTCTGGTAACGAGGTAAACGCGGCGGGTCAGTTTCGCCATTCAACACGCAACACAAGGGGACGGAAGTGTCTTTATGGGGAAAGAAGTGTCGTAACACTAGGTGAAGCTAAAAAACAGAAAAAATATAAAAAACCCTACTTACAGTAAGCTCCACAACTTTCTTTCGCGGTATAACATCTTCAATTATATGTGAGGATAATTCATCTTCCCATGAGCTATTGTCATTTGTTTTATGTGAACGAAGCATTGTAAACCAATATGTTAACGTATTATACGCTGTTGTACGAACTTTTCTAAAATAGAATAACATTTTTTTATTCAAAATAGACTTCATATCAAATAACTATGTATAAACCTTGGTTATCCTTAATATAATATGTCACATACAATTATAAATGGGAAAATTTGAACAGAATGTGTCTTAACACTATTCCCATTAAGGCGTGTTGAGTAGCGGAATTTGCCGCGCTTTCATTTGTTATCAGAGGAAATGACAATATGAAATATTTAATTTCTTCGAGTGAGAGCCGACGTCACAACGTCACGGTTAAAGTCTCACGTTTGTGTGGGAACAGAATATAGTCCTAGTAGCACTATTGTGTTGATTGCAATAAGCAAAGTTAGATAAACATCTCTAATAAAAAAGTAGGCATTCAATCCAAAACCATTGCATACACAGTGAAACCATACCCCACTGTAATTACATTTGATTGTCAAAGTCAAATAATTTTATTTTAAAAAAGTAGACAGGCTTAATTTCCCAACCAGACTAAAGTTAACAACTCAGACTGAGAAGTTCCAGTGCAAGAAACTCAGCAGCACTTTATTTATACTTGTTAATTAATTAAAATTAATATATTCAATTACCTGTTCTCTTCACTTGGATTGTCAGAACTCCATCTCAACGTTTGCATCACTAATCTGAATACTAACGGCGAGAATGGTATTAGGTTTGAACCTAGGCTAAAAAAAAAACATTATTACTATTATTATCATCTGTATTTAAGTGTAATAAAATGTAACTTAATAAAATTCAAAAATATTATTGTTTTTTCTTAGTTTAGTTAGTGAGGCCAGTCATGGCACAGAAGCACAACGAGTGCATATTTAATAAATCCATTTCCTCGTTTTGGTAATGAGGAAAAAAAATGTTTTTTCTCAGAATGAGAATGAGTATGAGAAATGTAAATAATTCACACAACCATCACATTTATAATCAATCAGACACTGTCCCGCTGCTTACAATGGCCTCAGAATATCTTTTTCCTCAACAAGATATTAAGATATTAATAAAAAAACTTAAAAAGACTTACCACATAATTAAAGCGTCTAAACTTCTCAAAGCTTGTATTTTAATATTTATAACAGTTTCATCTAAATTTGAACTGCTTGTGACACTTAATGCTCTGACTATCACATCTAATATGGCCCTTGGTTGTATAGGTTTTGCCACTGGATAGATTTCCCTACAAAAAGATAATAAATAAGAACTTGAAATACATAATATATGAATGCTAATAACCATATATAAGAAAAGATCTAAAATGTACAATTGAGATGATAATAAGCAATTAGAAAATATGCATTTGCATGGTACAGAGTATATCAATACTAATATAAAAATAATTTTCAATTCACAGTTATAATATATAAATAAAGACCTCTCTCAAGGTCCACACTAAGCAAGATTTGGCATAAAAGTTAAACAAAACAAGAAGTATGTATGTAGAAACATAATTAAATATTTTCTTTACTTACACCAACATAGCTTGAATCAACACAAACACATTTCTTAGTCTTAATTTTAATACTAAATTCTTATTTTTTATATTTTTCCCTAATTTTGATATATCATTTAAGAATTCTGCAAGAGGTGATTTAGCCGAATCTGATTGGTTCTGAAAAATTTATAAAAGGTAATATAAAAATATCATGTGATTTTCTACACCATCAAAGATAACCATCATACTTTGCTTATGAAGAGTAGGGAAACAAAAATAATAATTCATTCTCCTGAGTGGGAATTGAATTAACAGAAATAGCATGCAGTCACTGGCTTTTCTGTTGCACCACAATATAGGTATTATAGTAAATAAAAAAATAAAAAATCAAATAAAATTTATTGTAATATTAAGAAATTTTAAAACTATGAAAATATTTTTTAATTCAAATTAAAAACAAAATTATATTTTTTTAAATACAATGTGTCTTCAACATAATATAAATAACTTACTGTATCAGTATCCTTATATATATCCACTGCATTTGGGAAAATAGCACTAATAAGACTGTGAGCAGCATTACATAAAACACTCATTTGATCTCTCCAACTTGATTTAGGTGTAGCTGTCTTTTCTTTTGTTGGGCGAACCTACAAGTATGAAACAATCGCAATTTTAAATTTTAAAATAATCTACATAGTGAAAAAGTTGTCATTTAATATGAAACTTCATTGATAAAAATGGCTTAAGTGTAAAAGTTTTTTTTTTTTTAGTTTAGTTCACATGTTATTATACATATATAAAGGTTTTTTATTACTAGTATTTCAAAATGAAATAATTCATCCCCCAAGTGATGAATAAGCTCACAATCATCCCATTTGCAGTCAGACACTTTTCCTTTGCACTATAATAGCCTCAATATTTTTATTCAATATATGATTATATTTATAAAATAATATTTTAGTATCAAATAAATGACTATAAAAATATTAAAAAGATGAAATATAATAATACCTGCTGCAATGCATGTGCACATTTTGCTACTTCAATAACTCTATAATAATTGGAACTGCTTAGGAAGCTCACAAAATAGTTTTCCATATTATGTCTATGTGACATACAATATTTTGGAACCCTAAAACATATTACATCATATAATATGAATAAAATCATTTACATATATAAAAACAGAAATTAGCGTATACAAATTCTAATTTTTCAAAAATTCATGATCTCAATTTTGAATTTCCTACTATAAGAGAGATAACAAAGTAATAAAAGCTGAAACTAAGCAAGGTTATACAATACCGGTCAATAACATTTCGCATCTCTCGTAACCATGCGTTGCAGTTTGGTTCATTGTCTTTCGGTAATTTTTGAAAAAATGCTGATAAGGCTTCTTTAATAGCATCGCTATTATTTGGGTCTACCGTACGAACTTTATTTAATATTTGATCTGAAAAATTATATCAAGAATATAATTATTTAATACTACTAGAAATCAATAATTTCATATAACATTTGAAAGGTGTTTCGTAATGTATTGATGTAAAGATAATAACCCATTTTAAAACAAATTAATAACTAAACCATATCATATATTAAAAGTTAAAAACAAATGTTAACTTTTTCCACACTTCAAACACACGTGTTTTAAAAAAAACTATTTACTTTTTTTAAACTATCAAACGTCAAAGCGAAGGTGTATGATAGATACATAGGTAATATATATACTAGAGATAGATTATAGCTGAATATATTATAGTGCAATTATAATGTTCTTAAAATGAAATGCAATATACCGCAATTAACATGGTGAATACGTTATTTTCACAATTTTTTCACCATTGTTTTTTAATATTACGTATTTTCCGATATGATCTTTAAAAACGTAAAGTTGGCATTTGCAATCTGCATACATTTGTCAATTAATCAGTTGTTTTATGTCAGTGTCAACTGTCAACACGTAAAGAATGGTGCTTGTTCTTTTCTAAACACGTATACAAGAAAATTCCTAAGTTAGATATAATTTATTAAACAAAATATTAGTATTTACTTAAAATATAACAGTTAAGTTTATCTTGTAAAATCAGGAAATCATGGCGTTTGCTGGATTTAGCGAAGAGGATTTGAAACGGATTAAGTCATCAGAAGCAGCTCCGAATACCGGTACCTCTTATTTCTCACCTATTGTTACCTATCGCATTTTCTCATAGTGCTTTATATTTATGCAGCAATGCCTAACAACTCTTTATACAAGAAACTTTTTATTCTCATGAAATATAGACGTCAATTAAATAGCAAAATATGAAAAATGGTTACTCTTTAGTATTTACTGTTTATGTAAGTTGTGTTAATTATATGGTTTATTTACTATTATAGTAATAATCGTGTATAAAATAAAGTACAAAATGTTAAATATTTCTTTTTTGTGTATATACCAGATCTACAGCTACTAAAAATGTAATAGTTATAAGCATAATCATTTTATTAGTGCTTATTATCTAAATTTTATTTTGTCGTAAATTGAGGACATACCTAAAATGAGTATAAAATAGTATAATTGTACAACAGGATGCTAATTCTGATAACATTAAATCTGCTGGTAGGTTATAAATATGAGTAAAAACTAACATGAATTATATTAAAGCATTTAAAATTACTCAACAAGATATTATTTTAGAACATTAATTTGAACTTTAGAAAAAGAATTATACCAAGTGTTTATTTCCATTTCAGATTTGCCAAATAAAAAATTATTTATAAAAAGAAATGTGCTAATTAATAATACAGAGCTTAGTAAACAACCTATAAATAAACAAGCTTTTTTTAAAAAGCAAAGCTCTGACGACACAATAGACAGTGCCTTTGACAAATGTAAGCTTACTTTAAAATCTCTGACAGATATAAAAAGCTTAAACAACGAAAATATAATGTGTGAAAATATCAATGAACTAATAAATAATAATGAACCAGCAATTATTACTGTAAATAACTTTGAAGACAATGAAAATAACAGTAAGAATGGAAATTCTACTGAAGATAATGGCATTGATAATAATTTAAATATTTCAAGTAGAAAAAATAGTGCTAGCATCACACCTGATGTCGTAAGATGTGTGGATAATTATACAGAGGATGATTTAACAAATCATAGATTGAAATTAGAGGAATTGCAGCTACAGCAAAAGTTGATGGAAGAACAGAATAAGAAACGTAAGGAAATGCTTGCCAAGGCGCTAGCTGACAGGTACTTAATCTAACTATTTTTGTTAGGCCTAACAACAATTAACTTAGCTTCACACTGTATTCCTAGCGGTGTAGTCAGAGAGAATGGAGCACCAAATGCTACGGTATGGTGGAGCATGTAGTTGCAAATAGCCTAAAAATAATTATACAATTAATTCATTTAAATTAAAATAAAAAAAACAACCATCAAATAAATTAATCAATAGCAATAACAGTTTAGTAAATCTTAAAAAAAAAAAACAATATAAGAATAAAGTAAAGATTATACAAGAAGAAGAAGAACAGAATAGTTAGGTATGCATGATTTAAATAAATTATTGAAATTAAAAAGAAATATATTGTACTTACAATAATTTTTATTAGATACTGTGGTGGAGTGGCTGCATCTAACTGTTAATATTGATGATTGTAGGTTGGATACCCCCTTATGAGCATAAATTATGATAATTTTTTTCTGGTAAGACATTGTGCTGTGTGGAGTGAGTTTTATAGTAATTGTAAATAATTGAATATTTATTGTCTGTAATGGTTGCTATAGTTCCAGAATAAAGTAAGATTTCAAAGTAAATAATGAAACATGATACATTACACAAACATTTTCTAATAGAAAGCTTCGCTTTTTGAGCTTAACATTCCTTCCCACTGTATAGAGGTTTTGACAGAGGGAACCTAATGTGAAGATACTCTATTCTCCACTTTCTGCCGAATTTTCGAAACATTGTTTTGGAATCGAACATACAACAGTCGCATTTACAATCACATGCCATGATGGCTTGAAAATATTCAAGATTTAACAAAAACTCCTCAGAATCTAAGTTCTTAGATATCTTTTAGATTTTTTTCTATTGCATTATAAAGATATGTTTTATCTCACACTCCAGAATTTTTATCAATGTTTTTCTCTTATCTGTACATATATTTCCATTCAAGTATATTGGATGATACCAAATGGTTCCTAAACTTGTAAATTTCTTTGTGTTAAAATTAAAGAATGGTGAAAAATTTTTATTATCTTGTAACAAAACCTATATGGTAATAAATTATAATTATAATATTCTATTATCGAAATTTATTTGTTTATGATTTAAAAATAATTTATTTAAAATATAATAAAAATGTATTATAGAAGTAATTTTGTTATAGAAGTCATTAGTAGCACAGTGGTGCAGTGTCTGAATGTAAATGCAACGGCTGTGGGTTTCACTTTGACACAGGGGACAAAGTTATCATTTCCCTAATCTGGTAACAAGAGAAGTCACAGATTGTGGGGATCAGAATGAGTTAACATAAGTTCTCTTTTGCCTATTCTTCTATATTGTAATATATTCTATATTTATACTTCTTATCTGCACCATATGATGTGAAAGTTATAATAAATTTATAACTTTAAAGATATATATTAATTTTTCTTAATTTCAGGACAAAACAAACGGAAGAAGAAGTATTGAAATTAGAAAAAATAAAAAAAGAATTGCAAGTTTTGGATGGTCAGTTTTCACAAGATGTATCTGTTTTAAGGAAAAAAATAGATCAAGCATGTTTCAGTTATGCGGATGCTGAGTAAGTATTATTCTATGTATAGTCAAAATTGGTTTAGGAATATTATTGAGGATTCCAATGAGGTTCAGGAACTTGTTTGTTTTGTTATTTAGCTTTAAAAAAAGTATTATTTTTATTTTCTTGCTCTGGTAGCAACACAAAGCATCATGTTAAGTTCCGCAATCAAAATGCAATATGTCGCAAATTAGGCAGTGGGGAAGTGGGACCGGAGTGTGTTGGCACTAGCTTTTCTCTGTTTATTCGCGCTATAAGCGGGACAGTCAAGGACGGCCTCATTTATATGTTATATAATTATAATTAAAAAATTCTTTGACTAGGATAAAAATAAAACATAATAAACAGATAACATAATAATTTATTGCTTTTTTTACAGAAAACACTATTTAAAAATAGAGAAAGAATTTTTACAAGCTAAAATAAATTTACAAAAGGAAAAGGAAAAAAAGGAATTGTTAACCGAACATTTGTGTGCTTTAATAACCCACAATGAAACGAGGAAAGCTCAGAAATTAGAAACTTTAATGCTGGAACTTGCAAATGATAGGAATAAAATACAGAAAATGTCCACAATTGATAATGAAGAACCAATTATAATTGATGGTGTTGATCAAAGAACTGGAAAAATGGTGGAAATTACTCCGGAAAGTTGATTTACTTTTAACTAAGTGAGATTTTTTTTTAATATTTGATTAAGATTTTGTTACAATCTAATTTGGACTTCTAATTATAGTGTTTTAAGTATAATTCAATAAATATATAAGCCACTTAAGAAATTTTTTTATAAGAATTTTATCTAAAATTAATGAATGCCAGTGAAGTAAATTTTTTTAGCATATATGTATATTATACTTTTTTATTTAAAAACAATTTTTAAATCAATAACTGTAATGATGGGTTCAATCCTTATTCATAGAAATATTTTATCTTAAAAATGAAAAATAACAGATTTCGTATATTTGACTGCTTGTAAAAACAATTTATTTAATATTATTTTTCACAGTCCTCTTTAAATTCTATGTAATAAATATTATTACTTATATATTTATTCTTGTCTTTTTATATCATTCTGTCGATAAACAATTTAGATTGTAACAAACATAAATAACAACGAAGTTATATAATATCCAAATATGTTATGGTGCAATTTATAACGTAAAGTGCCTTATTTACATAGCTATTCATTATTTTATAACAATACTTAACTTTACCGTCGTGTTGGACATGACATTCTAAGACTTATAATAAATTTTTATTATTAATATAAGTTATTGGCAACTTAAATGGGTCAGTATTTTAATTGAAATTAGAATTAGAAGAAGATTTTAGTAGTTTTGTTAATTATAAGAGATATAAAATTTTTCTACAAAAAATATTTTGACCAAATAAATTAAATTATTATTTTTATTAAAACTCTAATGGACAAAATGTTCTCTATTCTATTGTATAAGTCAATATGCCCTTAATATAGTTACTATAGATTTACTATTTTTAATACAATATTAATTTAATATAAAACTATTTTTACTATGGCAATACTTAGTTTCATTTTTTTCCTATTCACAAAATTTTTATGCTACTAGTAAATTTTTTTTTAATTGTTTAAAAAAAATAGTGCAATATATAAGTTTCGCCACTCAACACGTAATGCCCCCAGAATTCGGCGGAAAGTGGGAAACAAAAGGTCTTGATGGGGAGGGAGTGTTTTAACACTAGGTTCCCACAGAGTGAGCCTACCCCGCTATTTGCGGGATACAGCGTGAAGCTAAAGGAACAGATTGAAATAAAGTTATTTTAGACTTGTTAGAGGCGTTGAGTTACGCCAACCAATGAGCAATTTTTTGGAGTTGGACTGATTTATTTACCTACTACAGTTTCTCTCCTACCTCTTTTAAATTCTTATGATGCGTTACTATAATAGAAAAGGATGTAAACTAAAGCCATATATTTACATTTTGATACTTACGTATTTATATTCTATTATTTATTTTATCTTTTTCGTATATAAATCCTCATTGAATATTTTTAAAAATATAAATTTTATATCAAGTGTATAATTTTCATAAAAATAATTTCAATCGTTCGAAAGTTCATGTAGGTATTTACTTCCAGTAAATATCACGACTAATTTTTGAAGGCAGGAGAGCATTACCAAATTCGAAGTATTTTTATATACTCTTTGAATGCTAGAAAATATAAATATTTTTTCTCGAAAGTTGTTTTTCGATTAGTTTCGTCTAAATTTATAACAGAAAAATTTTACTAAATAACATTTTACATATTTATATCGTTGTACAGTTGGACGTGCCTTTCTTTATTTGAATGCTGTTATTATAGATTCAAAACTCATATGAGAGTTTAATTTTTTCACATGGATAAATCCATTGATAAAATCAATATACGTTCTAGACAACGGTCTTTATAAACCGCTATTAATTCGGAGATCGAATTTCAGATGCCATAAATTATAATTTATGAATGAATCTCAAGGTCGTTCTCAAGATCGATCTCGTAGTTGATAGTTACTTATATATAAACGCTAAATGTGTGGACCGGCCATTGAAACCGGAATTTGAAATAAATATATGCAGTTATAAATACACTTAAAAATAAATAACATTTAATTGACAATTTTTTACATGCTTAAAAAAACCTTTTCACAAAATTTAGTACCTACCTTCATATCATTCAGTATATTAAAAAATAATACTCCCAATAATACTGTATTCGTAGTTGTTACCATTAAAAATTAAAACGAAGAATGTTCAACGACACTTGGCGAAGAACATTCTTCTAGCTGTATGCTATCCCCAGTTGCAATAAGATGATTTATCATGATTTTTCAATATTGCCCTAATATTTACGTCGGCGTTTTGTAGTTCCTTCCTTTTGTCCCTTTCCATTTTGATAAGTTCTAGCCCTCGTTTGGCAGCGCAGTGATATCGCTGGCTTAGTGATGCTTCTGAACCTTTTATTCTTGGTATATGCCCGGTATAGCCAGCTATTGGTGGGAACTCTGGCGATATTGTGTTATCTGTAAAATATAAAATGTTGTTTTATATCTCTCTATCTCATATAGTCAGATAAAATTAGTTTTAAGACTCTCGTCGACTATACTTTCCTTAGTGAACTTCAATACTTTTATATAAATATTTTTATTTTGACTGATGATATTTGATTGATTTACAAGAGTAATTTAATTTAAGCGGATAAGCTCCAAGAGCGTCGCTTGAGATGGTTTGGCCACGTTACGCGCCGGCCTAAGAACTATGTCGGACGCAAGTGCCTTGCTATACTAGTTCCTGGGGCGCGACCTCCCGGACGCCCAAGGAAGCGCTGGTTGGATGTCGTGATGCAGGACATGAGAGCCAATGGTCTAACCACCGAGGACGCAAAAGATCGTGCAAAGTGGAGTAGGTTAAGTAGGAAGGCAGACCCTGGTAACAGCCGGGATTAATGCCAGGAAGAAGAAGACAAGAGTAATTTAATCCTTTGGCGATTCGAACTCATAATATTGGAAGTGACTAAAAAAAATTAAAAAACCTAAGAATATATAAGAGATACGTGGCGTAGGGTAAAAGCTGTAAACTTGGGTTGTGGCTTCGAATTCCGCTGGAGGAACAATAATATTTATTATTTGCATTTTCATCCTTCTGATTTAAAGCGCGGCGTTGAGGCATCACTCGACACGAAATGCCCACAGAACTAGCCGGAAAGTGCAGAACAGAGTGTCTTGAGGCCTAACCCCCTACATGCGGGATACAGTGTGAAGCTGAAAAAAAAGTACTTCTTACAAACTAACTAACGTAAAATACGTGCAATAATTGCACACACTCACCTTTATATTTATTTATCTCCCTAAATCTGCTTAAATCTCTTCTTATCTCGTCTCTAGAGTGTACGGTTTCCATTTTGGGCGCGCTTCGTGATCTCACATAACTACGGCTTAAGTCTGCTTTCCGTCGTAAATTTCTCTGGTTCGCTGTAAAATCCGCCATGCAGTCGTCTGCTGTTCTGCCGTAGGATTTTCCGTAGCTGAGATAGAATTAAATTTTAATTTTAAACATGCAGATAAATGTGAAATTGTTGGGAACATGAAGTTAAAAAGGTAATAATATAAATAATATGAGGCCAGTCGTGGCGCAGTGGCACCAAGTGTGACTGTAAACGTGACTGCTTGTGGTTTCGATCCCTACTGGAGGAAAGGAAATATTTAGTTAAATATATTTTTCATTTCTTCATCCTGGTGTCGAGGCAAAACACGGTGTTGAGTTCCGCCACTCAACCCGCAATGTCTCCAGAATTCGGCGGAAAGTGAGGATACAGCGTAAAGTAGATTTTTTAAATAAAAATAAAAAGTAGGCACTTAAGTGTCTACTTTTGTTTTGTTTTGTCGTTTTGTTGTTAACAACATTATGATTTTTTTTCAAATTACGAGGTTTAGTTATTTTTAAGCTAAATATTTTTAAAGGCAATATTTCTTATACTACTAAATATAAATAGGTGCATGTATCGTAATCTATCATGGAATTTATAGAGGTGACCTTTATAAAAACAAAGTAAGGTTACGTTGCAGAAATTTGTGGAATTTCGATGGCCTCTAGACATATGCATGTGGTTTCTACCTATGTACATACATTTGGGTGTAGGTCAACTAAGTATCGTTTTAGGAATACTTTATGTTGTATTGAACATATTAAATTATTATGCCAGCAAAGTTATACTAATGGCAAAAATAATCTATTTATACATGTATTTAAATTATAAATAATCGCTTTTAAATAAGCATAAATAGAAACATTGTATGCAAGTTTGTTACATCGTACAAAACAAAATTAAAGTAGACTCCTCCTCTTACTGCAACAATGCTTATAATTTATTATTTTTCTTGACATGTCAGCAAAATATAATAAATAATATTAGAAAATCTCATGTTTTGTAAGGTTAATATAAATATTATTTTTATCATAAAGCGTACTTCAATGTGGATAAATTTTTTTGACGAACAGGCAACAGAAACAGGAATATGGAATTTGTCGAGGCATTCTGTTTTAAATGATCAGAGTGAAGAAATGAAAATATTGAAAAATAATAATTCATTCTCTCTAGCGGGAATCGAACCCATAGCCGTCGCGTTACAGTCACACTCCTGAGACCCTGCGTCACGACGGGCAAATATTGACATACTATTTTTTATATAAATATTTTTTACATGAAATAAATGACAAGTTTTTTAGTATACATACGTAAAATGCATCCCAGGCACGTATCCAGTATAACCGGTCATGTAGGTAGGTTGTCGAGAGTTCTCGTAGAGCTGCCTCGACGCGTCTCCACGCGGCATGCTGCCCAACTCGTAGTGGTCACCAGGACGATGTTTTAGAGGTTTGCTGTTATAAATATAATATTTTGTTATTATTGTGTATTTTACGTTTCAATTCGGGAGAGAGAGAGAGAGGGAGAGCTTAGTAATAAGTCATACAGTTCTTTATTTTTCATTAATTTTCAAACAATTTAATATAAGCTTTGTATAATTGTATTAATAATAATGAATTAGAGAATAATATTATGTGTTAATTAAACGAAATGAAATATTATTTTGTTAATGATAATCGAATTTTAAATAAATATACTCCATGAATAATAATAACCCAGGCTTGTATAATACTGAACTAGCAAATAATAAAATATGAAATGTTAAATAATATCAAAATAAAATATACACATCTATTTTAATAATACAATTTAGAATTGTACTTAATAAAACTTAATGACAGCTGAGATATTTAAGTATTATTAAATTAAATTCAATTTATTTTATATTTTAGTACTCATATATACCACAAAGAAGTGTTTGTTAATTCTAATTTGTTTTGGGTTTGAGACAAGGTAAGGAATATATCATGCAAGAATAGTAAAAATCGTAGGGGACACCTCGTTTGATTTTCGAGAACAGGATAGTTGGTCCTGCTGGAAGATGATGGTGAATTCGTGAGTGATAAAGCGTGATGACCCTCAGAGGGTGTGTGATTGATAACTGTGGAAAAGGCAAAAACTATGATATGACGTAGAGTTTGGCATTATTTTCTCCTTTCGTAACCCACCAGGAATAATTGCAGATAAAAAATAAGTTTTATAATTTGTTCAATATTAAAGAACATTTTAAGTAAATCATTTGTGTAATTTAATATGTAAGTTCTTCAGTATATTTTTTAATAATAAAAAAGATACATTTAAATTTGAAGAGAGAAATTGCAACCTAAATAAATCAAGCAACTAGCATTGTTTCTAAATATATTGATTTTTAGAAAAAAAAAAAACAACACTTATTACAAGTAACAGAATATATGAATAGATATTCATACTTAAACAATCCTTTTGTGCGTATCTCCTTTAGGATCTGCCGGGTGTTGTCACCGTAGCACTTCCCGTAGCGGAACTTCAATAGAGGACAGTGACCCGTGTATCTGTTACGAACAAATAAACAAAATATTTATAATAGTTTGTTATATTATTATTTTTTATATTGAATTAATATTTTTTTTAGCTTCGTGCTGTATCGTTTTAGCTTTAGAATGTATCCCGCCTAGGTTCCCTCGACCCACTCTGCTATGTGAGGGATGCAGTGTAAAGATAAAAAAATCTAATATGAAGTTATTTATGTCTATCCTGTCAGATTAATGTCAGGAACGCTTGAGGTTAAAAATGTAATGTAAAATGTAATAAGTAAATACATTACGTTATAAAAAGACATTTTCAAAAGACAACTATTTTAAGTAATCGTTATATCAATCTTAACAAACTTTGAAGATTCAAAGGGATCGCTAAATAATTTTAAAAAGCAAGAGTTATATATCAACTAATTGTTCCTTTTACCCGACTGCGGTAAAACCCAAAAGGAGGGTTATGTTTTCAGCGTGGATGTTTGTCCGTTTGTTTATTTATTTTTCTAGCAACTGTTTAACCAGTGAACCAATTTAATATAGTATTAGTGCAGTCGGAGTCTTGTATATTGTTCATAGTTCACTTGCAAATGTAGAACATTTAGTTTCAGACACATTTAGTAATACTATATAATATATAATTGGCAATAAAAAAGGTTTTAAAATGTCTGAGAGTGAAATATATAAAAATATTTATGGTTATACTAAAATATATATAAATTGGCGGCAAATCGTAAATTCCAATGAAGTTACCGTCACCACCGCTGAGCTCGAAAATGTCAAACGGTCGCAATTTCGTATGTAATGACATAAATTGAATTTTAAACATATTTTATACGTACATGGACGTACATATTTTTATTACGTATATGGATGTACTCGTTGGTACATTTTGCGATTTTTCTTTTTTTTTATATTAAAATTATTTCTGTTTTTACAGCAAAATTCATGACAGTATACGGAAAATACCTAGCCCTGTAGGCAGGGCCGGTTTTAGCACTACCGGCGCCCTGGGCGATGTAGTTAGGGGCCGCCCTCGGCGCCCCCTAACTACATTTCAATAATATACAAAACAGGGAATGAGTACAACGAAATAACCATGTATTTAAAAAAAAAATGACAAAAACTAATAAAATTTCACTTCTTCTAGCCTTTCTATCTGCGAACTCTTTTATTAGGCATTCAAAGTCTATGTTTTCTGCATTTTTATTTTCAAAGTTGATAAATATTTCAATGACGATGACTTTGTTTTTTTTTTTAGATATCAAAGACGACGGTGACTTTGTTTTTTTTTTAAATCTTAGACCATTTTAAGACATCTTTGCGCAAAGCGCCCTAAACGGGCGTCTATGGCGCCCTTTTTATCCGGCGCCCCTGGGCGGTCGCTCAGGCTCGCCCTACCCTAACGCCGCTAGTGCCTGTAGGTTTTGTTACGCAGAGCTTTTCATACGAAATACAAGAAAAGGGTGGCTGCAGTGCTCCAATGGTCAAACAACTGAATATATTATAATAGACTAGCGACCCATACGTGGCTTCGTCCGCCTTACTTATTATGATATTATAAGCAAATTACACAAAACCTTTACATAAATTGTAGCCTAAATGTTATTCCGATATAAAAGCTATTATAATAAAAAGCTTCATCTCAATCTGTTCAGTAGTTTCTGTGTAAAAGGGAAACAAACATCCAACCTCACAAGCATTCACATTTACAATACTAGTAGGATTAGAAGGACTTGTAGGACTAATAGGACTAGTAGGACTAGTAAGACTAGAAGGACTAGAAGGACTAGTAGTATAAACTTCAATTTAATTCAATAAGATTTATTAATCATCACAATAACCAACAAAAATATCACGGACAATCTTCATAAGCGAAACAGTATCCAGATGCCAAGTGCAATACAAAAGGGAAGTCACAGTCGCACCTAGACCAGTCGCATATGACGCCCATAGACTGTGCGACAGGTTCGTCGCACGTCCTCTGAGAGGGCGTCGGTCTGCACTCGCTGTTCACTCTGTGCATGTGCTGTGGACATGAGTCTACACCTAAAATATTAGATACTTATAGATAGGTATTAGATAGTTATAGATAGGTATAGTATAGATTAGAGTTTTTGTAAGCTCGAATAACAAAAGCCATCTTTTCCTTAAGTTTGAGAGACCTTTCGATGAGAATAATTAATAATTTTAAGGAATAAAAGATTTCTTAACTTAAAATTTTACTTCTCATGAGAAAACGTTAATTATGTTCAAGAAATGGCAACAAGAAAATCACTTTTAGTGATAGATTGACTAATTTAAAAAAATATGCTGCACGCTGTATCCTACATATTGCAGGGTAAGCAGAGGGAATGTAATGTTTAGACATTCCGTTCCCCACTTTCCGCTGAATTTTTCGAGGCATTTCGTATTGAGTGGTGGCCTTGGTACCAGAACGAAGAAATGAACATATTAGTCCCACACCATCACGTCTCTAGATTTCCTAATTCATAGACAGTAATTACGTAGACGTATCATATTAACGTCGACTCTACTTACAAGTATTGTTAAACATCAAACATCCTGGATGTCCAATTTTGGCGTAGTACATTGCATAATTAACTTTTAAAAAACACAACATTAGAATTCCTAATAGCACCATGTCTCTCTTACCCTAAGTCTTTCTCTACGATAACTTGTTGAACAATCAGTGACGGATATGATAAAGTAAACAGGAAAATAATATTTTTACAACTGGTTTTCGTGTTATTGGAGTTATTTGTTTGAATGTATTCGTTTTTTTTTCATGTATAGCAGGAAACCTACTGTTAAGACACTCCGTTCTCCACTTTCCGCCGAATATTCGAGCCATTGGATGTTTTTGCCTTAGTATCAGAGCGAAGAAATGAAAATATTGATAAATAATAAACTGAAATGAATTATTATTTATTAATATTCAATGAACGGAATGGGAATCGTACCCACGATTGTGCCCCGGTGCCATGACGGCCTCTACTCCCGGATGTAATCTTAAAAAGAAAAAAGTATTTTTATTTTTAAATTTACTATTGTTTTATAGTAGAAATTAGATGGCACCGAGAAAATATTTAATGGTACCTGGCCATATTCCATATGTATCCCGTTTAGGCAGATAGATCCCAGCGTTAAGACATTGCGTACCTAATATTCTGACCAATTTTCGAGTTATTGTGTATTGTGTGGTGGAACTCACGTCACGCTGTCTTGTAACGAGAGCGTGAAACTAAAAATAATTTATTCCAACGAGTAGGAATCGAAGCTATAATCGTTGCGTCTAGAGTCAGAGACGGTGCCGTTGCGCTACGGCCCACGACAACTTCGTCCGCCAAAATAAGTTTTAAGAAAATTTCTCATAAATTTCAAAGGGAATGGATGTTCTATTTTTCTTTAGTTATTAATATTTTTGTTTCACTTTATAGAACCAGTTTTATCTTTCATTAAAGCCAGACATTGCTTATTAACTTTATCGAATAGAATGTTTTAGCGGGTAAGTTTTCTTGCCAAAACGGTCACGCGAGTTTTAGTTTTTATAAAAATAAATACAGTGGAATAATTTATGTCAATAAAATACAGAAGTTTATTGAAAATGAAATTATTAATAGCCATTATTATTTATTAACAATATGTTGTATATACTTAAAAAATATACGTATTTATAAAGAACGTACCTAAGTCTTTATTATTTATAGTATAATAGAAAATATAACATAATGAAAAATTTCAAATAGGTAGGTATAATTAAAATATTTCTTATTGAATGCAATATCCTATTATATTTAAATTACTCTTGTTCCATCAAATCTTCTTCTTTAATTCTAATTCTCTTAGACAAATGGTATCTATGTTTTCCATCTCTTTTACGGCCTGTGTCATGTTTAGTTTTTGGTCCTCGGGTCGAAAAAATTGGGCACTCCTCGTCCTTTACGCAAAAGCCAATATGTTCGTCCAATAACAAGTCGCCGTTACAGTCGCAACGGGACCAACCGCAGCTATACCCTGAAAGAATTGAATTAGTAAAACTTTGAATATATAACATTTTCGTTGTTTTTTGTGTGTTGTTTATATTTTGAAAATAGTATGGTATTTTCTGTAAACAATATTGGGAAAGGAAACAAAAAGATTGATAAATTTTTGAATTCCATTCCACGAATCGTTAAGGCTTGATATATATGTACATACTCGTAAATATAGGTTTTCCCTGCTAATTACGAGTAGTTGCATCGTGAATGGCCCTTAACCATGCTATTTGTATATCTATCAACACCGCTATATATCTTTGTCCAATTTTGGTCAATTTAAGAAACGGAAATACAATATTTACTAGAAAATAATTAATATACTTCTTTTAAATTAAAAGTTAAGTTTTTTGAAATTTTTCATAGTCCATACCTAAGATATAAACTGAAGGTTCATCACAAGTCTTTTGAGACTTTGTTTGACCGTCGCATCGTGTGTGGTAGGCGTGCATATTGCGCGGACAGTGAGATATACCTGCAATATATGTATATTTTAAATATTTTTATAGATACGACACCGTTTCTCACACATCTCCTAAATTTCGACACATTGCACGTTGAGTGAGGAACGACGGAGTTCAACGACGTACTTTGTCTCCATACTGAGTGGGAATCGAACTCGCAACGAGTTCTCTCGCGTTTAAAGCCAATTGCCGCGCAGATATGCCACGACTGTTAATTTGATATCTCATTTATTTTACTAAAATAAGATGAAATTATATAAATTCAGAAAAAAAATACTTATATCTTGACACTATTCCCTGGTGGATTGCATGAAATTGTGTGCAGTAAAATAAAATCATATTTATTTTGCATCTAAATCTTAACTTTTTTAAAGCTTAATTAATATTTTTTAAAAAGGTTTCCAGACTTATAAAATAATTTCACTGAGTGGAATTTTTTTGTTTATCATTTATAGAATTTTCCTAGTAGTAGTTCAAAGTAACTTACTATAAAGTTTTCTCAATTTACTCTGTTATACCTATGATATTACTAGAGGCCAGTCGTGGCGCAGTGGCACAAGCGTCGGATTCGGCGACAGGTTGGGTTAGGTTCTTTTCTCATTTGCGATTTTTAATATTTTTATTTCTTGAAATATGTAATATTTTTATTTCTTGAAATATTTAATATTTTTATTTCCTTGCCCTGGTAAGGAACCAAATTTCGCTATTCAACACGCAATGCCTCTAAAATTCGGCGGAACGTGGAGAATGGAAGTGTATAGAAACAGGGTATCTGTAGCACTAGGTTCCCAGGTTCCCTCTGCCTACACCGCTACGTGCAGGATAAAGCGTGAAGCTATAAGATATTACTAGGAGATATTTTATAACAATATAATTAATGTTAAAATATAAAAAATAAATAATTTAATACTTACATGTGCCTCTATGAAGGAGACATCGTCTATCGGCATAAACGGAGGAAAGCAAAGAAATCACTGTTATGAAACGGTGCATTGTTCTTTTGCGAATGAAACGCGGAAATGGGGCGAGTCTCACGGCAGAAAATGTTTATTATGTCATTGTTGACTTAAAATACCGTCGACAAACTACCTTTACGGTCGATAATGGTGTTTTATATCAGTTACTGCTAAAAAAGTTAGTATTGTTTAACCAACTTAATAAAAAAATATAGTTTAAGCTTTTGGTTTTGTGGTCAGTAACTCGTTCGTTAGTGATGTTAGTGGATAAGATGAAATTCACAGGTTCAATTTCAATGTAGGAAAGATATTCGTATTATGTTTCTGTATATGTCAAATAAATCTTTGATTACAGTATTACAGGTTACGTTCAGTTCAAATATGTGTATATTTAAATATATACTACATTAGTATATAAGAGGCCAGTTGTGGCACAGGGGCACAATTGTGTTAATGTAAACGCGACTGGTCGTGGGTTCGATCCCCACTCGAGGAGGAAATCTGGTGTCTAGGTAAAAGCTTGGTGTTGAGTTCCACCATCCAAGACGCAATGCCTAAAAAAATTGGCAGAAAATGGGAAACGAAGTGTCTTAACACTAGGTTCCCTCTGTCTGCCATGCTGTGTGCGGAATACAGCGTAAAATATATACTATTTATATAAATTTCACATATAAGTACATACTTCCAAAATTATGTTAGTTACCTGTAAATATTTAAAACAAATTGAAATTCAATCCACATAAAAGAAACCATACCCAATGTGGTGAAGCTACAAGGCTTATTGTTAGTCTTACTATAGTTTAACATCGACATTGAAATTTGTACAATTGTTCGTAGTTTGTATGTAAAACTACCTACTACCTACTACCTACTACCTCTACCTACCTATAGGGGCGAATATCACGCAAACTTGGTCAAGGCCTCGCGATTGATTGACGAAAGGTACTTACTTATTTGCTTGTTAATTTTTAGCTTCTGATTTCTCTTTTGTTAATAATGAGATAGTTATTTAAAAAAATATTGAAATTATTTATGCCTCGGTGTTTACATATGGAAAAATAATTATATTATTAGATCGAGCGATATTAAATTTTCTTTGTGAAAAAAAAAATTCTTTACATTTAAAACTTCACGGTGGTCACTTGAGTAAAATTTTACTATATGGCTTATTGTGGGTTTGATTCCTGCTGTCCACTGACGACGGACGACTGTCTTAGAAATTATTTTTGTGACGCTCCCCTACACGGAATTGCACATCAAATTCGTTTTGTCTATGAAATAAAATAAGAAATACAAACAAGAAATATCAGACTTTAATAGATCTAATTAAAAAAAAATCAGGGTAACACTATAATATGTTACCTTGATATTAGTGAATGAATCAATGAATGAAAAGTAAACACCATAATCTTACATAACCACTTTTGTTTCCGCAAGTCATTATGAAAGTTTACCATATTCTTACAAATTTGTAGCAGTTAGTTACTCGTAGATCAAAGGTTGAGTTTTAAGTTTTAATTTCAAAGCTTAACGAGTTTGCATGAAAGTTTGAGTTTATTTTAAGTTAACCCGTAACGTAGCGAAAGCTAAGAAATGAGCGTTTATCACGAATGTTTGTAACATAGATGACACCGTTGTATAAAGCTTACCTTTAACTTAACTATTTTTATGTATTTGGCGGAAGAACAATAGAGACAGCGTGTTGGGTTAAGTTAATCCATTTTTAGGGTTCCGCACCTGAAATGGTAGAAACGGAACGCTTATAGGGTCTTTTTGTTGTCCGTTTGTCGAGACCATTTATCTGAACATTGTATGGAGGTATCAAGCTATTAACATTATTTATTAAGGTCAATGACCCAAGTTTGTATGTTAACGCTGTCAAAAGACATTACAAGAGACAACGCAGAAAATTTTTTATGGATCAATTTTGCTGCATTAATTTCATAAACAAAATTACAAAAAAATAATTTATAACGATAATAAGCGCATTAGTTACAAACTGTGTGGCAGTTATTAAATTGCATTGCAGTTATTGAAATGCATTTTGTATGCAATTCGCAGCGTAAACAAAACTAGGATACTTCCCGTAGAACTACCCTAATGAAATTTAGCACGAAGTGAAAATTTACCATACAAATAAAGAAAAAAATGCAAAAGTGATAATTTATAGGTATTCCACAGATAAAAATTATTCTAAACTTATATTTGTAGTTAATTTATAAGTTGTACTTCCTGTTGATCTACAACCTTGAAGTTGGAACGGAAGCTTCTGTGGCCGAGTTAGACTGGCACTTTACTACTTTTATTTTTACAATCTACAAGTTTATACAAAAGGTAAACTTGTCAATGATCTCACATCTAAATATCGTCCAAATAATCTCGCATAAAAATTACATTTAAAAATATTAACATAACATTGTAGATAAATATTAATTAAATATAATATATATACATATATACAAAATTAATTAACTCTTTAAAAATATATATATTAATAGATCAAAAATTAAAAGTTCTTAAGAGCTTTAGTTCTAAATACTTTAGTATTTTAATGACATTCCTAAGTATACACGAATGGTGCGAATGTACCAGGAACCGCTTGGTTCCGTTTTCCTATAGATATTTATGAATAATGAAACTACTTTAGATTTTCGCAAATTTCGTTGATTTACTCTTTTATTCCTTGAATTTTATAATAAAATGTAATTAAAAAATTGTTATGAAAAAGTAGTACACAGAAATGATACTATTTTAACCGACAACAGCTTTTGCGGCAGGTTTTTATCAATTTTCTTAATTAGGCTAAATAATCTAGGTTACTACAGTGCTTGCATAAAATACTAGAGATATACAAAAATATATTTAAAGATAAAAATACATATTTAAAATTTAAAATTTATATTATAAAACATAGTCACTGTTATAAAATAGGTTTTATTTAATCCGGACTATCTATTTACTACTATACAACATAGGGTTTCGTTCCATACTAAATACATACACAAAATACTATTCTTCATTGATTACTAGGTAATAACAGAAACAAAACATCGACGATTACTAGGTAATATAAAAGTAACAGAAAGTTATACAAATATACACTAGATAGTATGGTACCAGGAACCAAGAGTGCGGCCTTGTTCGAATGTGTGATAACACCCTAACACCCGTGATTACCGAGATTACCGAGATTACTTACACGGCAACCATTGTGAGAGGGTAGTATGAAGTAATTATGAAGTAAATAGTAGGTTAAACAATTTGCAAATTATATAGGTTTCATATGTTTTGTACTTTTGTTGCGTTTTAACATTTGTTTTAAAGAAAGTTAGGTAAGTTATTTTTTTGCTTCTCGCTGTACGCTCATAGCAGTGTTAATGTTAAGTGGTAAGACACTCTACACTTCCGTTACCCACTTTCCGCCGAATTCTGATAACATTGCTTGTTGAGTGGAGAACGCCTCTTCACCAGAGCGGTGAAATTAAAATATTCGAGTAGGAATCTGGAGGACTGGCCTCAAATTTTTTGATGCTAATTTCTTTTTAGTTACACTACTTGCATATATAGATTGTCTCTACTGACTCGGACAGTTTACAATAAAGGAAAAAGTTTGAAAAAATTCTTAAGTTTATGAATATTGTTGAGTACTAACTATGATCCTCTATAAATAGCAAACCGATGCTGAGGTAACTTCGTTTGACACCCAACAAGCCGTCACTAAAATGAAAAAAAGATAATGAAGAACATAGTAGTTGTTTTTGCCGGCTCTTGAAATATATATATAAAATACAGATTTTAAAAGGCCGTCTTAACCCAGCGGCACAGAGGCTGTCTATAAGCACGACGGTTATTAATTCGATTTCCACTCAGGAGAATGATCATATTGAAATTATTTTCTTGTTTTGAAAATTGGGTGGGAAATGGGGACCAGAGTGTTTATAGGTGTCGGGGATAAATGTGAAGCAGAAAAAAAAATACTTCAATAGTATTATGGAGGCCGTCTTGGCGCAGTGGCACAACGGTGTGACTATAAGGCGACGGTTGTGGGTTCCATCCCCACTTAATGAAATAGAATATTTATTTACATTTATATTTTCATTTTGTTCGCTCTGGTGTCAAACAAAAGAGCGGCGTTGAGTTCCGCCACTCAATACGCAATGCCTGTAGAATGCGGCGGAAAGTGGGGAAAGGAGTGTCTTAACACTAGGTTCCCTTTGCCTACCCTGCTGTGTGCGGGATACAGCGTGAAGCTGATTTGATTTATTTGAGTCAATTTTATTTTTATAGGACTCACTTTATAGAAGAAACCTTAGTGCAATATCCTTTAGCAACTAATGCGTAGTAACTGTTTAATCGATTGCTAACGTTCAAGGTAATGTCAAAAATATTATGAGGATTGATATCAAGGTCACTACGAAAGAAGCATTATATTGGAACTTATATAAATATTTTTAATGTATTTATAAATACATCATTCTTAGAAATCTATTTTCTTTTTTATTAAATTTGGACTAGTCTGTACGTAACATACTTTGATCAGCTGTCAATAAAATGGGATAAAAAATGAAACATAGTCACTGGGTACATTTTGCTTTTTTCTTGAAATATGTAAATACCAGTTTTTTTGAAGCCTCACGGTGCAGCGGTACATCGTTCGACTGTAAAGGTAAACTTGACGTTTGTGGATTCGATCCGCAATCAGGAGAATTAAAATAATGTTATAAACCAACTAGTGGTACTATTTACATTATATAGATATTTGTTTAAGTTTGTTTTTTTTTTAAAAAAAGGCGTGGTGGGCAGACACTTGGTGTGCCTCGTACAACCTAGGCCCATTTCGACCGACTTCCACTCGGTGTCGGGATTTCCCGAGTCAAAGGACTCTGTGCCATATGATATGACTGAGCTCTCCGCGAGGTTGCAAGAGTGTGTGTGTAATCACTACTTGTCCTAAAAACCAACTAGCCAAATTTCACAAGTAGGTAGGCACTTTAGAATTTAGATATATAACTGCATTAGTGTACATCTATTTAGAGACACTTCGTGCTGGCTGAGTGGTTCCAACGTCGCACTTGGTCATACCTTTGCGGGCGGTCAACCATATCACAATGTCTGTCTGTCTGTTATACTCGTATAATCAAAATACTATTATGAGATTATTGAGGCTATTATGGCGCAGGGATAAAAGGGTGCGACTGTAAACGCGACGGTTGTGGATTCGATTTCAACTCAGGGTAATGAAATATTTAATATTTACGTTCCCCTCCCTCTCCCTACCCTCGCTCTGGTGTCGTGTCGAGGCAAAGCACGACGTTGAGTTCCACCATTTAACGCAATTTTCAATATAATATTAATGCATAAATATTTATAACATATTTATCATATGATTTTGTTTCAATTGTAATGTCTTTTCTACAAAGTACTTATATAGGTATGGGTAACTTTTCAAGTTGTTGCTACTATCTGGATCTCAGCCAAATTTTCTATAGCTTAAACATGCACATGATAATATGATAAAATCTATCAAAATATGAACGTTTAATCTCGGTATTATAATATTTTTAACAAAATGAATGACGAATGTATCCTATTATAAGTTTCTTCATTAAACTTCTGTACAAATAACATAAGAAAATCGAATTAAGATTAAGAACGAGATGGATGAGATGAATTTCATTTCTTCGCCCCGGTGTCGAATCAAAGCGCATTGAGTTCCATCACTCAACACGTAATGCCTCCAGAATTCGGCGGAAAGTGGGGAATAGAGTGTCTTAACACTAAATTCCCTCTGTCTACCCTGCTGAGTGTAGAATACAGCGTGAAGCAAAAAAAAAGAATTAAGAATACTTAAAAAGAATCGTACTTTTTCAAGTAACCCTCGATGTTTGTAAATGGACAAACCTAATTACAATGTAATTAGAGAGAATAAAAGCGACTTCATTATCACTCGGTTTTTACAGCGGACTTTATAGCAGGTGTCACGGTCAACGGGGCCCTTTTACTTAACTCAATGGTACCTACATAACAAGAAAAAAAGAATATATTTTCTAGTTTAGTAGGCCGTCCTGGCGCAGTGGCAGAAGAGAATGACTGTAACGCGATGGTTATGGGTTCGATCCCCACTCGAGGAAATGAAATATTTATTTACATTTATATTTTCTTTTTTTCGCTCCGGTGTCGAGGCAAATGGCGGCGTTGATTTCCACCACTCAATATATTAATTGTGTACGTATGTACAGTAGGTAAGTAAGAATTATATTTTTCAAATTATAAATAACGCTATAAAGTGTAGAGTTCACAGAGCATATCTAGATTCTGCCACCAATATAGATAGTTATATATAGATTTATATTATAAATATCTATATTAATGGTAGAATTGGTAGACCATAACAATTATAAGATTATTAATAATTATATTATTTATTTGTGTATTAATAAAGACTTAAAAAGATTATATTCAATATTATGTTTCTAGTATTACATACGTAAGTTGCTGTAATAATCCAGATTACATAATCTATCGCTAGAAAATGCCTATTTGAAAATTGATATACTATAATGATAACTGTCTCGTGAATATCCACATAACATGACTTACTTCTTGGTAGAGGCCAGTCGCTACTGGTCGTGGATTCGATCCTCACTCGATATTAAATATTTATATGTATTTATATTTACATTTCTTCGTCCTGCTGTCGAGGCAAAGCGCGGCGTTCTGTTCCACCTGTGAGAATTGGACGGACTTAACGGAGTTTCTTAACATTAGGTTCCCTCTGCCTACCCTGCTGTGTGCGGGATACAGCGTGAAGCTGAAAATAAAAATACTCACTTCGATCTGGTGCGGGCAAATCATGACACGTTGCTAGTCACACGTAAGTGTACTTTTGGTGGTCACTGGTCACGCTTATGTAACATGAAATCAAAGCTAATGTATTTCTACACCTGGACAATAATCGAAGCGAATCGAGATCGTGGGAATGAAATACGATTTGGTTTCACTATCTATAAGAATTGTTATAAAGCAGCCTTTGTTTGTCTTTCTGGTAACAACTTTCACCTTTCAAATGTATTTTTGATCAGACAGAAAAAAAACGATTTGTGTATACTTACGTAGATACTTTCAAATTAGACAGTACGAGTAGCCTTTGTCTTATGTAGGTATAAGTTATGATATAATTGTTTTCTCTTTATCTTTCTATTTTTATCGGTTTTTCCGGGATAAATAAAATATGACAAGTATTTCAGGTTCTGAGGGTTGCGTACCAAATGGAACTCTATTATTAAGACTCCGCTGTCCGTCTGTCTTTAGGCTGTATCTCATGAACCGTGATAGTGAGACAGTTAAAATTGTTACACATGATGTATTTATGTGGCCGATATAGCAACAAACACTAATAACAAAATAAAACAAATATTTAAGGGCAAGCATTTTGATAGGTAGTATACGAAACTCTTAGCGCGCGAGTTAGAGATAGATACGAAGTTTTTTTTTCTCGCACGTCCATTAATCCAATCCAATATATCTTAAGATTAGATATTTAAAAAATTGACATACCTTTCTTACCTAACTTTTACCAGAAGACACTCGAATTTCCGTTACCCAACGCAACTGCGTCATAGAAGCGACGGACGCGTAAAGTGTTATCTAATAAAAATAAAGATATTTTTGCTGACTAAGCAAACAACGTAGAAGTTCATAGCCATTCAAAGTTATTTGTGGCCATCACATGGCTAATGTAATGAAATGCGGTTCTAATACATATTGTTTTTAGGGTTAGCTGTTTTTTGTTTTTTTTTTTACTTTTTATACTTATATCATATACAGAGAAAAGCCTATTTATTTGTAATTACTATTATAATTTTTAGGGAAAAACGTCGTAACCTGACAAAAAAGATTTTTAAAACATTTAATCAACTATAAATAGCCTTAATATTTTTTTAATACAAATTGTTAGGAAGAATAGTTTAGGTCAGGGTCCAGTCGTCGTTTACAAGTCTATGACAAATGGACTGCAGCCGCGCTATGAATTAGATCAATGTCATATCTACCTGCACGTAGATAAATAATAACAACTAGTGGCCGCTCGCAGCTTCGTTTGCGTGGAGTTTATGATGATTTCCCTAATACTTTTATTTGCTACCAATTATTATTGCCTGTTTTGGGTGACGGATTTCAACGCCGGGTTTTGTTTTACCGGAGTGGGATAAAGTTACCAAATGAAATATAATAGTTCCCACAAGTGGAAAACGAACTTACAACCATCTTGTTAACAGTTAGACCATCGTCTTATGGATCAACATCCACTGCGTTACGGGGGCTTCAATTAGTGCTTACTTAGAAAATAAATAAATAAAATTGTCATTTATTCACTATATTTAATTAATTAACTAAATTAAATAACAAAATAGGCTTATCAATTTAAAAAAAATTTACAATGGGATTTCAAAATTGACGAAGTATTTTCCATTTATAATGTATTTTTTTTTATTATTCATGACACTTTAAGTGAGACACTTAAGGATTATTCAAATTACTCACTATAATCATTTACATTATGGACTGTACAATAAGACCTCGCACGCTATCTATTTTCATGTTGTTTTAGTATAAATTTAAATATCTACCCACTTACCCGGGAATGAAGGAACCGTTCGTTTGCGACGTATAATTTAGTCTCTCCTGGCCCGTAACATCGACCCACATGATTTTTAAAAACTTTGTTTATATTTTAAGATCGTAAACAATGCGAGCATAGCGGAGATCGCGGCGTTTACCCGCTAAGAGATGTTTGTCGTGACTAGAGCCGAGAGCGCGGACAAATAAAAGCGCCTAAGGCATAGGGCATGCGTTAAAAAGTTTGCGCACGCATTACAAACGATGGAAGAAACTGAAATAGAATTGTTACTTTTAAATACATAATTTTTAATTATAAAAAGTTAAAGTTAGTAATACTTTATTACGAAATTCTTATTCTATACTAATATGCATATTATTTTTATGCGCTTTTCGTCTTTCGACTGTGTTGCTATAATATATAGGCAGGCGTTTCAAAATAAATATGATAAATGAAATACAGTTAAGAACGTATTTAAAGAAAATTAGAGAGAAATTACTTGTTAATTTAAAAAATATTGCACAATCCATATAAAAAATATTTAATATTACAATATTGTCTATAGTTGAGTGTAATCTATGACATAGACAAGAAATAAATTGCACTTTTAAAAAATTGCCACTTCATGTGACAGTTGAATGAACTTCATAATTATAATCTGTGAGTAGGATTGTTGTGAGTCAGGCTGCCCATCGGCATTTTACATTTTATTGGGAATTCCGCCGTTTAAGTGCTTCGCGGTTTGGTACAAAGTATGAAAAATGGCTATAAATTTAGAGAAACATAAACTGGATCTTGTGGCCGCGTGGAAAGATGTTTTGGATGAGAAATCGGAGACTAATTGGTATGTATATGCTTTATAAGTTCGGCCTACTTCCTAGAAAAATTAAATAAACATCCCTTAATAGAGTTATGGACGTGTATATTACGTGGCATATTTAATATTTCTGGCGAGGTAATAGCTAGAAGGACGACTAACTTTCTCCTATAAAAAAAGACGTATTTATCGTAACGTTCGGTCACGCGCATTTCATGCCGTGTTTTAAAGATATGTAAAAAAATGTTTACTTACATCGATAAGTTACTTTCATAAAAATTACTGTCGTTACTAATGTGCATGTATCAATTAAAAAGTTATACTCATAGATCATTATATAAATAAAAGAACCCAAGTATAATTTAAAGCTATCAAGAAAAGTCCTTTCACTTGAATCTGAATAGTTATCTCTAACAATTACTTTGACCTTAGACCTTCAAAACTATTTCTGGGAAACATTTGTGCTATAAATAGTATAATTTATGTTTTATTTTATCCATATGTCATGTTCATGCATATCAATTGATTTACTCAACCACTACTTCTTATTAATACTTATCTTTTGTTATTATCATTTCATGGAAGTTTATAATGTGTTGGATATCATATACTTTTATTTATCTTCATATATTTTTCATATAGTCAGAGAGCCTTAATGATAAAACATTAGAAAGAACTAGACACACTTAATCCAACCAGATAAAGGAGGTCATTGTGGCACAGTGGGTCATTGTTTGACTGTAAACAATGTTTGTGAGTTTAATTCCCACTCAAGGAGAATATATTATATAGGACACTATATGTTATGTTCCACCACTCAACATAAAGTGAATCAATTTTGGGTGTAAAATGAAGTAAACATTAATAATTGTAATTCGTTATTATCATTTACCACACAATACATCTGAATTACTTATACCTTTATTATAACACTGAATTTAATTCTATTTAGCTTTTTTGAAACCTTTGCATACACAACGCAACATCGTTGAAGTCTGATGTAATTTTGTATTTAAAATGTATTTATATAATTTGTGTAAATTTTATGGGCAATAAAGTATATTTAATTCATCATAGATAGAATATTTTATTAAAATAAAGTCACTATGAAAGTGACTGAAAAAAAGAATTAATCAATATATTTTTCAGGGCCTTATTTGGTTATGACGGACTAACAAATGACCTAAAGTTCATAAGCAAAGGTGACGGTGGTTTAATCGAACTAATAGATGATTTCAACAGTGGCAAAATACAGTATGCCTTTCTGAAGATGGACTTACCAGATGGCAGTATATCTAAATATGTTCTTATCAACTGGCAAGTAAGTGATAAGATTATGTATTAAACAATGCTTCCCATTGTTAAACTATTAAGTATACTTTATATAAAATATTGATGATTTTATTATTTTGAAAACATATAAAAATTATGACATATCAGGACTTCAATATGTGCCTCCTGGAAGCTGTCCAAGTACTCTGACCACTAAGCCACATGTTTTTATCAAACTACTTATATTAAATTTAGTGCAGGGGCACAAGTGTATTGCACACTACATGCCATGGATTCAATTCCCATTTGAGGAAATTAAATATTCTTCTCAGTCTCGTAACAAGGTAAAACATGGTGTTGTGTGTCAGCCATTAACATGCAATCTTTCCAGAATTCGGCGGAAAGTGGGGAAAAGAGTGCCTTAACATTAGGGTCCCTCTGCCTACCCTGCTGTGTGTGGGATACAGCGTAAAGATGATTTAATTAGATTTTTTAAGAAAATAATTTATTGAATAGGGAGAAGGAGCGCCGACAGTCCGTAAAGGAACATGTGCAAATCACGTCAAACAAGTGTCGCAGTTTTTCACTGGTTTCCACATGACAATGCATGCAAGGACTGAGGACGATTTAGATGAAAAAATGCTTTTGGATAAGTTAGCGAAGGCCGGATCGGCATTTAACTTTAAATCTAGTAGACACGAAGAGTTGCCACCCAGTGGACCTGTCGGTACTGCCTATCAGAAAGTTAATCCAGGTAAGTCTTCGGTTTTAGTTACATCTTTTCAGTTCCACGTTTAATCTCGCTTTTAGAAAAAAGGCAGAGACATAGTAGTGTCATGGCATTCTTTCATGCAAACTTTACAAATTGCGAGATACATTTCTGCAACTTAGAAATTAGTGTTAATATACTTTCTGCCCATCTTAGAGACAAGAAGTAGGACTCCTAATGTCTTTCGCGATCTAATCACATAGCAGAAACAAAACAACTATTCAGCTCTCCGTGAAACTTGCCAAATGTCAGACATTTTCAAAGTTTCCTCTACATATATATAAAAAAAAAGCACAACCAAACAATAAAACTAATATTACTATTAGGTATATCCATACAGTGCCATTGTTACCCATTTCTAGAACAACAATGCAATGACCACACGTGTTGTTAACGCGCAGAATGCATTGTGTGCTAAACGAGAATGTAAACATTTCTACTGTTCCGTTCGATTTATAGTGTTGTACGTTATATGATTAGAGTACAAGTGTTGGGATAGTTCTTCGGTTTTAGCGGTTATTATAAGTTTAAAATGAAAATATTTTAATCGATTCTTTTTTATATTAAAGTATTTCTTTACTTTTGTAGTAACCGTGGTATTAGGTGTTTTGAAACATTTTATTTTATTAATCGTTGTATTGAAATGGCGAGCGTGTTGCGTCCAAGCCGCGGAGACAAGAGAGTGGTAGATGAAATAAGAAAAAGAAAGGAAAGTTTGAAGAGAGGTAGGCCCTTTTTAAAGGAGAAAGAGCTTTGCAGGATAAGATGCACTGACTTTTTAGTTAATAATCTTTATCATGGAGCAATGCAGATTTTTGCACGAAATAATATAACACCAACTTTTTGCCTTTTATGTAATGGACATTAAGGGAGCTTTATTTTAAGTCTTTAGTAGTCCTTGAACTTCTGGTTAACCATAATCGTTCTACTTTATTTAATGTCACTAAGATACAACGAAGACACGTCATAACGTCGTATAATATATATAGCCTTCTTCGATAAATGAACTATCTAATATTAAAATATTTTTTAGTTCCAACTAACGTTCCCGAGCGCGCAATATCACGCTTAGCCAAACAAACCCTTCGCTTTATAATATCCATAATAGTAAATTATATAATCGTATTAACATAATTTGATATAAATAATTATAAAGTTACTGTCTAATATTTTTAGTTAAAGAAATAAATTCTAAAGAACGAGACCAATTTTGGCTGAAAGAAGAACAGGAGGAAAAGAAACGAGTAGAAGCTGAAAGGAAGCGGAGAGAAGAGGTTTGTTTCTCTAATACAATCGATAAAAAATAACATTGAAAATTTTAAAATAATTAATTTAAATTATGTTTTTGTAAATTAATATTAGAATTAATTTTCAGGAGAAAAGAAAAGCGGAAGAAGATGCGAGAAGAAGGGATGCGTTGGAAGCTGCGAAGAGAGCTAGCGTTGAACATCAAAAGTAAATATTTTCTTTTTTATTTTCTTTATTTCAAAAAATAATAAATTCAATCTGTTTGAAATAATTGTAAATTTTCTATAGTATATATGTATATCCTGTTTAAAAGTACTGGACCGATTTTGATGATACTTGAGCTATCTGAATGAAGTGGAAAAAATATTTCTTTAAAATTAAAAAGCGTCAGCATGTCATGACTGTTAGTTTTCGTTAAATTTGCGGGCAATACAGGTGAAACTGGAATTTTTTTTAAGTGGACTAAAAAAAAAGTTTAATATATAAATATTAAAATCAGTTTTTTTTTGATAATATATATTTTTTTTAGTTAATATATTTTTAAATAAGTTGTATTTGAGTCTACAATTCAAATTGGGATACAAGGGAGCTTCAAAAAACTAAATGTCTTTACTTTTTTGTTATTTTTTATTATTGATATTGTGGTTTATTTCTTTATTGAAATGATAATTATAGAAATTATTGAGTTACGATAAGTTTTATATATGGCAGAGGGAATCAGGGAACATAGTGTTAAGAGACTCTGTTCCCATAAAGGTACTTCCGGTCCCTATTCCCTTCGACATTTCTGCCGAATACTCGAGACATTGTGTTATGCGATGAAATATAAATATTTCATTTCCCCAAGTGGTATTCGCCCCTATTACCGTTTCGTTTACAGTCACCCTTTGTACCCCTGCGCCACGACTGGCATGGCCATAATAAGAAATTACTAATAAGTAATGAAATTGAGGTATGCAGAGGCCATAGATCATTCTCTCTGGCTACCCAACTAAGGATGTAGCGTAAAGCTATACCTACAAACTAAATTGAAATTACACAGTATTTCACCGTTCTCTCTGGCTACCACGCTAACGATACAGCGTTTAGTTAAGACAATAGATTAATAATTAAAATTTAAACAGAAATCCCGAAACAAATGACAGCGAAGGCGTGAGTGCCGACGCTCTTCGCCGCCAGCGCTCGGCTGAAGCGCGCCAGCTAATAGGCGCGTCGACTGCGGCCGCGAGACAGCTGTTCCAAAGGAACCTGGCCCAGGGTCAGATTGGTAATGACCGGTGAGTGTGGAACACACATATTATTTGTACAACTGTCAATATATATATTTAATGCTTATTGATTATTTGGGTTTCATATATTATAAATGAAATGTTTTTGGTTACTTAGTGAGAACTATTTTAATAGTACATATAATAAGAGTTACATTTACTTAAGAACATTTTTTTATAACATTTAATTTGAACAAAAAGTCATAAATTTTGTTTTTATAATATTTCAATATTCTAATAACTTAATATTCATTACAGATCGAATTCCATACCAGAGAAACCAATACGTAGTTCAGTGATAGCACAACGGATAAACACATTTTCTCAAAACACTTCACAACTAAGTTCTCCGAGCCACGTCAAGTCCCCCACATCCCCAACAAACACCCCTAGCACCCCCAATATCACCCCTAATAACCCAAATATCACCTCTAACACCCCAAATATTACCCCAAACACCCCAAATACTTTAAACACATCCTCAGAAGAACAAGAACAACCCAAAACGAGTCCACTAAAAACAATAGACAAAATAAAAATGAGTTTAGAAAGCCCATCACAAATACAATACGAGCCAATCATAGATCCATCAGACCTAAGTCCCAGCACAGAAATCGAACCCACTTCCTTCGCCGATTACGAATATCGAGATATAGATATGAAGCAAAGTGAACCAATGATTAAACAGAATATTCTAGAAAATGATATGTTCGACGCGTCTTATTCGAGTTCTAATGAGAATGATGATGATGATAGTGATAATAAGTTCAGTACGATCAAACGTTCTCCGTACAGTAAGAATAATGAAGAATTGAGCCGACAGAATACGGTTATTGAGAATGTTAATTATAAAAAGGAAAATGGTGCTACACTTGAAGGTGGGTGCTTTTTTTTTTCTACAAGTCATAATATGTTATTTTAGTTATTTTGTAGTGTTAATTAAAAAATATATAACAAAAAGAATATGATATTTGTTAGTAATAACAGGGTCTTTTTATTTTTTGCTATACGTGATTTTTTTTACTATCGGTACTGGATGTACAGTCTGTTTTCTTTCTTTGTTTAAATTATTTATTTATTTTTTAACATTTTTTAAAGTGTTATTCCACACTTAGGAGAGAAAGAACCCGCCATGAGATTTGAATCTGCGCCTCTTTGGAAACCGTCCAAGTGCTCTGGACGGTTTCCAAAGAGGCGTTCTCACATAGCTGGTCAGGGAGCTTGGACGGTTCCCGCTACATTCAATGTTTTTATATGTTTTCTTAATAAGTATTTACTTATTTGCTAGATGTTTCTCCTGAGGGCATGGAGGAGGAAGGTACGATATATGAAGATTTGGACGACGACCCCGGTCTGACTGCGCGTGCCTTGTATGATTATCAAGCAGGTGTGTTTATTTATTAATTTTATTATATTTTTTAACACAAAAAAAAATTGCAATAGTTGCTTCTCTTTGGTTTGCGTTTTCCACTATCCGATCATAAAATATTTTGAAGTATTAAAATCCCCTTATTTTAAATATTATGGAGCTCAATGACTTTCATAACTGTTTTTGTCTTGGCAATTTTAAAACGAATTTACAATTTTTCGGCGCACACAAAATGCCTCAAAGAATTTAGCGGAAAGTGGGCAACTGAAGTGTCTTAACACTCTCTTCCCTCTGCTGCTGTTATGTACAGCTAATAAAGCGTGAAGCTAGTAAAAATATATATTATATACTTATTACATAATTTCAGCTGACGAATCAGAAATAACGTTCGATCCCGGCGACATAATAACCCACATAGAGCAGATAGACGCGGGCTGGTGGCAGGGGCTCGGCCCGCGTGGAGTGTTTGGACTGTTCCCGGCCAACTATGTGCAGCTACTACCGTAAATGTGTTAGATTACGTCTACAGTACGGTCGTCGAGTCGTGGCCGCTATAAAGTCAGTTGTGAATGGGTATAGATTTGGTCTTATGATTTTTTTTACTTTTGATTTTCTTTTATTCTGGAGTGTACAATTAGCACCGGAAAAAAGAGATATTTTATAGATAGCAGTAGCCTTATGAAATAATGAAATGACTTAAGTTAAAATGTCGATATTTCTGATTTTGTTAAAAACAATCAATACCAATCCTATCGTTAGTGTAAGGAAAGTTTCCTGTGAATGGCAATCATAAAATAATAAATAATATAATATTCTCGTATGTATTTTGTAACGACAGTATTATATAAAATGGTACGTATGTATCAGCGTTGCCAGCTGTCCCGATCGGGAGAGACATAGTTCCGCTTGTCACGGTTTATTCCACATTACATACTGTGAGAAATCTATTTTAACTTAAGACTTTAAGATTTTAGTTGGTTACTTAGAGTAAGTATTATTCTAACTGCCTTACATTTATGATAAACCAAAATATCGTTTAATTATAGTGACAAATTTCCATTAAAACATTTTATATTAATATCTATCACCATTGAAAGCTTTATGTAAACTCAAATAAATGGATATATAATAAATGTACTTATATTTTTACATAAAATATTTACAAAGAACCTGCTTTTTACCGATATATGTCATTGATTTTGTTGTACACTTCGGTCCATGAGTCGTGCTATTGGTGGCTGCACAGATTTAATTTCTGGATTTCTTTATTTTCTTCCCGATTGAGAGTGTACAAAGCGTAAAAGATCCGAAAGTCTAATTTTAGGTCAGCTAAGACTCGTTGACTGTACTGTATGAATACGAGATATGTAATAAATGTATAATATATTTATGTTTATAAAGAATATGTGTGCTAATAAGTATTTGCAATTTTAGATTTTAGATTCATGCTGCCGCAATCAAAATGAAACAGATTATTTCTTAGATTTTTTTTAATTATTACATTTTTTTATTTGCAAACTCTTAAAGTTACATTCAAAAATAAAAAATGGAAAATAATTTGTTGATTATACGTCATAAGGTCAAAGCTACTTTAGAATAGTATAGTAGTATTTTACATACATGTATTACACATATATACACATGTAACTTTAGTAGTTTAGCTATAAAATAATTATTTGTGCTCGCTTTTTCTACAGTATTTTTTGATAATATTTGAGTACTTTTAAGTCTTGGGTAACATTCTTTTTTTCTCTTTTTATCATATAATTATATTAAAGAGATTTTGCCTTAATAGATAGTTAATAGTTCATGAAGTAGATTTCTGGAATTTAATAAATTACATTATTAATATAACAATAAAATTCAATAGAACCCAAAATTTATAATAATAAATACAATTAGTACTTATTCAATTGATTACGAGACGTATATTTATTTGTATCTTATGTTTATACTTATATATATGTATGTATGTATGGAATTATAATTTATATATATATATATGAATAAAAATATTTTGTAAAAAAAATGGCCTCTACACACTAAAAGACTTATACAGCAATATATTGTTAACATTTATTATGTCACAACTTGATAATAAAAATAATATTGATAGTATGTAAAGGCCTTATAAATTCATTCTATGCCATACGGTATCGTATGTAATGACGATTAATAAATATTTTTAAATGAACTATTTGATTATTTAACTAATAAGAAAAATCAACAATATCATAATAAAATAAAATTTACTTTAAATTACATTATTATTAAAAATAAAAAAACAAAATATTTAAGTTTGACAATTTTCACAAAATGCAGCTTTATAAATAAAATTAACGTGCAATTTACTATATTCTTAGTAAGAATATTGCACTAACTGATATTTTAATATAAGTCGCAAATTTTGGTTTAAAAAACTACTAAGTTTTCTCTCTTCGTATGGAAGGATTTTTATCACTTCTTGTATATAAAAATATTAAATATTATTTGTGTTAAAATTATAAATTCGATCATTTGAACTAATGTATTCAATTTGTATATTGTATATTTAAGTGCAATATTTATTTTATATATTTGACAATAATTGTCATTTAGAAAATCATTTTTTCAAAAATATTTCAATAGTTCTCTCTTTATATAAATTTATGTTATGATTACTATTAATAATGATTATTCTTTATTACACTTTTTTAATATTCCGGTAATGTTAGAAATAGGAACAAAATAATGATCTCTTACTAAATGGTTGCTTATTTTTTTATACTAACGTAGCATTTATAGGTATGTTTATTAATATTTTTATCGATGGAGATAAAAAAATAAAATTAAATAGCTTTATATTTTCATAATTTCATATGTATTCGCTGTTTTATTTGTTGTCACTATATTATTTGGGCTTTGTTTCCTATACAACAAATTTTGATGTCAACACAAACAAACCATTTTATATATGGCGGATATGTCCGGAATATATTTTATTATTTTTCAAATATACAAAATAAAACATACATTACGTTCTTAAAACTGCACTTTGCATGTTATTGTCATACATGTACATTTTTGTATCATCTAAGTATTGATTTCTTTTATTCATACTATTAATTAATCGTTTATTATGTAGTTAAAATATATTATTTCTCTTAATCATATTTAGACATATCATTTTAATAACAGATAATAAATATATTATTAGGCAGAATAAAATGTAGCAATGTATATTTCAAATAAAATTAATAAGTATAATTCTTTTGGCTTATAACATTATAGTATGAATGTTTTGTTAATAATTTTTATTTGTGTATTCGGTATTTTTAGTTTATTATAATTGTTTTAAAATGTTATTTAATTTAACAATTTTCAGAGCAAAATTATTTACGATATAAATTGGCTTAAAAATTATTTGACTGATGATATAGTTCATACTTTAGTTTTTACAATATGCATAATTACATAGTATTCATAATATTTTAGAATAAATTATTTTTAAGTTTTACACTGCCGTTGATTTATTGCCCTCGTTAGAAATAAATTACTAGGCGACTAACGGCGTTAAAAAAAAAAAAACGATTTTCTTCAAGAGTCATTAAGCGTTTTTTATTAATTTGGTTATAATAGTTCGTCTATTTTTTATTTTTGCTAAGACTTTGGTATGCATATATTGAATATTAAGTTTATCGCTTTAGTCAAATATAGCTTAAGTTATTTCTATTTCATTATGAATATTGGCAACCGTTATTTCTATAGTTATCGTTAGTTAACTTAATTATTATTATTTAAATGCGTTAAAAAAAATAATACTGTAGTGTAAACTATTTTAGTGCTGGCGCTAAATATTATACATTGATTTTAATCATCATATTTCTCACTGTGTATGATTATTTAAAAGTTAAAATGTCCTATAACGGTAATAATACCTGAAGTACTTCTATTAAATATGTAATAAAATTTAAGCGTTTACCCATTTACCCTCGAAAATTGTGTCTTAGTAGTGCCAAGTCATTTTTACCCAATTTTATACCGTTTTGTATTTAAATGTATGTAATCGTGTATATTTGGAATCCTGCGATTATTAGTATAGCGTTTTTGTAGATATTTTATATTTCACACCTTTAGAATGAGTGGTCTAACTCGAAGATCTCGATTTTTGGTAAGAACTGACCATAAAAGTCTTTTTAATATGTTAGCCTTCACAAGTTTGTGTATGTTTTTTATAAAAAAATTGAGTTAGTTCACTTTATTCTCAGGCTGCGGTATATTCTTTATGTATTGTCGATTGAAGGATCGATTTTTGGTATAAAAATGATTTTCCGATACAAATAAAAATTAATTATTAGCAACACTAGCGTAATTCAGGTTTTACTAAAATATGCGTAAGTCTGAACCTACCTTTAGTATTTCATATTAAAAGTTCCAAAAAATGATTTTTGAAACAATCTTTTCAGAGTAAGCCGCCATTACTAAATCTAGAAATTATAACTAAAATTTTCAAAATAAAAATTATAAAAAAAAATTAAAACAATATTAACTAAGACTCATACTAACCCCGTATAAAATTTGTATATCTCGCATTTATTCTTGAATACAATTTTGTTCATTAGAATTAGCTTTTTTTATACATTTATTGAACAATTTTAATATTAGTTTTAATTAATGTAATTTAGAACAATGAGTTATTGTTTGGTAATGCGTGTTGCGTTGTTCTTATATACATAACATATACTATGTAAAAGCATTGATAGGCTTTTGTGTTTTTGTATAATGTTCAAAATCGACGTAACTCACAATTTAAGTGCACTAGCAGTTACGAATTATTTATAGTAAAAATAAATAGAAGAACATAGTGATGAATTATGACATTTTCTGCTATTTTTATATGCAACTAAATTCGTTTTTTTAGGCTTTTTATATGATAGGTAGGCGAGGCAACCTAGTGTCAAGAACTCAGCTCCCCACGTACCGTTAAATTGTCGATAAATTTCGTGTGAAAGTCAACGCCGCGCTTTATTAGCTTGAACGGGGATGTGTGAATCGAACCTACGACCATCCCGTCTACAGTTAGACGTTGTCCCACTGCTCCACGTTGACAAGATCAAATATAAACCAATTAAAAAGATTCCAATCTTTAAGTATTACGTGCAGTATATCTTAATATACCTAACAATAACTAGGTAGCGATTCTTAATAACTTGGCCGTATGTAATTTTGTACTGGCATGTGATAGTTGTAGATTGAAATATGCAATGACGGTATTAATATATTGTTAGGGTACTCGTGTAAAAGAGGGTAGATGTAGGTGAAAAAGACTATAATATCGGTGGAATTGTGTCAATCGGGCACAATTGCTTGTAGGCGATAGCCCTATCGGAAGGAAGCTCTTGTGCAGTATTGTTATAGTGTGATACATATCACTTATTACAACTACGTGGAATCTCTTTCCGAATACGTTAGAAATATAAAGACGGTATGTATTTTTATCATGTTTGTTTTAAAAACGCTAACCGCTTCCGATTTCTAACAATATTCATATTATTTCAAATAAGCGCTTATATGCCAGCGTTCGCTCTGGTAACGAGGTAAAGCGCGGCGTTGAGTTCCGCCAGTCAACATACAATGCATCGATATTTCGGCGAAAAGTGGGGAACAGAATGCTTTAAAACTAGGTCCCCACGTTCCCTTTGCCTACCCCGTTATGCACGGGTTACAGCGTGAGCGCAAAAAGAAATGTTTAGGTAAACAAAGTGTTGCATTACGTTATCAAAGTGTCCAAATGAATGGAAATATTTTTAAAAAAAGCAACGTGAGGAAAAAAATAAACATTTATGTCTATTATTACTCTATTATCTCTGACTATTAGCAATAATGAGTTTTATACATTTTAAGTAACTGTAGTCTTTTAAATGTATTTTAACGTTCGGGATCACATATGTTCGCTTTCAGATTTTGCTTAAATACTATAGCTTTAATTAAGTAGTATTTCTGAATTTATTATAGAACAATATAATGTATAGACTTACAATATTTAAACTTATATTACTACTTCTAATATACAAATTGTTTATTTTTCTCACAATAATCAATAATATTTTGTATAAAACGTTCTATAAGTGTATTATTTAAAAATTTTCTTTAATACAAGCTTCTTTGTAACGTAATAAATATCTACTGAATAGATTTCGATTGCATTTTTACTTGTTTTATTGTCCCTCAGATATCTAGAGAAATTCTTTTTTCTTATAAAAGTGGCACATACTTATAATTATTCAGAAAAGGTTTAATTATTAAAATTGTATTTTTACGCAATATAATATTATATAAAGAAGCTATTCGCCGTCGGTGCTCAGTTAATAAGTAATGTATAAATGCATGTACATCCTTATCTTATTTTTGAATAAACAAGAGCTTTAGAATATAAGGTTGGCTTTTATTTATTTTTTACCTGACTGCATTACGCCAAAGACGGAAATGTAAGAGTCTATGTATGTATGTATTTCTATGTGGCGTTGTAAAGACCAAACGAATTGGTCAATTTTGACGATACATATATCAATCAATAAGTCTTAACTTTGCAAGTTACTAAACCATTCTCCATATTATGTTGTCAAAATGAAAAAAAATATCATTCATTATATTGTCAAAATGAAAGAGAAAATAATTATTATATTGTCGTAATGAAAAAAAAGTCGAAGAACTACGTCAAGTGGGGTATCGTTGAATAGCCTGTATTTACAAATGATTGTTAGACCTTACGGTCATATAGCTTTAATTTAAATACATCAGAATAAGATAAATGCTACAATTTATGTAAATATATTGTATATTTTTGAAAAAGCCATGCCTGGATTATTTGTAAATAAAACAACAATTAAAATACACAATTTAACAACACATTTACATTTCTTTTATTAACATTTACAAACTTAAAGAACTTCCAGAAGCTCATTCATACATGAATAATAAACATATTATAATTATAAATTATCGTATAATATCTGTAAAAAGGCCGTTTTTCGGAAGTGGTATCTTATTGACTACGTCTGGAATTACCTGCAAAGAAAATATCATTTTTTAAATAAGATTTTCTTTTGTTTCACACACGGCGTATTAAACAGAGATAACCTTAGTATAAAATACTCGGTTTTCTAATTTTTGGCTATTTTTTGAGATATTGCGAGTTTAGTGGCGGAATTCAACGGCGCTCTTTTACTAGAAACGAAAAAAAAATTTCTGAGTGCGAATCGAACCCAAAACCGTTTTTTTTGGATACATTATACATTAAGTGAAATCCTATACAATAACAACTAGACTTATAAATTTTCCATTGCATTGCAGTGGAATAGTATCGGACTCTAAACAAGATGGCTGTAAGTTCGACGTGCACTCAGGCAAATTAAGAATCGTCAATTAGTCTTTGATAAAAATTAGTACGGCGTTATGTTCCGCCACATAACGGGCCGAAAGCTAAAACCGATGTTTTGACTCTGCTTACAGTAAGGTTCGTGCTGTGCAAATTTTATTTTAGGATTTGTCTTACTTATGATAATTTATTCCCTAGTACAAGGCGCAGGTCATCAACAGATGATCAAGCTTCAACAATCACGACTCATCGACCTCACTACACCCTGCTATGTGATACAAACTCTATATCTCTATATATGATAAAGAATTAATTTAAAAATAAAATACTACACTCTCTTACCTTAATCCTTATTTCCCTTGGCATATAATTATTGAAGAATTCATAGAAATCAAAGTGTGTTTTCACTATGTCTAGCCGCGCCATCTCGTTTTTTAGTACATCGACAGAATGAGAGGGTGCTATGTTTTGTTTATTTATATTCTTTGTAAAATTATATATGGTCTCTACTAGTTTCTCCGCTCGCACACGAGCTGTGTAATCGTATCTGAAATTAATAAGTGGTTGGAATTAATATATTAAAAAAAAATCAGCCGTATCCTGCACACAGCAATGTAGACAGAAGGAACACTAGGTTCCAAGGTTAAGAAGTGTCTTAAATAAGGGTTGGCGTTCCCCACTTTCCGCCGAATTCTGGATCATTGTGTGTTGAGTGACGGTACTCAACACCGCTCTTTGCCTTGACACCAGAGCAAAGAAATAAAAAAATATTTCATCTCCTCGAGTGGTGGTCGAACCCACGACCGACCTCTAGTCTATATATGTCGGAGAGGGCGTATTCAGAGGACGGCGTTTAAGTAATAATAATATTAAACTCACTTCGGCTCTAATTTACTTTCCAAAAACTTATACAATCTCTTAGTAATCCAAGATGCGTTGTTAGGTTTGAACCGTTTCGGAGGTTTATACTTCATATCTTCTATGATTTCAGCGGGCAGACAGTGGAGGATTCTATTCTTTTTATTCTCTTTACTTTTGTCTATGGTCTTTATTCTTGGAACAGGTTTCTTTGGTACTTTGAATAGATTGTATGCGCAGAGATTGTATGATTGTTGCATTGTTTTTACAGATTCCCTTACTTGTTGTTGCTGTGAATGTGAAAATGCTATATTAATAAGTAAAAATAGTTTTTGAGCTATGTTATTTGATGATATTTTGTGGTTTGCTTTGAAACTATTCGGAGGAATGAATTATTTTCATTGTTTCGCTTAGCTAATAAGAAAATAAGCGTAGCATTGAGTTCACAGTGTCTTAAACCTAGGTTTCCCTTTGTGACTATCCTGTTATATGCAGGATACACCGCGAAGCTAAACAAACGAGCACTATTAATTCTAATTAGTGCATGTATATGTAGATTTGACACTCCTTTGCTTATAGTAATAAATAAACCCTTAGTGAGATTTGAACATTCTACAAAGTCAATCAATAAAAAAATATAATTCATGTAAGCCGCATCATTTGGTATTTTTATAACCATATCTAAAACATTTATTCAAATATTATATAAAAATAAAACAACATACCATTATCCGCTCCCTCTCTAAATTCTCTTCTTTTATCTTCTGGAGGTACAGCTCAAGCGTCGTCTGCCTAGTTCTCTTAGATGCTTCATGTTCTTCAAGTCTCTGATGTTCTTCGCGTTCCTCATGATCATCAAGTTCTTCGGTTTCTTCGTGTTCTCCAGATTCGTCGTGATCTTCTTGATTTTCATGTTCTTCGGTCTCCTCATGTCTTTCGTATTCTCGATGATCTTCTAATTCATCAGATTCTTCAAGTTCTTCGTGTTCTTCGCTTACTTCGTTTTCGTCGATTTCTTCGGTTTCTTCGTGATTTTCAATTTCTTCAGTCTCCTCATGTCTTCCGTATTCTCGGTGATCTTCAAATTCATTAGATTCTTCAAGTTCTTCGTGTTCTTCGCTTACTTCGTGTTCGTCGATTTCTTCAGTTTCTTCGCGATCTTGGGTTTCTTCGTTATCTTCGCTTACTTCGTGATCCTCGATTTCTTGAATTTCTTCATAATCTTCAATTTTTTCAGTCTTCTCATGTCTTTCGTATTCTAGATGATCTTCAAGTTCCTCAGATTCTTCGTGTTTATTGGATTTTTCATGTTGTTCAGATTTTTCAACTCCTTTATGTTCTTCAAGATCTTTTTGTTTTTCAGGTTCTTCGCTTTCTTTAATAATTTCCTCAGGTGTTTCATCGACATGCATCGGTTCTTCTTTATTTGGATCAAAATGTTGAAATTCTGTTGAATTGGGTTGCGGTATATGAAGGTTATCAATATCAGTCAAATCCGCCTTTTCCATATAATTAGTGTTCCGTTTAACCGATTGTTCCATAACTAAGGTACGTAGAGATTTGTGGAGAGTAAAATTTTTGCCGAATGTTTGTCTTAAAGTTTTTCGTGTCGTTTTATGTGAATCCCAGCCCGAATTATCTGCACTTGAGTCCCTCGTTCCATCTGAAAACCCCGTACTTTCTCTAGCTGGAGCTAAACTGGGCCGTATGTTTAGGGTGTTGTTTTTAGTTTTGCGTGCACTTGTATTTCTCCCTTGAATTGTGAATGAGTTTATTTGATTTGTTTTAACGTGGAGTATGTTTTCCGGTGAAGTAATCCCTTCTAATTTTTCTCCCTTTTCGTTAGTGATATTAGGGGACTTATTATTTTCATTGACGGTTGCATCATTTTCAGCATCATTGTCTTCATTGTCTGATCCATTTCGCTCCTCATTTTGATCATCATCTTCATCAATTTGTTCAATTTCATTTTCATTTTGTTCAATATTATCATGTTCTGTTTTTTCAATATCACTTTCATTTTCTTCGATATTATTATGCTCTGTTTCTTCATTTTCACTTTTATTGTTTTCCCCATCATTGTTACCTGTTTCTTTCTTTTCAGTTACATCCTTTTCACTTGCTTCATTTTGGTCCTCCTTATTAGTAATTTCTCTATTATTTTCTTTCGCACTATCATTGAGTCTTTCTTCATCACCATTAGGTTGATTTTCAGAAACCTCATTCTCTTGTTCTTCATCAGAATTCTTACCGTTATTTTCATCTTGGATATCGTTTAGAACATTTTCTTCGTTACTTCCATTTTGTTCATCAACATCCATATCTTTAGTTCCAATTTCAATCTCACTTTCATTCTGTTCTTGTTCCGATTCAATTTGCTCACTTTGTCTTTTGGAATCATATTCGATCTCTTGACCTTCTATTTGGTTTTCATTTTCTGATTCATTGTCGTTGACCAATTGATCATTACTTTTATCAACTTCATCTTGGTTTTCGTTTTTAGATTCTTCAATATTGTCATTTTTATGGGATGATTGATTATGAACGTCCTTGGTTTCACTTTCGTTGACTATATTATTTTCAATATTTAATGTTTTCTTTTTTTTACTACTAGTACTATTAAGCCTACTACTACTTTTATTATGTTGTGAAATGTTTACGCTATCTGTAACTTTTTTTGTACCTTCTATGTTACTTATAATACTGTGCTTTTCAGCATTAACATTTTGATTATTTGACACAATTTCTGGAGATCCACAGGCTACTGTGTCTTCATCCATTTTATTATAGCTTTTGTTTTTATTATTTGTGATGTTTAAATTTTCTTGTGTTTTCAACTGAGTTACTGTCTTATTTTTATTTTTGAATTTGTTCTGCATATTGGTACTATCAGCATCTTTGGCAATATCGTCATCATTTTCATATTCAAGAGTAAAATCTTCACTATCATTATCTTCAATTTCATTACCATCATTCACCGATATATTTTGTTCAACGTTTTCATAATTTTCGTTAACCACTGTTTTATTTGCAATATCTTTATCTTTTATTGTGATATTTTTAGAAATATTACGTGTTGTGAAGCTTTCCGCTTTTATCAACGAAGTTTCTTGTATAGATTTACTTCTATTCCGAGTGAGTCGACTATTCGAAAGATTAGGTTCTTCTTCAATAACAACATCTTGCTGTTGCCAAGCTTTAATTTCCTTTAACTTGGAATTAGATAAAATTTTTGATTTATTTATCAATTCCATAGATTTATAAAATTGATTATTTTTTGTAGATACAGTTTCAGATTCTTTCATTTCAGATGATTTACTAAGTCTAGCTCGTTTAACAGGTGTTATATCTTCTAATTGGTTACCTATTATTGTCGAAGACGGCAGTGATCTCCACTCATCCATTTCTAAATCTATACTAGAAGTAGGAGAATGGTGTAGAGCTTGTGAACTAATGCCCTCTTTACGTTTTTCTTCTACATTCTTCTTGAAAGAGAAAATTGTTGGTTGTATATCAGGAATGCCATCCTCACTGTCAGATACAATGAAATCAGCAACTGTATTTTTTCTTTTTGTTGCTGGTCGATTACCAAAGAGACTCCTTACTTGACTTTTCATCTCAGGTGCTGGCATTTCTTTAGTTTTATTAACGGTTTCATTTGCAGAAATATTTAATAAGCCAGAAGGAAATACAGATTTATTTCGTTGTTTAGGCTGATTGAATAAATATTTAGGTGCAATTTCATTATCTTTAATAGTTTCAATATCGCTTATACAATCCTGACTATCTCTATTGTTCATTATCTGAGCAAATTTCTTCTGAAGGTTATTATTTCCTTTTTGTGTAAATAATTTTCTTTGTGGAACGACTATACTACTAATGGATTCTCCGTCGCTACTTTCTGGTAAATCTATAGTGTAATTTCTTGGCTTGGCTTGGCCTTGGCTGTAATTATAAGAAAATGTATTTGAATTTAAAATATATTTCGAATCTAGTATTCAGACACCATCTTCCTTAATTTTAGCGGAAGCGGAGCGGAGCTTACACTGCAGAACTGAGCTTTATCTTGTTATTAGAATAGGGAAATGAAACAATTTATGGCCCCCAAGTGAAAATCTTATCCACAACAGTTTATTTAACAGTCAGACATTGTGCTTTACCACCACTCATGTGCTATACCATCACAACATTATATTTTTACATTTAAATTTGGAATCAAAACTTAAATTTAAATGAATAAAAACTCTTTGAACTACTATAACTATCTATATCCCATTTAATTTAGAATTTTATTTAAAGATAGTAAAAATATTTAGGAGGCAAACAACCCAATTGGGTATCCTACAGTTATGGGTTTGATTCCCAGTCGGGGAATGAATTATTTGAATTTTCTAAAACTAAGGCAAAATAGAGTATTGAGTATCCAATATTTTATTTTTTAGCTTCATATTGAATCCCATGCATCACAGGGTAGGCAGAATATACAACTGGTTCGCAACTAGAACCTTGTGTTGAGACACTCGATTTTCATAGAGAGAATTCGATTTCCTATTTACTGATAAATTCTTGAGGCACTGCATGTTGAGAAGCAGAACTTAACGCAGCACTTTACCTCACCACCAGAGGAAAGAAATGAAATTATTAAATATTTCCTTTTCTTAAGTGGGAACTGAACCCACAACTTGTTGCATTAACAGTTCACATGTGCCCTTGCACCACAAGTGCCAAAGCAGAGAACAGATTGTCTTATGCTCTCTCTGTGTATATCTGAGGGTGAAAGCATAAAGCTGATAAAAAAAACTGGGTACCTTATGACTTCAACATCAAATTCATCAGCTATATTGTTAATTTGAACTGCATCACTACTTTCTGGAACATCCATTATTTCTCTAGAGTTTTCATCCAATCTCTTCCACCAACTCTTACCTAAATATTTATTTGGTCTTGTTTAATAAAATAACAATTTATTAATATAATAACAAATAAACTTAATATTCAATTAGGCCATGACAATGTAACATATATTTTTTTTAATCATATGAAATAAAAATGATTTTCTATGAATTTCAATTATACATTTTCATAATATTTTAAAATTTTTAGTTATCATATTTCAGTAAAAAATAAAATATTATATGAATATATAAAAATATTAAATATTCCCAATTAATTAAATTTTAATATTGATTTTGTAAGGTAGTCTTTTCAAAATTACCTAATTATAAAGCATACTTAATTCAAGTTATCCACCTTTTAATAACATTTTTTTTGCAGTGTAGGTAGAGGAAGCCTAGTTTTGGGTATCAACACTTTCAAAGCAACTGATTATAAATAAGATGACACAATGTGACATTTGCTCAACTGGCACATTCAGAGTTCAATAATCAAAGAGCCGTACCTAAACAAGATGATTATGAGTTTAATTCCTACTTGGGGGATTTTTTTTCATTTGCAAGGAAATGAAACTAGACAGTGTTCCGCCCCTCCATATATTAAAAATTGGACAGTGTGGGAATACAAACATTATAAAAGTAGACTGACTACAGCAGTAGCGAAGACGATGCAGTCGAAAGGCTAATCGACAGTGCAACAATTTGACGACGGCAACTGTCATATATAAAGTAATGAATTGTTTAAATGTAGGTACTTATTTGCTTTGTTAAATAATAAAGTAAATTCAAGTGGGTAAGTTGGAATTATGTATGACAAGTTTAGTTTATGTCAGGCTACCTAGTCAATACAATACTTATTATGAACTCGAGTGTTTTATTTACGTTACATTTATAATAGCAACAATGAAAGGCATTGTGGAATATAATCAAAAAATGGCCATTAAGAATAGAAACAAAGTTGTCATATCCTCTTAAGTAGAAGTTATGACCACTTCAGTTATACCTTCCACATACCGAACCAACTTTCCTCTGACAGGCACTTAGAATAAAAAGAACACAATTACATAATTATCTAAAATAGTAAATTGTAATAGGTATTGTAATAGATATTAAGTTGATAGATAATAAGTTAAATATTTACAAAAAGGCAATCTAAAAATACTTGGACTTTCGTAGGAATTAAATATAGATTACCTCTAGATATAAGCCTAGTTTAAGTAAGAGCTAAAAATAAAATTGATTAGCTGATAATTGTACAAAAGTAAAAAAAAAGTATGGACCACATGTCTGTAGTGATAAGTTGAAAAAAATAATTAAAAAACAATAGACAGACACTTTTTGACTGTGGAAAAAACCATGAAGATGCACTAAGACTGTTAATCTCTAATAAATCTTTTTTAAAAGCCTCTTTGATAGA
>JAEBDU010000001.1:7873917-8084377 GCA_016802625.1 Heliconius numata | reverse complement strand
ATTTTTAAAAAATATTTTTCTTCGCTACAAATTAATTTGATATTTTTCGACAAGTTGAATTTTCAGGTATGCTCTGCTGGCATTTTTACAGGAGTTCTAGTTTTATAATTGGCTTTTTATAATAGAACTGCTCATATTCTAGTAGAAATCAAAGAGTTCCCGAGTCTGAGCACTTAAAATAGAAAATAATTTAGTACTTTTACATATGAAGAGTTGAAATTGACATTTTTCAATATTTCATACAATCAACTATGCTCTGCTGGCAGTTTTTTCAGAGTTCTGGTTTTCTTTTAGACAAAATAACATAGAACTACTTATATTCTATTGAAAAATAAAGAGTTCTCGCTTCTGAGCAAAATATTTAAATTTTTAAAAAATATTTTTCTTCGCTACAAATTAATTTGATATTTTTCGACAAATTGAATTTTCAACTATGCTCTGCTGGCATTTTTACAGGAGTTCTAGTTTTATAATTGGCTTTTTATAATAGAACTGCTCATATTCTAGTAGAAATCAAAGAGTTCCCGAGTCTGAGCACTTAAAATAGAAAATAATTTAGTACTTTTGCATATGAAGAGTTGAAATTGACATTTTTCAATATTTCATACAATCAACTATGCTCTGCTGGCAGTTTTTTCAGAGTTCTGGTTTTCTTTCAGGCTAAATATCGTAGAACTACTTATGTTCTATTGTAAAATAAAGAGTTCTCGCGTCTGAGTATCATTTTATTAATTTTAAAAATTACTTTACCTTTCGAACTATTTTCGAAACGAACGTTCTTTTTTTCTGTTTAAAAATTTTTTTCTTCGTGAAATTAACAGAACTATTGTTAAAAATTATCAGGAACTATTTTATTCATCCCTATGACTGCAGATCTCGCCCCGATTTTTATTTGAAAAAAAATGATCTGCCATGGGAAGTTAGCAGATCATTTTTTTACATTACTTTTTCAGGGGTAAAAACGACAGAACTATTTATAAAACCTATCAGGAACTATAGAACTCAGGTGCATGCGAAGAGAACTCCATTTTTTTTTTGATCTGCTGGACAATGCTCTGCTAAGTTCACAGACATCAAACTTCGTTATATAACGCTAGAATAATTCAGTCTGAGGTCTTTAGTCATTCAATCAAATTAAACTCTCAGACCAGACCTTTTTTTTGATCAAAAATACAGACAATGCAAAAACAGTAAACGCTATAATAGACATAATTTTATTAAAATGTAAGCTATTCTTGACAATTCAAAAACGCGATTACGTTTGCCTATGGAAATTATTCGCGATACTATATTTTTCGTATGTACGAAAACATAAAATAAATTGTCCAGAAAATAATGCTCCTAAATCGGCAGAAATCAGAAGATTTGCCAGTAATAAAAATCTAGGGGATGCTTAAAAATATTTTATTAAATTGATTATTCTTCCCTTTGCATAATATTATCGAAATTTTCTTAGAATAACTGACTCTAACTAAAATTTCTATTTTCTTATACGACATAACAACATAAACTCTTCCATAAATAAAGCCTCGACGTTTTCAGTAAAAAGATATAGAGATAAGTGGTATGGAGCAAGCAAACATTGTAAGTTAATGGACCGAAGCAGAGCGTGACGAAAGTAAAAAACGCAATTTGAAGAAGAAATAATCTAAATCTATTATTTATCTTATAAAAAAACTCAGATTATAGAGACATTATTATAAAAAGTTAATTTTCTACTGTTATTTTTTGACTCGGATACACTAATTTCATTTAAATACGAGCATATTATTTAAACTTAATTTAACACTTGAGTGAGTTTAAATTATTTAGTATAACGAATCGTTAATAATCCACATAACACAACACCGGGCTAATTTACGATTCCAGTGATAAAAAATCGCACAAAGAACACGACACAAAACAAAATAAAAAAAAATAACAAACACTGACGACCCCATAAACACATGTAAATGCACATAAACACATATAAAACGCATTCAATTCTGAATAACTTTTGTACTATAGTCAATATATAATTTATAACTTTCACTGCGGCAGACGCGTGCACCTCATGCGCAGGCGCAGGGCTGACTCGTGCCCGCACCCCCCACTCCGTTCGGCGTGGGCGCACCTGAATAACCATTTACGTAGCACCCCTTCAAACAAGTTTCATATTAGCGGTGCATGGACAAATTTAAACGTCTGATATTTAATATATTTGGTCAACGCGCAGCAATTAATCATGGTAATAATAGTTGAATTTCTAAATGGATACTAGACGATAATAGTGTCTGACATCTATGGTTGGACATTAGTTATATAAAATGGCCTATTCTCATTAGTTTTACCGAGTAGTCGTACCAGTAATATGACTGGAAATTTTGATTCCAGTAGATTTATCAGTAAAAAAACAAAATACAGTCGAATTGATAACCTCCTTTTCTTACAGAAGTCGGTTAATAAAAGAATATTAACTTGTAGACCTACTCGTTGCTTTGGAGGCCTTTGTGGCGCAATAGGACAGCGTCTGACTGTAAACACGACGGTTGTAGATTCGATATCCGCTCGAGCAAATTAATTATCGTTAATTCTCTTAATAAGGAGAAACATTTTATCCGGATTTATCGCGTGTAAAAATTGCTAAATTATTAGTTTTTTTTTTGCAATTTTTTTTATGGAAAAGGACAAGGCAAACGAGCGTTCGTTTCGATATGTAGAGCTATATAATAATACAGACTCAAGTTCTATATTTTATTTAGTCAAATGGTCCCTTGTTGGGACAGACTAGGGCACTCTGTTAAGTAATAAATAAGACTTTCGACATTGAACATAAGAAACGTCTTTGTAGACACAATGAGACAAATCTCTTTGTCTTAGAATCATATTTGGGTTATCTATTTATTTTTATTTTTTTAATTTCAGGCTAAATCCGGCACTTAGCAGTGTTAAGACACTCCGTTCTACACTTTCCGCCGAATTCAAGAGGCATTGCGTGTTGATTGGCGGAACATAACGCCGCCCTTTGCCTCGACACCAGAGCGAAGAAATGGAAATATAAATTTTAAATAAATATTTCACTTCCTCGAGTGAGGATCGAACCTTCAACCAGTTTGTTTACAGTCACACTTTGGGGCATATTAATAAAATAAGATTTATTTAATTTAATCTGATTATCAAGTCGAAAGTGAAAGTAGGGGAGTTAATGAAATATACTCGTACATATAATAGCAGACATGTTAATATAAAGCTTAGATATAAAATTTATAGCCTTAATTAGTACTAATTAGCAATATAATTATAACTTAAGAGACATTTATATTTAAATCTGTGTTTGAATAACAATTAAATGTGATGACGTTATCGCTATTTATAAAGAGGCAAGAAGAAGATAATAAATAATAAACATATAGTTGTTATGCTATATTTTTTTAGATTTATAAAAAGAAAATATAAAACTTGTTTTTCAAATTGTAATTTTATCTTAGTTATAGTTTATTATATAAGAAAGCATCTATTAGTCTCAATACACACTGAGGTAAGAACGCTAAAATACCTACAACGTAACTCTACAAGTAGGGCATAATATACATTATTGATCCCACGTTCGATTTTAATTTACTATTATTTGCCTAATTCTTTTAAAATAAAAAGTAGATACTAACAACAGTTTTCAGAATAAATTTTATTTAACTATGATAAATTTCTTTTAAAACTTTAAGACGGAATAATATTTGTTTATTGCTTGGATTAGTCCAAATGTCTCTTTATATATTTGCCCTTTTTCCGATTAGACACAAAATTTTTCATAGACTATGTGCATAGACACTGTAGTGTTATTTCAGATGAAAAGTAATATAATCATATTCAAAATAATTCATTAAAAGCCAGTGCAGCTTTCATGCTTCTCATGCTTATCGGGCTAGATCCTTTGGATGATGCATGGGGAACGGAGTGTCTTAACACTAATTTCCCTTTGCGTAGGTACTCTGGGAGCAAAAAATAACAGCAATAAATGGTTTTATATATACGTAACAAAGTTGTATAATGTAGGTACTGAACTATTATTTATATTTTAAAGTACATACTTTCATTTGAGTCATATCTCGAGTTGCGGTAAGCCACGAACGATTCCGCGTCGCCTTACGAAGGTTGGAGAATTGGAGAAATACATTTCCTGTTCCATTCAAATCGCCCATTTTGAGCAAGCTGCTCGTGAAATTATTATTTAACGCTTGAATTGTTAGATTAGAGATTTATGTTTACGGGTTATAGAAAGAGTATAGCGCGAGACGAATTGCTTTATAGATCTGTTATCATCTTTAATAGCATAATTTTTCCAATAATATTATAAAGAACGACTGAGAAACAGCAGCGTTGAGATCCGCCACTCAACTTTTGGAGTTGAAATTCTTGGAGTGGGAATCGAACCCACAACCAGTCGCGTTTACATTTGAACGCTAGTGCCCCTGTACCACAACTGGAAAATTAGGTTATATATTATGATTACATTAAATACACATAGTTCCATGTAGGCTTTCACATTAGTACCTATGTAAATCCCAGGATCCAAATCTTGACTAGGCAACAACCCGAGTGTATGCTAATAAAGAGAGCTGTGTAACGACAATGACACTTGCATATCAATGTGTATTGCTTTTCCTCATTTTCTTTTTTTGAATTTATTCATTATTCGTAGAGCAAAGTAGTTTAAATTAATCATTTTAAATATAAGAAAATTTGTGGGAATGATGTTTATATAGCAGTGTGCCTTATTAAAAAATACATCGGTGTTCTTCCAATCGTTTTTATTACTATTATAGTTCAAATTAATAAAAAATACCCTTTGAAAAAACTTTGTTGGCATTTTATCTAAATGAAACAAAACTTAATATCCGAAAATCCAAAAGATATACCTTTTTCATCTGTATAAGAAAAATCCACATCACAAGTACAAATATATATCTTTTAGATATCTTTTGGAATGCTTTCACAACAATGATAACACTCATATAATTTAAATCCAGACATGATATCTACGTAACATTTACACACAAAATTTTCAACGGCCCATTGTTGTGTGAAATTCACATTTCTCACATTTTAAACGAATGTTTAGATGAAATTCTTGTACGTAACACAGTTACTTGTACACATTTAGTGTAGTTACAAAATTAAATACAAAAATGTAGGCAGATAAAAATTTTACTAAATCTAAATAAAAAGGCATACCTAAGACTATAAGGCAACCTAATGTCAAGACACTCCGTTTCCCTTTTTTTTCAGATATTTCGTACTGATTAGCAAAACTCAACGCCGCCCTTTGTCCTACCAGAGCAAGGACATGAAAATAATTGATTCCCCAAGCGGTAATTAAGTCGACATACGTCGTGTTTACACAAAAAGCAACTTAAAATGGTACAATATATTTTATACGAATTCTCTGAAAATATATTTCCAAAATATATATTTATAAAAATTTGAAACCTCGAAAGAACCAAACTAAAACCATCCGGCTTTCAGTCTTTTTCGACTTACCACGAAGCAATGGTGTTTTTTAATAGTATATTTCAATGTTAAATATCACATACGTACACCGGACAGCGGCAGGCACTTGTTCAGTGTTGTAATGAGAGTCTAGCTCTTGGGCAATGAATGGCAAATCATGTCGAATTACACACATCGTTACGTCAGTCAGTCATCGAACCGCCATCACCAGTGTTGTTAGAGCCACGCACTTATTCTATTAACTGTAGTGGTAATATTGAGATATGGAACTAGTTACTTGTATATTAGACATAGTATGTATGTAGTATGCTTATAAGTTAAATAAATTAGTTTTTGTTTAACTGTAAATAAAATGAAAATCAATAAGAGAAGTAGATGTGTAGATAGTGTACTCAATAGCCTAATGTACCTTAACAACTTAAATAATTTCAAAATCATGATTGCAACATAAATATTATTTGTAAATAAAAGTTGCCAATTACGAAATATTTAACACAGCAAGAGGTATTACGACGTTTTTTTTAATTTATAAAATATTACATTAATAATAATTGTACAAGGATTATTATCTATACAACGTTTTCAACGTCCATTTTCTCCCTTAGGGGACGATTTTTAAAAATTTCCTCTTTAGTGCTTATTTAATTTTTTTCTATTACCTATCAATATAGTTAGGTATATCCCGATAAATACTTCATCAAGTTTATAAACACAGGTCACATACATAGATGAGTCAAACCTGCGCATGTATAGTCGTGTGCATAATATTCGTCACTTTGTGTCATATATACAACCTTTAGTGATGTGCTTGGGGTTACGGGGTGTAGGACAGCTTTGCGGTGTGAGTGGGAACGTCCCTATGTAGTTATTTAAAACCACCGATAATTCATAAAGTGCTTGTCGGGCTACGCTTTCTCTAACAATTGCATGTACTAAGAGTTCATCATACACTTGCCACACGCGCAATACACGTCCATAATTTTAAACGGTCAAGGATCTGTACGTATGTAGGTACATATATACGTTAGGTTACGTGAGAAAATATTTATTTAAGTTCGTATTATTGTTTCCCTTCTTTGTTCTTCGGAATGTCGTGACGGCCTTGGATGTACAGAAGTGACAACGTGATCATTTCATATACTATATAGATTTTCCTCAATCATTATGCAATTATCATTATTTAGTAAGATCCCTTCTGTTGCTTGGTTCATATGCGGAAGTGAAGATATTTGAAATATAAAATAATGGAATCCAAAATGTTTTAATGTAATCTCTCATCTCGAATTGCATGTATGGAGGTACAGTCATTATTCTCAAATTGGCCGTTATTTTTCTCAAGGAACGATATTTATTAAAATATTCTTTTACAAGAGCAGATCTTCAGTTCGTTAGTATTATGTACAAATTAAACATATTATTTAATAATTAAAAAGTATGATGTGACACGCATTAGTTAAAAAAAGAACTATATTGTTTAATTTTCCTCTTTTTAAAAATAACTATACCTAAATAGTTTTAACAATTAATATTTTTCATTATTAATAAATAAATATAATTATTATAACTGGGTCACACAATATTTGCACAGATAATTAAAAGAGGAGAAATGTAGTATTAACATAATTTATCTATATCGGTCAGATTACATAGTATTAATCACGGCGTTGCCGCAGGGCAACACTTCACTTTCATTAAATCAATATTATATATTTATATAATTTATGTCAAGTAAACTTAACCATATTTTTTTTTACTTTACGCCGTACCGTGGGATATATCAGGGTAGGCCGAATGAACCTGAGAACCTAGTGCTAAGACACTTCGTTCTCCATTAAGACATTTCTATTCGACGAATTTTGTTTTGCTAGAGCAGGAAAATGAAATAATGCATTACTTAGAGTTGGAATCAAACCTATACCAGCATTTGCAGTCGGATACTCGAAATCGCAAGAAAACCAGAAATATAAAGAGAAAATATTGCTCTATCGGAAAACTATTTTTTTTATATCACAGCCTATTATTTAATTATTGGCTTAAATTGCATAGCTACAATTCTTTACATAGTAAATGTCAAATTGGCCCACTTAAGACATACTATACATACATCTTAATAATGGTTGCGTCGGCGCAGGAATCCGGTAACCGAAGGCATTAGCAACCGCCTACAGGCGCGTGCCTTTTGTGCTTAGGTCTATGACACTTTGAACTTGTTATGAACATACTATTTAGGTACATATTTATTAAAATTCCTTTGAGAAATGAAACTTAACGAGATTTTTATAAAGTATTTTGGTTGACGAAAAATTAAACGAATAGTATTAATGACAAATGACACCTAGTGTTTTTTATGAGTGCTTTATTAATAAAACACACGAGCACTATCTACAAATAGCTTGTTATATTAAATGTGACGTTGATTCTTATTAAGAAACATTGTAAATACATATTATGTATGCATAATACATAACAAATTTATAATTAAAGAAATGTTTATAATGCTGTCAGCAGCACCAAATACTCTAGAGACTTTATTCGGTATATCAAAAATACAGTCGAATTGATAACCTTTTTGAAGTCGGTTAAAAACAAACATTTTTGTATACCATATATTACGTGATGTATGTTTATTATAAGCAAGCAGCGATGTTAAAAAACTATTGCGCAACCCAAATATTCATTTTCTATTTCTTAGCTTCTATTTTCTAGCTTTTAATTTATTAATATTATAATTAAAAAATATTTGAATATTTGCATGTTACGTAATTTTAGAGACTTTCAGTTGAATGATTTTTGATTTTTAAATATGTAGATGATGTGAAGTCTGTCTATATACATATATATTAATTTGAATAATATTTCTTTATAAGTATTAATTATAACAAATGAATTTATTATCGATATTTCAATTTCTTTTGCCAACGCTATCCTGCACATAGTATTGTAGACTGGTAACCTAGTTTCGTACTCCACTTTCCGCCGAATTCTGGAGGCATTGCATGTTAACTCTTTACTTTCCATCGTTACCGTAGCGAGGAAAAACATAATTATCAATAATATAATTGTGCAATAACGAGACACACGCTTGGCAATATACAGCTACTATACTAAATTACTAATTACTTTAATAAGTTAAGTTATAAGTATATTACAGTTTTAATAGAAAGTATCTAAGAGCGCCATCTTCTTCCCACTACATAACTTAAATCTTAAGCTACGTTATAAGTTACAGGGTTTTGACAGAGATGGCGCTATGTTTAAATATAATGGTTGGCGTAAGTTTGCAATAACATATTTTAAGACGGGATTCATTATCTCTTAATAAAAAAAGATAAAAGTATTTGTCCTATGTAATAAAATTCAATTTCAAAAATAATATTCGATGAAATTGTTTCGAATGAGCTGCATACTGCGAGGATGATAGAAATTTATATACATATATCACTTAGGCATTTTTTTCCACTTGTTGCGTATAACTTATTAAAATAAAAGGTATTTTCACCGTATTGTGGACATATTTTAAGGTAGCATTTGATTTATTTCTTTAACTAAAGGATGCATACTCTTAAAAACAAGAAATGTATTTTATTGAGCTTTTTATTTTAACTTTAAGCGAATTTTCTTTCAAAGTAAATAATTTTTAAACTAAAACGAGATTATATTGTTGTTAAAAGCCTACCTTTATCATCAGATTTTTTCGGCGTATTTTCCCACTGATGTCGAACTTTTTGCGACCAACTGACGGGGCTCTTTCTCCCTCTACTCCTTTCGCGGACTCTGCAAATTAATATATCCATAACATTATTTTTCACAATAAAAACTAAAAAGAGGGAAAAGACAAGAGTCCTACGGTTTCCCCTAGTTTTTTAATACTAGTGATATGATGGTAAAATCGGTGTTAGATAACGGTGTTTACTTAACTCTTTAGAAATTCATTGCTCGATACGCTCGCAACTAATTTTATAGGTCGCAAGTATAAATACTAGATAGCGTGTCAGCATTAACATTAATCAATGGTTGTGTAATAATTACATGTGTCTAAAGAGGATTTTAGTTCTCACAGAAAAAATATAAACATAGTTATTATAAAACAATTAATAAAAAATCACGATTGCAAATTTTTTAACCGTTTATATAAATAAACGAGTACTGCATTCTTTCATGAGTAGTTTTACAAGCTTCACGCTGTATCTCACATATAGCAATGTTGAGAATGAGAACATAATGTAAGGACACGTCGATTCCCACTTTTCGCCCATGTTTTTGTTTGTGTTGAGTGTTCGATCGCCGCGCTTTGCCTCGCTACCACAATGAAGGAATAAAAATAATGAATTCCCTCAAGTGGAAATCGAGTCTACAACCGTTGCGATTACTGTCATATGACGCTATGTCGCGCAACGAAAGCATGACTTTAACCTCAAGGAACTTTAACTTAACTTACATGATTATTTTTTTCTCTTCACTTTTCTCTTCATCAGTCACCCAGTCGTCGCTCCTATCACTTCGATCGCTGACACTGGTCTCACTGCTTGGCACTTGGAAGGCTATCTCACGCCCATTATAACTGAGCACAGATCTTTGACCGTAAATACTATTTGTTTTTTGCTCACTAGAGAGTGTGGATTGACTTATATTAGATACGTTATCAAAAGATAACCTCTTCTGGACAGCTGATGTTAGCTGCTTTTTCAAATTATTTCGAAGTTTAACCATACTAGGACTATTAGGTATACTCTCGTAGCAATGAGACAAGGACGTTCCATCGGCATGCTTTATAGTGTCGTAAATATTTTCATTATCATTGTAGCTCGTGTAGTCTGAAGACACGAATGAGTGGCGACTGCTGTAATTTGGACTGCTTTCTTTAGATTTAGGCGGACGAGGTGGAATTTTTTCGTAAATTCTCTCCGAACCAATTTTTTCATAACTGACTGTAGACGTGCCGCTCACTGATTTGGAGATAGAGTAGTTTTTATCGTTGTCTTTACATAAAAAAGGATCATAATGCTCAGCAATTTGTATACCCGAGCTGGATGTATGGCAATACGGCTTAACAGGGGATTTGCAATATTCATAACCATCGTCGCTGTCACCGTCTCCTCGTGTACGCTCCTCAAGTTGACCACATAATTCATAATTATGGAGACTACTCTCATCACCTTCAGGGTGAGATCTCATTTCCAACAGGCACTGATAAATATTTTCTTCTTGGTCGATATCATTTGGTTGGTCAATATCATTTCTTTCTGCTTCTTTAGGTATTTCTGGTAAAGGGCAATTTATTTTTGAATTTCTTTCAGATTTTACTGGTATAACTACTACATTCTCATCATCACGTGGTTCTAATGGTTCATAATCATCTTCGACATCAAAATCAGCCTTGACTTTAGAGGTATAGCCAACAAGTACTTCTTTATTGCATGCTTCAATTAAATTACTTTCAAAATCTGAGTTTTGATCAGCATCACACTTCTCAATATTCACTTGAGGTTGCTCATTTTGTATTTGAGATTGCTCTTGAGTATTGTTTATTTCCTCGTCATCACAGCTGATAGTGGTCTCATTCATTATCACACTTACAAAACCGTAAGTACTTTCAGATGCCGATTTATCGAGATCCGAATAAATTTGACTACTTTTTCTACGCCAAAGGAATGAATCGTTAGGAGTTATTTGCGGATTTACCTCTTGATATTCATTGTCATCGTCTACAAGTTTCTGTGTAGGTGTTATAGAAGGATTGATATCTTCAGACAGATTGGTATTTACTATTTCAGTATCTTCTTGTATTATCTCAACAACGTGAAGTGGTAACTTGTCGGAATGTATATAATTAGTCTTAAACTTATTTTTGTCATAAACTAATTCTCTCTTTTTCACATCTGTTATATTCTTTATAATGACAGGTTGTTTTGCTTGAAAGTCAGTAGCAATAGATTTAACAGTTTTTATTTTAGGAATGCCATCTTTTAATACTAGGTTTTTTGTTAATACTAAAGAAGATTTTTTTTCAGGTACTTTTGGTTTTTCTTTAGGTAAAAGCGTCTTAGGAATTGAGCTACTTGGACTTTTTAATATATTATTATTTGTTTGGGCACTGATTTCACATTCAAATTTTTTTATTACATTTCTTACATTAGTTTCAATTTGCATTTCTGCTGGATTAGGAGATTCAATAGTATCCTTCTTTTTTCGTGGACTACCGTCAATTGTATCTGAACCACTTTGCTGTTCACTGGAATCATTATATTTTAAACGTTTTTTTGGGGATTTTGGAATTTTGTTGCCATCTGATTTAGAACGTATAACGCGTATCTTACCACTTGAGCCCTCCGATAAAATTAATTTATCAATGGAATCTACGCTTGAACATCTTTTTCTGTTGCCCCTTCTTTTAGAGTTTCTTCTATGACGTAATACTATTTTGATATTTGGACTAGAACTAAGAGTCGATGATGGGGTAGAACTGTTACTTGTAGAATGTCGAGAAGCTGATTGCAAATTTTCTATTGTTTTTACTATTTTTGATTGTGAAATCCGACCACTGCTGCTATCATGCATTAAATTATTAAACTTCTTTGTAAGTTCTGAAACTTTACTGCTAGTTATCGTCATAGTGGTTTTGGTGACAAGAGGTGGACGTCTATAAGATGCAGATGCACTTTTTACTTTAAAACTTACTTTTCTTTGTTGCTGTTCAACTTGTTTCTTATTATTTTTGGGAATATCAATGGGTGCGCTACTTTGTTTATTTCTTTTACTATACTCTGGTGATTTTTGCTCGGTTCCTCCACCGGTACTTCTTGTATCATCACTCTCTGTAACAGTTACTATTTGCGCATAATGCAACGTTTTTTCTTTTTCTGTTTCGGATAGAGATAATGGTTTTGCAGAGGCGTTCATAAAAGCTCTTCTGGTTTCATTTAATAATTTATCTCTATCATTTGTAGATGAAACAGGAGGTTTTATTGGTATTGAATAAACACATTTTTCGTTTAAGCTTTGCTTTTGTTTTATCGCCATAGTATCGGCTTCGGGTAAAATAAAATTTTTCAATAGTGCTTTTATAGTGCCGTGCTCTTTCTCGTCCGTATTAAATTTTTTGATTGAAGATATAAAGTGTTTAGTGTTCATAGATTCGCCTGCCATTAGGTTGTTAAATAACATTTGTGTTGGATTTCTCTGGCTAGTTTTCTACGCCATCTGGAACAATTCAAATGGCAGAATTAATATATGGTAATTACATATACGCAACCAATAACATCGATATTGCAATAAATTTAACATATTATGTTATTAACTATTACTTTCGAGTATAACTTCATAGAAGAACATAATACCGATTTTGATCGTGATAAATGATTTATAAGCGAAAGTAGTTTGAGCTTAAATAATATGTGTAAAATGTTGAATATATCGTCAATAACGTTTGATTGTGGCTTTAATGTAATAAGCGCGTTGATGTAAATTTTTATTAGAAATAATAAATGTATTAAAAGTTTATATGCTGAGATTTTGTCTCTACATTAATAAAATATATTTAATACAATTTAATTAGTTCAATATAATACAATTTAATCACGTTATAATATTTATCTGTTCGCGGTGTTGAGATTCGCCTCTCTGCAAACAAATAGAGTGGGAAACGGAGTGTCTTAACACTAAGTTTCCCTCGCTTACCCTGCTATATGCGGATTACATACTGAAGGTTAGAAAACACAGCTACTGAGCTATAACGTATTGTTGCAAGGCTCTCACGGTATTGCGTCTGACTTGGCATTTAGTTTGCTAACATCTAGAATTTCCTTAACGTTTAACCGGTTTTTATTAAATTCTTCGTAACTATTGTGTTGTATGAACATGCTTTGATTGTGTATTTTTTTCGTTTATATCAAAGGCTATTATGTAATAACGATATATTTAAAATCTGATTAACTAAAAAAAAAAAAAACAAATTGAACCATGATATAAATAGTAAGCCCTACATTTGGAAATGAGAGGCATAGCTTAGGGTAAGGTCTTTAATCTCATTTAATAATTTAAACTAGTAGTTGTTGATTCCTAAAGATTAGGAGTTCAACCAAACAAATTCTTCATCTCTGTAATATTACTACAGATATAAGTATATTTGTATCTCGTTTAAATTTAGTAAAGGAATATACATAAAAATGTTAAGAAAACCGGCATTTCGCTATTCGCACGTTGTCGTCACCCACAACTTGTCCAAATTGGGTTCTAAAGTCATTTGTATACAAAACAGATGAGGTCAATGACCACATAAATGTATGTATGTGTGTTATTTGTCTAGTTGTAACCTTAATAATAATATTAGGATTTTAATGTCAAATTGTTTTTATACGTTTAGTTTTAACCCCAATTCATTTTCCTTACATTTTTGTTATAAATGTTAATTTGTAAATTTAATTAAGTAACTAAATTGCTTGGTAATTAATTAATTTGTTTTTTTTTTTATAAAAGCGGCAAGTTAAAGTGACGTCTCTTAAAATCCAATATGGCAGAATATCAGTTTTTAGTCAATTATTATCTGTGCGTATTTCCTTAGTATGGATAATGAAATAAAAGTTTTCGAAGAGTACTAAAAATTGGTAAGTACAAAAACTCTGGAAACGATGCAAAGCTTTTTAAATTCTTTTTATGTATCACTTAAACAATTATTTTTTAATAAAGAAGAAATTTATTATACAAATATATTTTTGTAAATTTACTATTTATAAATAATAATAAGTTGAATAAATTACAAATTCGTTTTAGTTGCCAAATTGAAATGGAACGAAAACTGGTGTGGCCTTCTTCATTTCCTTTTCGTGAACCTTGTACGGAACCGCAGGTGTATGGATGGAGTGTGCCTTCGGAATATTTTCCGACTGTGGGTTTTCCTAAGAGTTTGGACGTGCATATTTATTATTTCTATAGTTTTTATAAGTTCACGTGGAATCCCGCGTATAGCAGTGTAGACAGAGGAAACCTAGAGTTTAGGCACGTTCCCAACTTTTCATTCCATTTATATCTAAGATATAACATATATAAATAGGCTAAGGCCTATAGCACAATACCTTCATAATTCTACCTATAGGCGCTGATGGAGGATATTTAAGCTCCACGAAGTGTTAGATTTTGTCACTACTACACTATCATCAGTTTTATTTACAATATTTGTTTGTTTAGAATTACAAAGAAAGATTTAGACCCTACTACCCAAAAAAGGAGAGAAGCACTTCCTATGACAACATCAACTTGTTAGCATTGAAACTAAGCAAGTGTGCCGTCACGAATCAATATATCTTATTAGTTTTGCAAGTGTCCTGTTATTGTATGCCATGATTTCACGGCTATTTGAATGACAATGGTGCTGAGGAACAAAAGGTGAGATGTTGCCAATGAAAAGGTAGCGCATTGAGTAGCCGATACGACGCCAAGTGGTGTGAATGTATGCGAGTACAATTAGTAGGTAATACATATACATTCTTTCTGATAGTTTGCATGAGAAGACTTTATAATGATATTAAAAAATAATAAAAAAATAATTTTAGTATATGTTTAGGTATGTAGTTTAGTGAGGTACCTATAAACTAAATATACTCGTACATATACAAATAGTCTTTAATTTTCCCCTATTGTAGTTTTCACCTAATGTAGATGGTCTATATAACCCAACCCAAGGGGTTATAAAATTCTGATAAATTTAAAATATTAAATTCCGTCACTTTTATCACAATTGGTTGTAATTTGAGAAAACAACACAATAATCTATAGTTAACTATATCAATTATACTTATTAAAATTACCTTGTTTGTAATTATTTTTTTTATATATATTAATTTATATAAAAAATCATACAAATTTCGAATAAATTGTTAGAGCATTGGACCTCTGAGATCGATAACGGATTTAGTTTTACTTAGAAAACGTTATTTACATGAGTAACGGTAATCACAAGTGAGGTACGTAATCGACACAAAGCGTGTCTGTGTACAAGTGGGCCAAATTATCAGTTTTTGAGCTCAAATACGTACATACATACATACATACATACAGTGTGCCTAATACGTGCTGTTTTTGTATTTTGGAACAAACCATGTTTTGTTGTAAATTGGACGTGCTCTCATCGTATTGGAAGATTTTAAAAAATGTAATATGGCAAAGAACGTATATCGTGATATAAATAGAAAATAAAAGAAAAACAGCTTCACGTTTGTTCGGGATAGATCCCAGAGAGATAGAGATACTTGGTTCTATATTTTCCGCTCAAAAAACCATTTTGTGTTGAAATGCGGAATTTAAACACTACACTGTCATTATTTTTATGTAAGAAGAAAAACAATGTTTTAAAATAGGTTCGAAAAGCAAAAAACTTAGTATCTGAATATATGGTTCTCTCTATCTATTTTGCTATTCATAGCAGTGGTAGAGCCTAGAAAATCAACATTTCGTGAAACAACACTTTAAAGTGATAAATAGATAAATCAAAATTTCTAAACTCCAATTCCGCCTGACAGTATAAAGTTGAAAACTGGATCAGAAAGTAAAACCATTACGGCTGTTGCTGTTATCATTTACGTTGTTACAGATGTTATATCTAGGGCTCTTGAACCAGGGGTCAAATGGGAGCTTTCACTTGCCCTGGGAAAGTTCGATCAGCTTTTAACTGTGATTTATCAGGTTAGACGAGACGACGTTATGGTGGAATTGCACATTTTATATACTTCTCAAATATATGAGAAAAATGATTTCATTTTGATTTCACTTACAACAATTTTGTAGAGGTACCTGTTAAGCATCACTGGGAACATTGCGAAGTTAGAATTGCAGTCCTCCTTCAATTCTCGATCAATTCTAGGCATTTTGGCAAAACTTATTATTTCTCCCTTCGATTCCTAAGAATAATAATAACGAGTAAAAGTAATAAATTAAAATAAATATTTATATCAATAAGTGAAGTTTAGAACTGTATACTACAGGCACGATCTAAACTAGTTCAAATATTTTAACATACAAATTTCACTACTATATTAAAAAATGTTAACTATTCATATTAAATCATAGGAAATAATCAGTTAAAAATGATATTAGAGAAGTAACAGAACCGGTATCCTCAGGAAGTGTATGATCCCGTGCGCATTGCGCAACGTCGCGTGTCACCAATTACTAATTTGAAACGCGCACGCGCATCCAAATCTCGAAAGTTTATACGTGATAGAAATTACTTCTATTTCTAATAGCCATTTAGTTATACAATTGTTTGTTTGACTCAATGTTTATTTACTGATTTTTTTTTCTTACAATAAAATAAAATGTAGTTTTTTCAGTACCAGAGCGGAGAAATGAAAACAATTTAAATGTAATAATTCCCCCGAGCGGGGATCGAGACTACCATCCCTAAATTTACAAAGTCAAGTAAGTTCATTAAAAAAAAAAGAATTTACATTCTTAACCGACTCAGACCTGAGAAAAACCGGCGCGGCGCAAGAAATTCAGCGGCATTTTATTTTCAACTTAATAATTTACAGATTCATAAAAAAATATTAGTGACAAATGATATCTTTGAAATAGATTGGAGCAATCTTTTTATTTTCAAGGCGTGTGAACATTTATTAAATCATTAATTACATAATAAGATACCCACAGTAAGACACTGTGATGGTATTTTCTTTCTCATGAGAAAATACGTTTGTAAATAATATGATAAATTATGCTATAAATTATATGGCCAATAATACTTATATAGATATGAGCGAAACTCACTACGTGATTATGTACTTGCCACTGATGCTTATGTACTTACTTTGTTGAAAGTAATAATTCTCTACATGTTTACGACGTTCAGACGTTGACGCGTGAAATAACATACTTATTACATATTTGTATAGGCATAAAAGAAAAAGTTTTTATGAAAGTAAATTTCTTTGTAACAATATAAGCTATTATTGGTTGTTATATAATTATTGTGAGAAATAGAAAATTCAGCGATAGCTCTGTGGTGTTTCAATAGTTAAGAATGATGAATTAAATGATTATAAAGAAATTTTAAAAAAAGTATTTTTTTTATTAAACAAATATATTATGTAAGTTACCTAATTTTACGGGTGTGTAGTACATATTTCTTTTATTATATACATATTTATTGTATTTTTTAAAATCAAATCAAACTTTTACGCTGGTTTTGTACAAGGTCACACCGCAGAATACTTGCCAGCTATTACATGTAACTGTCGCTAACGGCACCGTCAGCCGATGAATTGAAATTACCTGAATAATAAACAAAATCGATTCGTTTTCAATCTGTAGCGTTTAACATCTTTATTCTTTTTTAATGTTTATTCTATTTGTGACAATAGTAAAGCGCAAATAACTTATTTCGATAGAAGATTGTATCAGTCAAAGTGTAGAATAAAAAAACTATGATGATATCTGAAAAATTTTCATAAGTTTTATAATATTTGTTATTTTTCAAGATTTCTTCCCTTGTGCAAATATATATTTGCATACAAAGAAAAACTTCAAGCACATATGTAAATTTATATAAAAAATCTACTTCGATTTTAGCCTTAAATAATGTACGCTTGAGGACGTCGTCGCGCTGAAGTAGGTACAAGCGTGTGATTGTAAATGTGACGGTTGTCTATTCGATTCCCGCTCGCGGAATGATTTTTACAGTATATTTATTTCTTTGCTTTGGTAACAAGGCAAAGCGCGATGAATTCCGCAATGCTTAGAGAATTCGACGGAAGTGGAGAACGGAGTGTCTTTTCCCTCTGCCTACCCTGCTATATACGGTATACAGCGTAAAGCTCAGAAAAAATTGTTCGAAACATGTCAACGCGACAATATTTATAGAATAATTTAAATAATTTTGTACGATAAATCAAACAATTGAACAATTCAAACAGTTCAAACAAACAAATAATTTAACAAGTATCTTCTAATTTATTCATAGCACAGTAATATAACATAATATTTTTCTACCGTCGTTTTAACATAATGGAAAGTAGAGTTAAAAAAATAGGCTTTAGGAATATTTGAATAGAGCGATAGTTAATTTTGTAAGTAATGCCACTTTCATAACAGTAAAAGGAAAATATTTGACCGAACCAATACAATATGACATGTCAACTTAAAATCTTAATGGAAATACTGATCGATACCTTTCATTATAAAATGTTACAATCCAATACAATCAAAAAATTATTATTTTTAGATTTATTTATTAGTTTTGAAAGAAAATACAATTATTTACTTCTGGGGTGGGCACAGATCACCTGCTAACACCCCCGTATCATTTTTACGCCCATTTATATATGTCTACAAAGATATAGCTAAACTAATCCCACTTGTACGTCACAGAAAGCACAATACAAAAGGAACTTAAAGGATTTTTTCAAAATCAAGCGACGTTATTTTCAGGAGACACTTGTACACACATATACTCCCTAATCTGCCGTAGTAATAAGAAATCATCTAAGAATGTTGTCTTCTTTTATTATATTACTTCTTTCTTCATACGTATTAAATATTTTTAATGCATGTATTTAAAAAGTCGCGAGTTTTCTCAATGGGACAGAGACTTAGAGTTTTCAAGTTGTCAAAGGTAAATTTATGTCTTAACGCTTTCACTGACATGTTGTGGAAAACTAACTGTTAATACTGTCTGTTATAAAAGTTGTTTAATATATTATTTGTTATTCCCTTTCTATTAAATACTATATAGTTATAGGCCTATTACTATTAAATAAAAATTGCCACTTAAAAATTACATTTCTTCTATAGGAAAGAATATTTTCTTTAAATATATTATAGTAGTAAAATATAATAAATTATATTAGTGTAGTATGTAATATATAATTTGAGCTACGACAGATAGTGGCCGTCTGGATCATTTCACATGGTGAAATATTTTGGTATTATATCATAAATGTATGTTTATATCTCAGGGTGCCGAGCTTCTACCAGTACTCGTATTAACATATTGCACTAATGATTCTTACATAAATATTATGAGCAAGCTGGGCACTTATCAGGAGAACGGACATATAATATGGAAAAGTCTTTGACATAAAAAGCAGAGAGAGCATTCTCTCTCATCTCCACGACAGCGTTAATACATATTTGAGAGAGAATGCTCTCTCTATTCCAATTTTTAAATACAGGTATACAGTTAAGACGCAGGGAAAGGGAAAGAAACTCTGTTCTCCCCTTTCTGCCCAACTTTTCTGTTGGTTTCAACTTTCGTGTGTTGAGGAGCGGAGCTTAAAGCTGCAGTGGGTATCGAATCCACAATCATCGCCATTACAGTCAGACGCTACACCACGACGACCTTAATTGGCATCAACTAATAATCTTGATAAGTTTAAGACATAAAAAAAAAAAATACAGTCGGTCAGTCAACCTCCTTTTCTTACAGAAGTCGGTTAAAAATATAATATAGAATAATAAATCAGGATAATGAGAGTGAGAGGTTTCCATTGCTAAACGAGCTTTTAAGAACAGACACAGATAATTAAAGTAAGAACAGATAAAGCAAAAAATAAATTCTCATACATGATAGGCATTATTTGTCTATTAAAGATGACAACACAATTGGCGGGAAATGGTTTTCACTTTCTTTGAAGGCAACGCGCGCGTCACAAGAAATGCTAAATTGACTGTGTGTATAACTGCGGTTACTATAACTCATAATGTCATTATAAATAACCCAATGTGTAACATTAACAAATAAATTGTTGAATTTGATAAATTTGTACAAGAATATCGCCTGAACGTATAATAATAATTAGCGTTTAATGATCTATGTAGTGTAACGATGTTAATATATTGTTTTTTATTTCACACTAAAATACTGTTATTATGCTACGTACTAAGTGCGGGATGCCTACGTACCCCGCACTGAGCAGCATGGGCACGTGGAACCTGGGAACCTTAAGACACTTCCGTCCAATGCCAGGCTTTGTCTCATTACCAGAGCGAGATCCTTCTGAGTGGGATCGAATCAACGACCGCTGCGTTTACAGTCGCACATTTGTTATTTGTTTTTTTGTTTTTCCATTAACAAACTCTCTCACATGGTACTCATAATGAATGAATAAAAAATAATTGACCATTAAAAGTTTAGAGATCCGTCATGACCGATTTATTTAATGTCAATTATAAGTTTATAAAACAGTTTTGCATAATATTCCTTTCACGCTCTAATAATATCATAAAAAGAATAATATAATATATATGCTCATTTTAACCATAATTGCTGCCCCAATGTAATTAAAACTTTTCCTTTTGATATTATAATTAATTTATTAAAAACGACATCATAAACCCTCCTTATTAGTAAAAATTGATAAAAAATAAAAATTCACGTTGTAGAAAATACGTTTTTCTTATATGTATTTTATGAAATAGAGTAACAAAAAGAGTACCAATTTTTATGTTACAGAAACTCATGAAATACAAGGATTAAGAAAAATATTACAATGTTGTTATATTTTACTAAATATATTAAAATACTGGTCACAGAATAAAAATGGAAGAAAGATTATAACAAAAGATATGACACCCACTAATGACAACTCACGTCAGCCATTATTACATATAATAATGTGGAGGCATTGTTTTACAAACATGGTTTCTCTATATAAAGCATACATTTAAAACACTTAGGTGACATAACAAAAACAATTGAATAAAGCAAGGTAAATAAAAATATTATTGAAGTTTCATTTAACAAAACTTTTTTTAAAAGTAAAAAGTGTCTTATTTTTAGGTAAAATAAGTAACCCAAGTAACTGTAGTATACATCTAATAGGGGCCCTATTTGAGATATAATACGAATAACAATAGAAATGTCGATGTCATGACTCTAAACATAACTTCTATTCTGTTCTGTTCTTAGTTTAAGGGCTTTCGAAAACGTAACTTCTAATTAAAGTAATACCAAAATTTACATAAATGTATATTGTAGTCATATTATAGAAGACATGCGAAATTATGGATGGGAAGAGCTGAAGATCGAGCTCAGTAGCGTGCCATTAGAGAGGCCTATGCCCAGCAGAGGAGGACGATAGGCTGATGATGATGATAATATAAGACTTTAAATATACAAAAATATAATTAAAAAATTAAGACACATTAGTATGTTTTCAAAGAAAAGCCGATCCGAACAAGGCAATAGCCAAGGTTAAAGCAACGGCCGGACGCAGCCGTTTGTATAATAAGCATTGTGTGTGGTGAAACAATACAGGGTTCAAAGCAACAAACAGCATATGGCGGTGGAGCCTTATGACTTATGACTTAATGTCCATTTATGATTATATAAAAGATAACCTGGCATAAAGGGTGATTATAATTAATTTTATGTGATAAAAATTATTAACATTGATGGTAAAAGTGATGATAAGAAAGTAGCAAAATATATACCTACATATTAGATTTTCGATTCAATTTTCCTTTATCATAACAGATATGTTTAATTTCTCGAGGAAAAGTAACGTATAATTTCCAAATATATAATTAATTTAAGATGGCTGTGCTTCGATATCTTAAATTTTCGTAAATCTTTATTATTTTTAATTTCAAGCTGTACATAGTAGGGTAGGCAGAGGGAACCTGTGAACCTAGTGTTTCGATTCTTTTCTTCCTCACTTCCGCCGAACTCTGGAAGTATTGCGTGTTGTGTGGTAGCGTCACAACTGGTCTCAAATTCAATATTTATCTTCTTTATTTTTCAGATAATATGGTCATATAAAAATATTCGGTATAAATGTATGCACTCTGTACTCTTATTTAAAATTATTAAACGTATTCAAACGTCCATTATAGAGGCAAGGGAAGTAAATGTACTAATCGATTTTAAATATTTGCACATATGAATGTAATCCGTATGAGACGTTAGACCGGTCTTAATTAACCTAGTAACGAATTCTTAAAGGTTCAGAATTAATATGACCTCGAATACCAGTTTTATATGTGTACAGGCTGGCCCTTTAGAGAAAGTATAGATTTGACTTTTTGATGCATTACAAGATTTGTATTTTATGTAAATGGTAAATAATAGTTTATTAAACAAACATTGGCACCTTTTAGCTTTTCTAGTATTGATTTACCTTTTACCATATTGATTATTGACATTTTATTTTGAATTATTCATGTTTCCTTTCCATATTTTTTGTATTTTACAACATTTTTCTAATATAACAACGTTTTATTCTACAAAAGAATAAATACATATTATAATTGAATTTAGTATTCATGAAGATCGTATGAATTGCATTGATTGTAACCAACATTACTACACAGTCGAGCTTAGCTAATCGCGCGAGCTCGCGTGCAACGGTGACCCACTTACGCTGTATAGTCTATACAGTGGTTCCGATAGAACACGAAAATATGTTTGGCTGGTGAACGTTACAGGAAACGGAAGTTATCACATTTATCTGCACTTATTTTGACGAAGTGAGGCCGTCGTGACTGTTAATGTGGCGGTTGTGTATTCGATTCCACTCGGGGGAATTAATTATTTTCATTCTCATTTTCCTGGCTCTAGTAACATAATAAAGCGCGGCGTTGAGCCCCGTGAGTTATCAAGCAATGGCTCGAAAATTCGGGACAACGTGGAGAACAGAGTGTCATAACACTAGGTTTCCTCTAGCTTTAGCTTCCCTGCTATGCTCTAGCTTCCCTGCTATGTGGGTTTTTGGTTTGGCAAGTTGATTCTATTTGTCGTACGAATTAATGAATTCATGCTATTCATGAATAAAGGTATCTAGTTATTTACTAATATTTGAACCTTGGATAAAATTATTCTTACCAAGTTATTACTGAAGATTGTCTATCTTCGAAAGCTATAAAGATAGTATAGGTAATTATGAAAGTGGAATTGCTGTTATTGGATGTTATATTTTAGTTCTTGTCTTGTTTCGTAGATAAAATGGGACTCTGGAGTCAGATATTTTCCTAATGGGAAGAAAGGCAATTAGATATATTATACTTAGGCTTTTTAATATTCTATACAAACATTATCCTTATAATATTTACATATATAAAGTAAAGTAAAAAGGAAATTTACATATTTTAATTAATACTTAACAGTTTTTCAGCTTGCACGAACCACTTTTGTGATTCTATTAAAACTTTTAAGTCACCCAATAATCTCTCATGTCCGCTAGATATATTTATTTCAGGATTCTCTATAATGATGTAAACAGCGATTAAATCTTATTACTTCATGTTATAAGCTTTGCTAATCGTTGCTGGCGTGTGAAGATGACCTTAATACGCGTTATATATTACGCCTTGGATTTCCACAAGGTGATATATTGATTCAAAATAAACGTAAAACAATGTAAAAATGTTTGTGATTTAAAAGAAAATTACAACTATTCAAGAATTACTATATAAAAATTTAAAAATTCGTTCATATGTTTAACTGTTTGTTAATTTACTAGCTGTTGCTGCTGTTTAATTGCAACAGATAAACAATGAAATTAATCAAACACTTTTGAAGAAAATAAAAGAATTAATTTATATTTTTATAAACAAATTTTTATTTCTTTATTTTAAGCGCAGCTTTGTTTTTTCATATATAATTCTAGGCGAAGTAATCACAGAAACAACAGAATGAAGCAGTACTAATCTCCTGTTATCGATATCGAGATTTACATTTCCCTCTCCACTCTTGCGTTGTACGTATATCTTTTTTACTAGTATTTCATCGTTCATCCTCCAACGTACCGATATTTCAACATATTCCTTTCGTCTGAGATTTACCTGCCATTATCATTATATGAAATATTGCACATATATTTAAAAATAATAAGAGATTGTCGCCATTACTATTTTAATGTTATTTTAATTGGTATTGGTTACAAATAATGATAGTTGTAGTAGAAACAAATGCAAGGAAATCATAAAGTTGACAACAAGAACGATATATAGTCAAAGTGATAGTTAATTATTGTTTGTTAAAACAAAAGCTCACTATTATAGCTTCCAGAAGTCTTTCACTTTCATTTATATTATGTAAAATGTGTATAAAATTTATTACAGTTAGAAATTTTATTAAGCATACGTCATAATTGGTCTATAGATTTTATTACTAAATTGCCGTTGCCTTAAATTATAATTATTGAATATAAGAAATTCTCGTACAATGAAATTCACTTAATATATTTTTTTTGTTTTTTTGTTGTTTGGACAAATCACCCTTATTGATCCCCGATTTCAAATTGTCAATATATCTGTAGGTCTATCTGTCTATCGTAGCTCATAATATGACAACCATAAAGCGAGTTATTTTATTACTTAGTACTAAATGGCAGGCTTTTTATTTTTTAAAGTATCGAGGATTGTTTTTTTTTGTATAAAACAATCATATTTTTGGCCATTTATAGATATTGAATGGAAAACACAATCTCAATGTGAATTAGGAAATGTTAATATTTAATTTTTTTATTTCTAGGCTGAGAATCGAATTTACAACTATAAGGAGCACTCACAAACGTATCATTAGCACTACACCAATCATAATTAACTTGAATTAAATTGCATTAACAAATAGCGACTGCATTTCTGTGAAACAACTTAAATAAATATCGCTCACTACATTTCAAATAATAATTGCCATTTCATCATTAGTCACAAGCGGATATTCGTTGTTTAATGACAGCTCTTCAGATACCTACATAGTGAGTTACAAGACTTCCAAGTCCAAGTCGTCACACTATTCTAAAATAACAGTGTATTATGCGTTTGGAATTTCCGTGCATATTGCAACGATGGCCGTTATTTTTAATCTACTTTCAGACAGTTAACTCGAGAAGCATGTGTTTTATGTTTATGCATGCTCTTAATAATAGCGCACTTGAAATACATATGTACACTAGTGGGCCCGTGCGGGGCTACGCCCGCTTGAAATAGGAATATTAATAAAGAAATTGAAAACTAAAGATTTAGTCAATTTAGTAAAACAGTTGTATAAAATAATTGTTACGGCAATTAGCAAATTTGTCGAACTAAGTAGTTTAAATTGACATTACTTTTTTATTTATGAGCCTATTGTAATAAAATAAACCCTATATGTTTTCGGGAGCTTGCTAGAATCCAATAGTGAAAACCGCATCTAAATCAGTTAAGCCGATTCTGAGATTAGCGATTACAAACGCACAGACAAACAGACAATAATTTTAAAAATCATTGTTTTGGGTTCTATTACGCTAATAACGGTACCCAGTAACATTTCTTTTTAAATATCTTCCAAGTACAGACACCGCATCGACCCTCTTACGATTTTATTATAATATTTTATTATAATATGAGGCTATTCTAGCGTAGTGACACATCTGAGTGCAAACGAGATGATTGAGAGTTCGATCCCGACGAAGGAGGAATACACGTACAATGAGGAATTTCACTATCTTTTTTCAAAGGATAGATGGATGGCAAATGGTGAACAGGATCTAGTTAATAAGTAGTATGATATAACGCTTATAATATTTTTACATAATTTGTTTACATAGAAACACTAGGAATTACGGTTTATGACATAAGTTTTAAGTAAATTAGTTTACTATATATGTTATATTACGTCAATAAGAGGACGCCTTATATGAATATTGCAAGTAGAAATGTAGTACACAGTAGTATAGTAGTACACCTGTATAATATGAAAGTAGAGTAGTGGACACTCTGAATATAATATTTTATGAGTAAATAGGCTTCTATTCTGTAATTACAACAGCCAAAAAATATTTTATTGTTTTGTATCTTTTTTTACTATTATTATAATACTTAATAAGGTATTATAGTACTTATTTGCTTTGCCAAATATGGCTAAAGTAACAATAACATTTGAAGGGCTATTAAAATCGAACATAAAACCTGTGATTTCTAATAAAGATAATCAACTTCGTACAACTGTTTATTTATTTAATTATTGAAAGGTGTCTGGTAGGAGTTACATCTAAAGAAATAAAGATTTAAATCATCTGAAATGAGTCAATCTACCATTTCTCTTTATTATATTTATATTATCTTTGCTAAAAGTAACTTTAACAAACATAGTACATACACACATAATTATGTATCTAAATATTACTAATAATAATAATATAATAGTTTTCGGCTGTAATCCGAAACGGTTGAGAAATACAACCTTAGTTTTACGAAACGTACCTACATTTGTATGTGTAATATGAGATATGGTTCACGTAGCACGTATAGCCATTCACTAAACCTGGAAATTCTTCGGAGTTAATTGACTATGTTCATTTTAATGGAATTGGATAATTTTACAAACAAATAGACAAAAATTTCTAATAATAGACAAAAAATCCAAAATAAATAAAAGTTTCATAAGAGGTGGTTTATCTTAATGATTCATAAATTTCTACAAATTTAGGTGATAATCGAAATTATATTTAGAAAATTTCTGATCATTAAAGAGTAAATGGCATTAAGCATTGCATAATATTACCTATTATTTTCTTTATTATAGTAGTTATTGCACAGCTATGTTGTTTATATACCTACATAATAATAGTCTTTCGGATTCCATATTTAAAAATATAGACAGAACTCCTGCAAGATTAGTCCTTTTCTAACTTTACACATTTTCGTTAGCGTTGAGCATAGACAGAATTTTATAATATAAAACTTCGCTTTGCATTGTTCATAAAAAGTTTTGATTTTAGTTTTTGATAGTGATTTTAGTTTAATATTTGTACTCAAGAACTTTTAATACAGAAAAATAAAACAAGAAATGGAGGATGGTAATAGTTAAAAACAGATATTTTCTAATTATAAATTCTAAAAGAAAATTTAATTCCAATAGTAGTTTCATGTAAGCTTTCCAGTAGGATTATTGTTAATTTCCTTAATGGTAATATTACTAAGACACATAAAAACAGGTTTATACTTAAGTTGAATGATACGCGTGGGTCGCAACTAAAACAAACCGTTGTGACGACAGCTTTATACAACGGTAAGTAAGTTAATAAATAAATCCTAAACGAAATCATGGAAATATTAACGGGAATAACGGGAAAACTAACAATATATCAACTACATAAAATTAGAAAACGCAATTAAATATCTTATTACAGAACTCGTTTTTCTACACATAGTATAATAATTCAATTGAAAATGTTCTCTCTCATTTGATGTATGGAATAAAATGAATAATTAAGAAGGATAAAAGATATGATAAAATTCCGAATATGCAGCATATGCGTATTGAGTGTTAGGGAAAGGGGAACCTAGTGTTAAGACACTTTGTTCCCCACTTTCCACCAAATTGTGATATTGGGCGGCGGAACTAAACTCTACTACCCAAGTGAGAAACATTCTGAATCTGTGCCACGAGGTCCTCGAATAACGACCAGACCTTTTGTAAATTTTGTTGTTACTGCGATTAATAAAAAATCGTTATTAACATTTACATAAATACAGGACTCTCCTAAAAAGGCAACTATTTAATTGGTTAATAGTGATATTACGTATTGTGTTCAATTGTTTCTTTCAAACATTTTAAGTTGTTTCTTAATTAAAAGAACATTAAAATTACATATTAACAATCTAAGATAAAAAACTAATTATATACAGATAACAAATATGATAACTTATGCAAAAACAACCAACAAAATAATTTAATAAATAACATAATAAAAAACCTGACTTACGTACCCCAAAAGGAAATCCATTCACACACTTCACAACTTACATATACATGTATGAAATGAAACATCACAAATTATAATAATCCTTAGCGGGGGATATTATAACGCGAATAAATCGATTCTAACACATGTTTACAATATAACTCGTACAATAATACTTGGAACACGGCGAGCGGCCGACGTGACCCAGACACAACTGGGTGAAACCGACGGACTGACGGTACAACCTGCGTTGAGGTTAACTTTACTAGTAATAGCACGCGGCCCTTCTTGATATTGGTAATGTAAAAGCCATCGTGGTAAATGGGGAGTGATTGTTTGGAACGATGGTTACTGGTTCGATTTGTAATGGAAGGATTTTTATTTAAAAATATTCTCGTCATTCTGGGGAGTGGCGTGGGTTTTTATTATACTGCTAGGTAATTGAAATTTGAGCAAGATAAATCATTTAAATAAATATAATCATTAAAATAGTTGAGCAATGTAATTTTGTGGTATGTGACAATTACGTTATACGTACTAATTATATTAACGCAGGACGACTAAGTATGAAGTGACATAATTAAAAAATATATAATTATAATTAATTATATGCTCACTAAAGATATAGACATTTTTTTTTATTAAAGTCTTATTAAAAATATTATTAATAAAAAAAGCAATATCACAGCCTGAACAAGTACAAAGCAAAGTACAGCCCTGACGATGAGGTCCGCTACTCACGCACATACGCTCCCTAATTCAGTGGAAAGTGGGTAACTGAATCTTAACTCTAGGTTCCCTTTGCCTACACTATTACGTGCGGGTAAAGAAAATAAAAGTTGAAATTTTCAAGTTGAAAATGTCATATAAGTTGATAAAGATTTTTTTTATTTAACGACATTCTTTAACTTAAAAAGATTGTCAAAATATCTTCTATTGTGCTCGCAAGTGTGATTGTAGGCCACTTCGGTGAGAATAAAATAACAAAAGGCTAAAATTAAAAAGGGATTTAGGATAAGCATAATTTCGTAAAAATATACCTCATTAACGTATTACAGTTAGGTCGTTATGAGAAAATATTGCTATTTGAAAAAAAAAAATTAAAAGCTTTTGTCACTAATCACTTTACTTTGGCAGATTAGCAGAAAATTTAATTATTAAGATTTTTTATTGCAGCAAACGCAAATCAGTGAAATATGTATGTAAAAATCGAAAGTCTTGAGGCAAGTCGTAGCGTAGGCACAAGCGTGCGACTGCAAACGCGTCAGGCTGTGGGTTCCATTCCCGCTCAAAGAAATGAAATATTTAATATTTTTATTTCCTCGCTCTGTAATGAGACAATGCGCGGGTTTGAGTTTCACCACTACACACGCAATGCTTGCTGAATTCGACGGAAAGTGGGGAACGGAGTGTTTTAACAGTAAGTTCCCAGGTTCCCTTAGCGTCTGCCTACCCTGCTATGTGCTTATAGATACACCGTGAAGATAAAAAACCATAATAATGTCTTTAAAAAAATATATCTTTTACTTATTATAGATTATTACTAGTCTTCAAATGTGTCACTGGCATAGTATGCCATTACTTAACCATCGCTAATCGATTCTTTGAAAGAGATTATTTGTTTTATATAGTTTTACTTCGGGTAATGTTTGTTATTACTGGAAATCTGCATATATATGAATAGAAACTGTAACAAATATCGATGTTTTTAAATAAAAAAAATGCTAAAAACGACCTATACCTAATATAAGTTCTTATTCATGAAAATAACGAGTAACTAGAGTAAAGCTATATTCAATATTTCAATTAAATTTTGCGTTCCTTGCCGTAAACAAACAGGTCAAACTGTGGGAATCGTCCACAAGCGTCACAACGACCAAAATATTACAAAGTTTTTTACTAAGTATATGATTTTCAACGAGCATTAAATAAATTATAAATAAGCGTTTACGTAACTCTTAACCAGTTAAAGATTACTACAAGACCCTTCTTCAAGGCAAGAGAAAGGTATCTTGTAGTAATAAAATTTACCTTCTATATACAATCCCGCTTTATAGAAGCTAATTACTTTTAAAAAAAAAGTTATATTTTATAGTTTTCTTAAACTTAACAAATTAAGAGTATTAGCTAAGATATCATAAGTAATACATATATAACAGCTTTACACTGTATCCTACACAAAGCAGGGTAGGCAGAGGGTACCTGGGAACCTTATTAACATAACATAACACATCGCTTTCTTCTTATATTCTATCTATTAGTTAAAATTCTACATAAAAAAGATAGAAAAGAGTGCGACGATGAAGAGAAACGCATTCAGTCGAGTGTAACAAATAATCACTTGTAAATATTATAATCTAGCCTCGAGTTACGCGTCTTAGTTTACAGAAGCCCGGAGCGATGCTAAGGTTTCCTTCCGTGGATCGATTGAGTAACGCTTTGGGCACATCTCGATTTCAATATTAGATTGTGAGGAATATTTTTTTTAGCTTTACGGTATATCTTTTCCTCTTTCACCTCGTCGACTGTCATCAGCCTCTTTATACACGCCCACCAGTCGATCCTCGTTGCTTTTTACGTGGACTTACGTTAGTATCAAATAATTGTTCTGGAAAGTCAACTAAGGTCTTCCATGCTTCTCTTTTGAATTACGAGGAATATTATTTTGGAAAACTGAATAGCATCGATATTGATTAGACACAAAATAATCTAAATTATCAATAGATTAGTTAATTAAGAAGAAAGAAGAATAATACAAACTTCACTTCTTTATAAGGCATCAAGTTTTACGAAGCAGTGATTTTTACTTTCAGCCACGTTGTTATTTAGGTATTTATTCAAACGCGTGATATCACTGTAAACCGGGCGACCTCGACAATGACTGGAATTGTTTCCAATACACTAACTTTTTAAAAATGCCATACACACCTATATTTAATTCTCAACATAGCTTGGGGGCCCCAAAAACATAGTTTGCTTCTTAGCTAGCTTAGGGGCCCCAAGTTGGCATTGCCTATAAATCCTACGATTAGAATTGGCTTAAATTAATATGTATATAGGTACATGTCTCATTTTGCAGAAAATTTTAATTATTTATATTTATTTATAGAAATCGATCGATTGTACAACTAAAACTGTAGAGATAAAAAAAATATTTAGATAAATATTTCATTTAATCGAGTGGGAATGGAACCCATAACCATCGCGTTACACTCACACCCTTGTGCCCCGGAGCCACGACGGCCCATAGTATCAATAAGTCATATATAAGTAGTAGTGGAGTGTAGTTGATCCAATTACAGTTAATCAATTATTTATGTGACGAATCTGACTTCAGTTATTAATTAATGACTTTATTATCGTCATAAGAAATTAATTTATTTTAATTAATGCATACTTTTGTCATAACTATTTATAATTACAATATGATTAAATTGAGGGCGTCATGGCGTAAAGGCTTAGCACCTGGCCGAAAATGACGGTTGTAGACAAAACTCGGCGTTCAGTTCCACTTTTCAAAACGTACTAATTTCGAAAGATTGACAACTTGGAAACGGACTTTCTTAAAATAAAGATGATACATTTTTCTCATTATCCTTCTGTATACGGGAAACAGCGTGAACCTAAAATAAATATTGCTAGTGTAGCATAAAGTCACTGAATAGCAAAGTAATTAGACTCTAGTGTACATTGAACTATAATATCGTTTCTATTAAGTTACGACACTTGATAGGTTTGCTCGGGGACTTGCAAAACCTCTTGAATGAAGTGTGCTAATGAAAAAATATATCTATTATATGCTAATATGTGCTACTTGTTTGAAATGCAAAATCTTTTTGTGTTAACAAATAGGAAAAAAAAAGGTTTTGTTTATTAATATTTCTAATGTTGTTTACATTTTTGTAACTATAAACGATTTTAATGGTTCAATATTCAAAAGTGAGTTTCCGGCAGAGACTAGAGAGAGAACCTACATATTTCAACAATTAAGAAGTTAGTTAATAAATGTAGTTCGAAATACAAAATAATAATAAAGATATGTACTATTACGATATTTATTATGTGATATTTTACTAAAAGTATCTTTGTGCCCTATTATCTATGTAATGTGCAAAACAAAACATGATGTTATGTTTAAATTATTTTGAAGTCACGAAATCCATCAGTAATTTCTGATAGTAGCTTAGTCCTAACCATTTCGTGCGAGGCCATAAACAAAGATGTATTAAACTGCTAGATTGGCAATTGTATCGAATATATCTACATATAAAATAAAGCTGAGAAAAGAAAATAATTTAAATAAATAATTGGGAGTGGGAATCAAAGTTAGGTACAACAATTTTTATTTTATTTATATAATGATTTGGTCAGAATTTAAACTGAATAATATTATTGGTTTCCAATATAAAATTTTAAAAAAAAATCATACTAGACTTATAAAGCAAAGGAATTTCAAAGCGATCAGCCCTAGGGCCGTAAGGAATGCGGGTCCGTTGCGAAACGATTGTAAAAACTATATCCACACACGATCTGTCGCAAATGAACCGTGCGCAACAGCTTTATATTAAGTGACGGGTCCTGATTGAACTAAAATACTTATATATGAAATATTACGAAGGTTATTCCTTCGCTATATTTCATATTATAATTTCCTAAATTTTATATTTGTAGAATGTGTAAAAACACCTATTTTAGTAAATATATATAAGGTCAATAAGAATTAAACAATAATTGTTCGAATTGTGTTTAAGTAACATAATTCAATACAACATTTCATATAACAGCACTAAAATATTACTGTTATTATGACTACATAATAAGAATAATAGAAATACGTTACATACTTGTCGTTGAAAAATAATTATATGGTAGAGCCACAACTGGTAAATTTAGTGTTTTTTGGATGTCGCAGACTCTAGTGTTAATACACTTTATTCCCCATTTTCCCGATTTCGACCCGATAGTTGGGTGGCGAAAAAACTTTTCTCTTAACAGATCTCGGATATAAAAATAGGTCATTTCCCCGAATGATGATCTAGTCATCGCGTTTACATTCACTCTTTAGGTACTATATGAAAATATTTTTTAACGATAAAAATATTAAAAACAATCAATATATTCAAAGGGATATTTACTATAATTTGTATTCTATATATAACAAATTAATCAAGACAATTACAATAAAAACAACCATCACAAAAAAACAGCACAAACAAAATCCAGTACCTATCCAACGCGTTACCCATAAGGTTGTATAGGAAGAGGGGAAAGTGATCGGGTCGATGCACTCAGAACCTGAACCACTCTCCTTTTCAAGAGCATAAATTATCCCGTTTAATGTGACCTTTTTATTCTTGTTGTGTCGCTTTTTATTTATAATTAACCGGAAGAAATTATTCGTTTGTTTTTCGTAATCCTAACGTTCATTTATTAATTATGTAGATCAATTAAATAAGGATTTCTTGTTAACCTTCTAGTTATTGCAAAGAATTTGATTTGAACGCGCAACAGTTGAGGCCATTGAGGCGCAGTGGGACAACGTCAGACTGTAAATACGGTAGTTGTGGGTTCGATCACCAATTGGGAGAACACATAATTTTTATTTGCCCGGCAATACAGTGCGGCGTTGAACACACACGCAGCCTCGAGTTCCGGCGGTAAGTGGTGGAAAGGATTGTCTTAAACCCCTAGGGTTATTAAATTACTTATTAAATTTAATTTAATATTAAATTAAATAACCTATTATCTCAGTCTTTTGTCCTGAGTATGCGCAAGTTGACAGTTGACAGCAATAAAAGTCAGTCACAACTTTTCGTCGTATTACGCAATTGATTATGCTACTAGAATAAAACGTGATAGGCCCCGACGAAGATAGAGAGGTGTTATAATTTTGACCTGTCTGTGTACACGTGTGTGTGTTTATCTCTACGTCTCTCCGTTTGGGAGCTTTTCTCCTATTTTGCATTCTTAACCACGAATTAAGGCAGTATATTTAGCCCTTTAAAGATTATTAGATTTTTCTTTACTTTGTTTTCTTTTTGGAGTTTTATGCGTTTTTAATTATCAATAATTTTATATCATATACTAGAATTTAATAATGTAACGTTATTCATTATTATGATATCATCGTGTCGCAGTTGGGACGCATCCAAATTACTTACTTACCAACCGCACACAATAGCTATGGATAAAAATTGATTTAGACCACCCTTTGCAAATAAAAACTATTTAAATAAATAAAAACAAAATAGAAATGATCATGAATTGGGCGTGGCAGATATATTTTCCCCTCCAATACTTAATTTTTTAAAAATTTATTTATTTATTTATTTTAAGTTGGGAAACAAACAGCATTTTACAGTACTTTTTAGTATAATACATATCCATATTCCAACTGCCAATAAAGTTTCCACTTATACATAAAACATGGAGTGAATATGTTGCTAATTAACAATTAAAAATTAAATTTACTGTCTAAAGAGAAAAAAAAAACAAAGATTTTTACGAATGAAAGGTTAAGGTTTACATTAGGTTAGGATTTACAGAATTTTGAATTTTGTCAATGATCTTACATGAAAACTGCATCAAACTACTATGAAAAATGTCAATATCACTAAAGCAATTATTGTATGCCCTACAAGATCTTAGTATAAAACAATTTTGGGCATAATTGGTTTTTCGAGCAGAAATGTAAAAGGTGTCCCTAGATCTGGCACTAAAAGTTGGACATTTCATGTGAATATTACTTAGCAGATAATTGGAATCTATAAGATTGTGTAACAATTTATACAAAAAAATTTGATCTCTATATCCTCTTCGTTTTTTTAATGATAGTATATTTAGGTTATGAGAGTTATCTAATTTAAATTTGTAAAGTAATCGCCGTATAAATTTATTTTGGACACTTTCAATTGCAAATACATATTTATCATACTGTGGGTTCCAGACTGGCGAGGCATACTCTAAGTAAGGTCTAACATATGAATTATACAAAAGCTTAAATGTATGTATGTTCTTAAAATCACTCCCCTGTCTAAATATAAAACCGAGCATTTTATATGCTTTTCCTATAATATTCGCAATATGTTTGTCGAATAAAAGACCGGCGTCCAATAATACACCAAGATCCTTAACAATGGAGACTTTTTATTTTCCTGTTGCGAATCAGATAATCAAATAGAATGGGAGATTTCTTTCTACAAAAACTAATTACACAACATTTGTCAAGATTTAGAGATAATTGATTAGACGCGCAGTATTTATCAAAATTGACTAGATCCTCCTGCAGTTTAGTGCAATCCTCTTGATCTCTTATAATTTTGAAAATTTTTTGCAACTGCAAACTGCAAAAAATCAATAACTAATATTAATTAGAAATTAAATGAGCTTCCTTTTAATTTAAAACCCACCTGTCGATAAAACATCTTTGAAGAGGAAAGGGTTAAGAGTAAGTAAAAGTTTTGGTCAATGAAGTTACGCAAATTTTCTCAATGAATCACCGAAGCGAAATTTAAACTGGTTCTTATAATATGTTATTGTCACTCATTTTCCCAGTATAATAAGACAGGTACAACTTGTTTAATTTAAAAATGAAAAAAAAAGTAAAATACTGCTTGTATTTATTTGCTTGCATAACTACTTGGTTAACTGACATTTTTTAGGCTTTCCGCCTATATTCGAGAAATTGCGTGTTGGGAGACGCAACCCAACGCCTGACCTTACCAGATGATTCTGATTTTGTATTGCACCAGATTTTTTTTTCTAAGTAAACATCGAAGGCAGACGCTTATACTCATTTTTTAATAAGCTTTTGGGTTCACACCTCAAATATATAGGAAATTTCTTTTATTAACTAATAATGCCGCCTAAAAATATTATTCTGATAGAAAACATATTGTAATTTATAGAATTTTAACCGTAACGTTTAGCTTAAAAAAATATTGTGAATTTAATTTCGCTTAATTCTGTATAAGTCTTTATAAGATACTACAAAACTACTAAGTTAAATATACCAATTTTATCTCAAAACAAAAATAATAAAAGATAAATAAATTTAAAACATCCAAAACAACTCGCCTCAAGTGAGTGTACAGCGTGTTCGTTGCACGCTTGTCAATTACTTTTGACATTTCATCAAAGGGAAACCGTGCGGGGTGCGCCAAAAATGAAACACAGTATGAACCGGAACGCGCCATAATTGAAATGTTTCGTATACATTATTACTTTTTGTCGATATGGCTGATAATAATAAGAATGACATGCCTTTACAAATATATGCACCATACATAACGTTTATATTTCTATTTCTTCGCTCTGGTGTCGAGGCAAAGCGCGGCGTTGAGTTCTGCCACTCAACACGCAATGCCTTCAGAATTTAGCAGAAAGTGGGGAACGGAGTGTCTTAATACTAGGTTCACTCTGCCTACCCTGCTGTGCGCGGGATACAGCGTGAAGCTATTTGCTTACATCGCAACATGCCGAAGAACCTTAGGTAAAGTTTTAAAGAAAATAAAAAGAGATATACTTCTTGTCTAATTACTTAGTTGTTTCACGTAAGAAATTATATCCATATAAGTATACAATTGTCATATGAAAACGTAATCAAATTAACGTCATACCAGATGTGGGATCTCGGGCGCGGGCATCTGTAACAATCAAATCCAATTTAAGTTTTATATACAAGAGTGTTTTCACACGATTGTTGTGTATTCTTTAATTATACCATAACTTAATAGTTAAAATGAAAATAAAAAAAAAAACATTTCCTCGAGTGGGAATCGAACCTACAACCTATTACGTTTATATTCGCACTTTTGTCCCCTGCGCTCTACTAGCCTCAAATAAATATACATTACATAAAACATATTGACATGCAAAACTGGAAATACATAACACGGGGAAATGAAATAAATCATCAACAGAATTAATAAAATACTTAATAAATAGTAATTTATTCCGTTGGGTTCCGTTGTTTTGCTTTCTGCGGAACTGAACATCCATGTATTGTTGTCGTTTTTATTATGCTTATTATAAGCGAAAGTCATTATTAATATCGTTGCGATAGATATGTAATAGTTAATACTGTATGCAAATATACTGATGAGAACATTTGTATATTTGTCCGTTCGTCTCTGATATCCAATTTACTCCGGAACTACGACTAAATCAAATGACTGGAAATTTAGTACTTTTAATTGTGTATCGAGAAATGACTTTAAAAGCATGATTCTGTAAAATAAACTATTTTTATTTTAATAAACTCCAATCTGGGAAATGCATTATTTCCATTTTCCCACTCTGGCCAAAGGTAACGCATGGTTTTCGTTTCCGTCACTCAACACGTAATATCTCGTGTTCCGGCGGAAAATGGAGAATGAAGTCTCTACATTAAGTTTTCTCTGCCTAGTTTAGATATTTATTGTTAAAATAAGGGCGAATCGTACATTAACTATAAATAAGCACAGCTGTATACACTACACATATTACTCATTGCGTTGAGTATTATACGTTAACAAAAACAAAATGGTGCCTTTTATTAATAATGTATTATTTTACAATTATCTATGGAACTCCAGCTATGATAACATTGTTTCATATGTGTATAAGCAATAGCAAAGTTTGCGTTAAACTCTTATGTTTAAAAAAATAATATTTAAAGCAAATTATTTATACGAGCTTTTCAACATAGCACACAGAGGCAACCTAAGACACCCCGTCCCCTACGCAGTATTTACACCAATGAGTTCAATTTTTAAGTTAATATAAAACTCACCCCTTAAATTAACGCCATATCCGTATATAAAAAAAAATAATCAATCAATATAATTTTTGATTTTATTTTTTGGCACCCAAAACTTGTAATCCAATTAAAAAATCATAAATATTTATTGACATAATTATACCGACCGACTCAAGTGCAGCGGACGATAACGAAATTAAATCATGCGAAAAAATTAAACTCACCAGAGAACAGATGTTTGCTGTAACATGACGTAAAACGTAAATGTTTTCCTCTTTTTATTATATTTAACGACAAGTGTGTAAAAAGAAAGCGGATATAATACGACGGGTGTTAATTCGTCTTTTTGTATGTTTTTCTTTGTGTATTAGAGAATAATAATGTCGATTCCATTCAAATTTTCTATTCATTGCGAGGTTGGTAATTATGGTCTTTTTATTTTGTAGAAATTATGCGAAAGGAGAAACTAAAGGTAGATTATATTTTATTTTTCTTCTATTTGTGCAGTGTTTACTTTAAGTAAGGAAAGAATATTCAAATATATTGGAGATAAATTGTAATATTCATAGGAATACTTATATTGGGTCGCCATTAATTATGTTTAATAATTAACACATTTTTGCTAACACTAAAATTCTCAGTCAGCTTATAATTTGGACAAAAATCTTCACTTACTCACAATTCCTTGGTAAAACATAGTCCTAAATATGAAAAGATTACCAACGAATCTTTTCATATTTTGGACGCATATCTCAAAAACAAACAGACTATCTTGGTAAATGAGTTGTTATTGGTATAGTCAATGGCATCTCGAGCTCGATTAACTAGCCGAAGATCTGATGTCTTCGAAGAACTAGTATTCTACAGCTGCTCCCAAGACAGGGTGTTATGGAGACAGCTCATTTATCAGGACTTATCCAAACATTACCAAGAAGAATGAAAGTCTAAAAACTTATACCTAATTTCAATCTGTCTGCCTCGTAAAATACAAAAAATAATATAGATGATACAAACAAATAAAATCAACACATTAAGCATTCACTTTCATCAATGTTAATATATTACATTTTATATAATACTAATTTACAATAATTAATTAACTATCTCGATGATTCAGAACTGTTAATAAAGAATGACTACAACTCGATTGGGTTTCGTATTATAAAACAAAGTAAAAAGACACCTCATAACGCTTACTGTCAATATTATTCTATACTTTCGTCTAAGTAAATGGTGAAGCCGTGAATCATCAGAATATTGACGATTGCCAAACAAATTTGTAGGTCAACGTACAAAGTCGAAATTCGTGATCTTCATAGGTCCGGTGACATTGGATGGCATTACAAAATTGTGGCCCCGTGGTCATATTTAAATAGGTGGTGGTTTGATTACTTTTTGCTCATTTTATTTTTCAGAGGCCAGTCGTGGTGCAGGGGAACTATTGAGTTGATAGCTATAGACTGGCTGTGGGTTCGATCACGATTCGAGAAAAAAAAAAATATTTAAATTTATGTTTTTATTTCTTCGATCTGGTGTCGAAGCAAAGCGCGGACCCTCCAGAATATGGCGGAAAATGGGAAACGGAGTGTCTTAACACTAGGTTCCTTTTGCCATGCTGTCATATCAGCGTAGTGCATCGACTATCAGTTGAAGCTTTACCTTTTTAAATGAATCTCATAAGCTTTCGCTTAACTATTTACTCAAGAACCGGATGTAAAATGTGTTTAACAGCGTCCATCGTAAACATGGTTCTAAAGTCTTAGCTTCCGGTGGCTGGTACTTTTGTAAATATATTTTTAGGTTTATTTTTAAATATATTTTCTTTTGTAAACGAGAGGTTGTGAGTTGAATTTAATATAAAACAATAGTTATATATTATAAAAAGATATGCAGTACATGGAGATCACATGGGGAAAAGATTAGTTTCTCAACGTACGAAATATTAAACTTGGGAGAAGTATCTCCCAAGTATCTTGGGAGAAGAGTCAATGGTTTTTTAATTTCCAGATTCACACTTTATTACGCACAAAGCATGGTAGACAGAGGGAACCTAGAGTTAAGACATTCCATTGACCAGACCACATTTTACATGACTTGAACTGTAGAATGCATTATGTACGCTACAACACTGAAATATCCTTCGAGTGGGGATCGAACTTACAACCATCGCGTTTATCGTCAGAATCTGTGCCACTATGGCATCTAACTAAAAGCGTAAGCAATATAATAAATTGTTAATGTGCTATCGACCAACAAGATTTTTATCAAAACTAGCATTATCAATCACAATGATTTCGTAACGAAGAAAGTGAACGTCGTGAGCGCCTAACTTTAGTAAAAAAAAACTTGCAAACGAAGATGATAATGAAGCGTGTTCTTAAGTTATCTTTTTTCATCAAAATGTTTAATAAGATATAAATATTATTTATTTTAATATACTGGAAACGGATTTGAAACGATAATCCTAATAATAAAAGACAAAACTGTATAAGTAAAAAAGCAGGAATTAGAAAGTTTAAATTTGGAGGGAGTGTGTTGATTTTGCTAAATTCCTAAAGAAAAAGGAAAAAAATCGATTTTTTATTTTACAATGTAAAATGCATCTAACTTCAAATTACGGATGACTATTAATTTTAACTAAAATGTTTGACTTAATCTCGTCTTACTTTCTCGACTCAATCTTATACAGTGCTTAATGTTTAATTTGAAGTTTAAACGTTAAAAAGCAAATTGCCTAAACTTTAATCCAAGGAATACAATTTAAATACATGTTTATACATTGACAAAATCTGCAAAAGTTAAATAAATCTTATTTCAAAGATCACAAAGTCAGTTACGTCAGTAAAATAATTATATAGGTACAACATAAAAATAATTATTTTATAATCAATATGAGAGCACTTCCAAAAAGCAGTTTGGCCTGAGGCGGGCAAGTAATAACGAAGCAAGCGTATCGATGGTTGTACAATGTAGGACACTTGTACCATTCCCCTATACTATACTGTTACATTACATTTATATGTTCTTACTTTAGTATAATTATTTCATAAGCTGATAGACAAGTTTTGTTGGAAATTTAAAAAAAAAATATTAGAAAATTTGGCAATAGGTATCACTCGCTCTTAAAATTTAAAAAATATATTTGAATTTGTCTTTTATATTTTAAAAAGATATGACTAACTCTTTTATATATTCAACTAGACAAAAGAAAAACGTATGTAGACAGTATAAATTGCATATCCGGATTAAATTCTATAAGGAATGTTGATATAAATCGATACTAAGGAATTACAGACGTTGAGTGATACACACATGTTGCAGTTCAACCACCCTCGGGCGTGACTCGAATGGGCCTTTTACTGTATTATAACAAATATATTTAAAATATTATGTATTGACTGTATTATAACAAATATATTTAAAATATTTGTTATAATACAGTCAATACATAATGTCCTGAGTTCGGGCAGTTAATGGAGAACGGTTTTTTTGACATTAAGTTATCTGTGGCTACCCTATTATAAAAATAGTAGCGAACAATAGTTCATAATCACAAATAATCAGACGACGACCTAATTGCGAAAATCAAGAAAACACATCGGGTTCACTCTGAATCCCGCACATGGCGGGCTAGACAGACTAATATACTATTATTAAAAACTTGCTCATTGGGTTATACGTGGTTTTTTTTTAGAAGTCAGGTAAATAAGTTAGAAAACAAGTTAGGAATGCTAAGTACTTTCTTCTAATTTATACATATACTAGCGACCTGCTCGCGGCTTCGCCCGCCTTAACTACTGAATTATTCATATAATGTATGTTTGCAAAGCACTTAAGATAATGTGAAAATTAATCAAACCCTAATGCAACCCGAATTTTCGTAATTCCAATAAGGATTTTCCAATTGTTTTAAAATAAACACAAATAAATAACAAAATCTAAATCTTCTTCGCTATAGAGGCAGGCGGGTTTTTTTTGAGCTTGAGGTTAATGCTGTTAAAACAGCGACGCCGGTTGGGTAGGCACTACGTGGCTTCCTGTGAGGAAAATTAAATAGAATGCATCGGCCGGGAATCGAACCCGGGCCGCCCGCGTGGTAGGCGAGCATTCTACCACTGCACCGATGACTGCTCATGACGCGCTTGTATAAGCAAAACATCGCGGGGCGCGTTTCGCAGCAAGGATGTTTTGATATTGTAACAACTTCTAAAGTACTTATTAAAATGAAAAACAGTTAAAGACAGTTTTGATCTACATTAAATGGTCAACGTAACTAATATACTTATTTGTATACTGAGAGTAAGAGATAAGTAAAACTTGACTCGATACAGCTGATGTGTAAACGGCGTAACAATTGTTAACAATTAAATGCGTTTTTCTCTAAAACTATTCGCAATTTCAAAATTGTGTAAAAAGCAAATTTTATCTTCGTTTAACGTAGAAATTTAATAAAGTATTTTAAAGGATAAGGATTAATACCATTATGGAAAAATATCCCTCACAATAAAAAATATATTGAAATTACAATTTTTAGACAGAAAATTGATCACTACACGTTATCCTTAAAAAATATGAATATGCTGTCGCGGACTTTTTTGTAGATCTTATTAAGAGGAACAATACTCCAGTACATTATTTTCATGTAGTACTTACCATTAAAGCAGCGCATGCGCGAAAGTGTCTCAACGGGTAGGACTTTAGACACATTTATCGTATTTATGTTAATTTACATAAGAATGTATAAATAATAAACTATATATAAACCTTCCCTGAGAAATACTGGACCTAATGGTGAAAACCACATAAAAATCGGTTGGGTGGTTTAGAAGAAGGAGAGTTAGAAAGTTCAGACAGACACGAAAAGCGACTTTGTTTTATAAGATATAGGATACCTACTCCTCATTTATATACAAAAAAGATTATTATTTTTTCTCATACCCAAGCTATTCAGCATTAAAATACAAACATAATGACATTTTATTTCAAAAGACAATACGGTTACTGAAGTTAATTAAATAGGCATTTGCTTCTTTCAGTTTGACCGATAAAAAAAAAAATATGTGAAACATACATACGTATAAAGTAGAAAGTAAACTTACTCTTGATATATAAAATAACCGTTGCATAATATAAACTAAAAGGCATCTTAAACATTTTACAAATTTCCAGAAATTAGTTTTAAAAAAAGTCTTACATGATTACTTTTTTAAACTTTTTCGTCGTATTAGTAATGATTATCGCACGATGTATTGAGGTAAGCCGCGAAAATTACTAAGTTTTTTATGTAAAGTTATAAACTTACTGTATAATTTTTTGTTTAGAGAGAAACTTTTTCGAAAATATTTGCAAGGTGCAAAGACATTGATTTAATAAAATTGTTTAAACAGTGTCCGCTTACGCTTCATCTTTGCAATTGAAATTTTTAATTTAGGTAGGTATAATAAATACAACATAATTATAGTTAATTTCTGTAGAACTCAATGATAGATTGAAAAACTTTTAAAAAACAGCTTCCTGTTTTTGTTCACTGTAAAGACATTGTGTTCGACGCTTTCTGCACAAGTTTCAAGAAACACGTATTGAGTAGCGGGGCACAACGCTGCGTTTTGTCTTCCAGATTGGAGAAATAATAAATAACAAAAATATGACCAATCTTTCGAATGAGGATCGAACTCAGAACCATCGCGTTTACATGACGACCATGACGTCTTCATTAGAAATAAAATAAAGAATTATATATATAATCTATTAACACGAATCCAATATAATCAATGAAATTCAACATAAGAGAAAATATTTTAATATAATCATAATCATTAGATAACAACCGATAAGATATATTAATATGTATCACTAATGATGTTCGTCTTTATTGTATCTAAAACGAGATAAAACAGGTTCTGCAGAAATTTCTTATTGAATTGTAGGACAAAAATGAGGGCAACTTCCACGTTTTTTTTGTTCTACGCTGTATCCTGCACATAAAGGAAAAGGCAGCTCAGCCATTAATTCCGCTAATCTCTGCCACGATTGTAGGAGTGACTCAATACTGTTTTTTTATATGGACATTTTCGTAAACATATTTTAGTTAAAAAGTTGAAAAAAAATATTAAAAATATTGTATAAGTTCCTGGACAATGGTGTTTTTAATTAATTTTTCTATTTAATTTTTTCAACATTATTAAACTTTTTTAATAATACGCTTAATCCCAAATATAGTATCGTAGGCAGAACGGCTACGATCTCCAAAAGTGGGCCGAGAGCCGAGAACGGAGGGTTAACTCTGGGTTCCATCTGTCTACCCTGCCATATTCGGAATAACGCGGTAATAATAATAATTCGGTGGTAAGGAAAAGTCTAATAATCCGCAAAAATAATAAAAAGATGCTACCTATTATAATATAGTACCTAATATCATATAAAACATTTTTATTTTTACGCATATTAAGAACTCTTGCAATCGTGGTACATACGATTATGACGCTATTGGTTTTATAATTAAAATTATAGGAATGTTTTCGGTTTTGGTATAAACAGTAACATTACGTTAATTTATACCTCTACATACACAATGTATTAATAATAAAAAAAAAATTAGAAAACGGAGTGATTTCTAAGCAAACTAGCTATCATTCAACAAAATTTAAAAAAAATACATGCAGATAAAATAAAATAATATGTATAGGCAGGCGCTCACCACAATCTAGCCTCACTGGCGTACATTGCTGATGATCTGTAAGGAAAAACATCTGAATAAATAACAAGTATTATATTCATTACATTCCAACGTTCAATATAATTTATATTTTAAATAAATTAAAGTTTTCATTATTTCATATAATATTGTAAAACTATAATTTTAAGTTAAAATATGTATTAATAAGATTGTTGATTTTAGAAACTTTTATTTATAACACATGTTAAATTAAACTCTATATTTTCGGAAATTCGATTCTTCGAATCCATGAGTAGTTCTATGTTCACTTCGAATTTTTAACTAGACATTATAAAGAATCATAAATCAATCGTTAAAGCGATTTTTTATAATAAACCTCATACATATTTTGATGAATTTGATTATGTCATACACTTTAAATGTAGGTATATTACTAACCACCAATATGGTTAATATGTATATGAAAAGTTTCACTTTAATAAATAATTACGATTATTTAACATAAGGAAATATTATTAGTAAAATTAATAATCTGTAACATTCAAGAAAGTTTTTTCTTTGCTTTGGAATACTTTATTTAATACTTCCAAAGCAAAGAGAAAACTTTCTCTCTCTCTAACTGTGACTTTATATAAGTAGGAAAGTAAATTTGAAGAATTAGGTAAAATATATTATTTCGGTAATATAATTATTAATTCGGTAAAATTATGATTTGTCCCATCAACATTAGTATAGGCATCATAGACTTGAAGTTAGTTAAAAATGCGCCCAATAATAACTTTCTTATTTACCTTCCATGTACAAACAGCAATTATTCCTTACATTTTCTTATAAGAATAGATTTGTATAAAAAAACGGGCTAGATTAAAAAACGCATTATTGTGATCTAAATTAATGTCATTAGGAGAAGATACTAAGAAAAAGCTATAAGCTCAGCTCATTACTTGATTTTATAAAGCGTGTGTAATTTGTAAGCGTTTAATGACTACAAAACTACCTTGCAATAACCTTAATAACTTTATTTTGGTTTCTATCTATATATATATAAAATTGTTCCGTTAGTAAATAACTGACAGACAACGTTAACAATATTAATTCGTTAATTCTCAAAATTCCTACAGGAACGGGAAAAACAAAATTTTCCATTTTACGTTTTAAAGTCGCAACGTACGCAAACAACGCCGCGGACAATGACTAGTCTATAAATAAAATATTAACCAGACGAGCGATAAAAACTTTGCTAATGTCACGTCATTGAAGAAGACACGGAAAAATCTGCACATCGATATTTTATATATATTGGAATAACCCATATTAAACAGTCAATACGTATTTATAATTACCAGCCACATACAGTAGTTTCACACAGTAGAAAAAAAAAACAAATCACATTTAATAACTGATATCCAATCACAGATATCTGACGTAATTTTTCAACATACCAAAACAGGTGGTACCAACCAACCAATATAAATTAAAATCCAATTTTTTCTTATACCAACCTGAAAAATATTACTTAAACTTACCACAGAAAACAAAAGAGACATCCAAACAAGTTCACACCATCGATCCCTCTATCGTAAAGTATAAAGGGATGATAGACACACACACATACCACACTGACTGGCACTGACTGCAACGTGTGCGCCGGCGCACCGACCGCGGTGTACTGGCGCGAGAGGCTTAGCGGGATGATTTGCGTAACCGATATGTAATTACGATAACGAAATAGAAAACAAGAATATCCTTGGTTTATATATTCAATGTCGATATTTGTTTGATTACGAGCTGAGCTCTGGGAGTGTTTAAAAAAAACACATTTCATATTTTACAAGTGAAAATAGTTTTTTTTTGGCTTGGGATTTACAAATTATAATTTTTAGTCGTAGTGGTGGTCGATTTCCAGTCAAGGGAATTAATTTATTTCATTTCTCCGTTCTGGTAGACTTAGGTGGGTAGCTCAAAAATTGCGGAGAGTGTAATAAAATTTTACATAAATGGAACTCTAAGTGTTTCTACTTAAAATAAATAGTAGTATTAAAATCTATACAAATAGGTTAAGAACAATCAAACATTCCTCAGCAAGGACGAATCTCGTGAGGTTATTAGATTTATTCAATACAATTAGATTCATTTCTTGACGTTGAAAAACCGTTTATACCTAACGATTGATCGTGATCCTCTTCGTATTTAAAATTTAAATATAATATAAGAATCTTCTTTGAGTAAAATAAAATATTTCTCTTATAACAATAGAAGTAATACATATTTAAACTAAAATGTTATAAAGACAATCGTTTTTATCAATTAAATATTCTTAATTTTTGTAAATTGTACAAAATGGTAAATTTAAAGGCCTTTTTCTCCATATTATTACGGTTGAAATAAAACAAGATATAAATGCATTTTTTTGCTTGAAGATGACATCAGCATACATTTTAACGTTATCTTATTTAGCCAATAATATTTGCAATAGGTATACAAGATTTTATAAAACATGAATTTGTTTCTTTCACTTATCAATTTTACGGTAAAAAAAATAAACCTCCAATTCACGAAACAGTGTAAATACATTAAATTAAACTTAAGAGGTAAGGAACATTAAAAACAGAAATATGAGCATCGAGTATAAAGCCTTCGCCTTTTTAGAAAAATAAGGAAAAACTACTATCAAAGTTCCTAAGGGCAAAACTGTTGTCACGATCGTAAAAGTGAAAGCCCATATCATTTACACAACCAGTTAAGGTGTTAACGTGAATAATAACCGAGTAACGTTTAATCGTTCATGGGGACACACGTACCCTAACAAATGTATCGCATTCGTATTCTAAGGACACTGTGTTAAATAATACCATGAAATGACATAGTAACTGCTAGCTATTGCGAAAATGGGTAATAATTATAAATATTTACTTAGTAAGAAGATAGATAGATAAAAAACTTTATTGCATACCTATAAATAAAACTAATATAACGGAAAATACAGAATGTGCAAAGGCGTTCTTGTTGCCTATAACAAACTACTATGTGACGTATAAGATACATTCATAAAAGTATATTAATTAATGAAGAAATTTAATTTTATCTATGCTTGCAACTAGCTTCAGTTGACTAAAATTACAATAAAAATAATGATTTTATTGAAGACAGAATCGACAGAAATCGATATTAGTAGCTTCAAATCTTATTCAATAGATATGTGATAGTTATTTATCGATTAACAAAAAACAACAAAAGATAAATTAACAATAACAAAATAAATCTATCCAAAGAAACAAACAGCAAACATTAATGCGATAAGAAATCCAAAAGCACGGGACAATAGACGAAATTACGTGGCATTTTTATATGGAAAGCTGAAAGAAATGTTCTCACAGGCTTATTTGTGACAGAGGCGTTATCTAATTTCGGTAGTAACTAGTGTTATTAGACAATGCGTGATACCGTAATGAGTGATGCAACTTAATGCATGTGGGAACTAGAAATAGTTATTGGTGAATCAGCGGAAATTATTGAGGAAGTATGCCTTTTGTTGATTTCTTAGGATTTTAATGGAATTTGTGTATAATATAACATTTGTATTGGATTCATTGAAAAAAAGGGAATGTTTTTGTGCGACAGTTCTACAGGCACGCCTTGGCTAGTAAAACCAAATTGTTCCCTTGGTCCTTATTCATGTATGATATACCTATATATAGATAAGCATTTTTTTCACCATTCAGATGGAATCAGCTTCGTAAGACCAAAATACCATAAACGACTTTTGGTCCAAATTGGAGCTCCTTCCATTTTTTCTTCTTTTATTAATAATAGATTATTTTCATCATATTTACTATTACTATCTAATTCATAGAGGTGCAGCGCGCCTCATATTTATGTAATAACATCATCAATGTAGGTATATAATTAAATGGTGCAATAAAAAATTGATTTCAACGAGTTTGGTGTGAGAAATATTTATAAGTGTGTTGCTTTAGAGATTTAGGATCACATACGACCCTATAATGTTTTATTTTTTAATATTGGACTGATGTAACGTTATTGTATTATTAAATTTTCAAGGAAGGCAGAGTTTTAAGTCACTCCGTTCTTCAAGCACAGCCCAATTTTTGAGATATTGGCGTGTTGAGTGGCGAAACGAAAATAATTATTATAACAACTTTACCATTACGTAAGAATTGGAAGCTTATAACCAATATGTCATTATAACTAAGCAAACAAATTAATTTCTATATAAAACTATGCATTTATTAAGACAAAAAGGCATACAATTATTAAGATAAAAAAAAGACTTCTCAAGGGAAGCAATGCGGGACATATCTACGAATAAATATCACATGTGCTGCTGCGAAAGGAAACTTGTATAAATGGACTAAAAGAATTAAAGGCGCGTTACGACGACGTCAGTGCTACGTCACTATGTATTGAAGTAAATTATTAATTACCAGCTTCCTTCATTTTACGTATGTATTCATTAGAGTCATTAAATATCCTTGAGTTGCCTTTCTTGTAGCTCGAACAATAATTATATGTTCTATTTTTTATTTTTTAAATGTAGGAGGCTAACATAATTTCCTTAAAAATAAATAAAAAATAGAGATTTTGATTTTTTATAAGAATCCAAATTTTTTTATCATCCTCTTTAATACAAAGAGGGGAACGGAGTGCCTGAATCCGGGAACCGGAAGAAATTCAGCTAGGAGCAAGACATGCGACTTGCTACCTAAGTGTAGCCTTAAAAGCTACCCCTATGTAGCCCTATGTAGCCCTAAAACCCCCCCTATTTGAAAGTTGAGCTTCACTAACTAAATTAAATTAAAAATATATAATAAGAAAGCCAGATAAGACACTTCATTCCCCAGTTCCGACGAATTAAGGAGGCATTGCGTGCTGAGTGGCGGAGCAAGAAATGAAAATATTAAATATTTCATTCCCTCGAGTGGGCATCAAACCTACATCCTGTCGCGTTTAAAGTTCCAATAGAATCAGTAGATACTAGAATTAGTTCATATATATAAGTTGTAAGTAAGTTATATTTTGTATATTTGAAAACCACTAAATATATACGTACATATGTAGGTATATATACACATTTATCTCAAATGCTTCACTTCAAATATTTGTACACTCAAAGACGTCTTTTTTTTCTGTAAAAGAAATATTTACGATAATTAGAGGCAAACATATCTTCTCAATTAATCGTATCAATATTTAAATTTTCAATTTTAAATAAATTGAACTATGAATAAATTTCACACCATTAAGCAAATAAATCATTTTTATTAATTAAATATAATTTTGTTCAAATGAAATTTATACGTACATTAAAATGAAAATATTCAATTTGAAATTAATTTTGAATTTAATATTAAATAAAAATCAGTTTCTTTAGCTTCATTCACATAGCAGCGAAAGCAGAAGGAACCTGGGAACTTACGCATACTAAATGCAAGGCGTTTAGTCGCACGCAAGGCGGCTTGCAAACAAAAACATACTAAATAAAGCTAATAAAGTATTTAAATGTGCAAAAATGGTATTCAGAAAAAGATCGTTATACAACCAATATCTCGAAAACTTGAGGAACGCAGTGTCTCAACATTAGGTTACCTACCATTAGAAGCTGGGACTAATATTTAAAAAGGTCAATCAATGATCAGTAATTTAAAGTATTAATTTTCCTCAAAAATGTTTATACGAAAGCTCACTTGTATGAATCACGCAAAACGGGTCTTTTTTTGTACTGGCACCACCTAGTACGTGAGTAAGATTATTATAAGCTAGATAACATATGATCTTGTATTTTGTATCTGCTACTGGAATACTAATATAATTGCATGTAGAAGTTATTGCTAATGTTGACGAGTATTTTAAACCGGAATTAAATAGCGGCAGACTGTCTACTCTACTGTGGAACTTGTGAATATTTTATATATTCAGCTATTAATTATAATGATACAAAAAGAAAACGTATTACAGAGGCCAGTCGTGCGACTGTGCGAATGCGACATAGGGTTCGATTTCTACTCGAGGAAGTGAAATATTTACTTACGTTTATATTTCTATTTCTTCGCTCTGATGTCGAAGCAAAGCGCGGCGTTGAGTTCTGCAACTCAACACGCAATACCTCCAGAAATGATGGATAACAAATGTTACTGGAACGGTAGTAATTAGTTTAGCCTACCTACTCATAACACTTCTCACGGCGCCATTCGCTCGCTGATAAATATCTCGATAGATACATCAAGTTCGAAAATTAATTATTGTTTTGGGCCCTCGTGAGGCAGTGGGACAGCGTATGATTGTAACGTGATGGGTTTGGGTTCCAATCTCACTGAGTGAGACCAATTATTTTCATCCAAAAGATTTGATCTCCACTGGAGGAAGTTAAATTTTTATTTACGATTACATTTCCTTTTCTTCGTTCTGGTGTCGAGGCAAAGCGCGACGTTGAGTTCTGCCACTCAACACGCCTCCACACACAATGCCACCAGAATTCGGTAGAAATTGGGGAACGGAGTGTCTTAACACTAGGGTCCTATCCTGCTGTGTGCGGGATACAGCGTGAAGCTAAAAACAAAATTCTAGTTCTGTTAAGACAGATTTCGACATTGAACTCCGCTTCCCACCAAATTTCCACTACGTCAGAGGTATAAACAAATACCACACAATATTTACCTTAGAATATGCCTACACATTTTTTCTTTTTACAAATTTATTCTGTACATTAAAATGCCCGAAGTGCAAAGTAACGCCCACATTTTGCTCATATGAATATTTTTCCATTAAGTGTTTTTATTTTTTACCTAAAAAGTCGAAAGTTACTAAAACATGGTCTATACGTTGGTGTAAATAAAAACATTGATTATTTTTTATATAATCATCAATTTCAAACTTACTTTTTTTATTTTTTAGAAAACATATAAGAAATTTTACGTAGCGAGATTTAGACGGTTTCCAATTCCGCCACGTTCAAATTTTAAATTAAAATATCAGCTCCACGTTGTATCCTGCACACGGCAGAGGGAACCTAGTGTTAAGACACTACGTTCCCCAAATTCTTCTATGCAAAAAAAAATCAAAACCACTCAATAGATCATTTCGCGTTGTCACAAAACCCTACATCTGTCCGCACACACGCGACAGGCATCGTAAATCGATCACGCCGAGTGTCCTTGCGCGGGAGTCGAAAGCTAATGTTTAGGATTATTTTGCAAGACACACTCGTAACCAGATACGTCTCACGAATATCAAAGTCCGTAGCTGGTTGTCATGCTGACAGCGATAGCAATGAAGTTTTCCCATTTAATTTATTCAAAGAAAATCTTGGTCATTGAGAAACTATTGAGAATAGCGAAATTGCACAGAGTGGTACTTGGAGCTTGGAGCACAAGGGCGTGACTGTAACGCGACGGTTGTGGGCTCGATTCCCGCTCGAAGGAACGAATTGTTATTTCTTAATATTTTCATTTCTTACTTGGCACCAAGGCAAAAGCCCGGCATTGAATTCCGCTACTCAACACGCAATGCCTCGAAAAATTCGGCAGAAAGTGGGGGAACGGAGTGTCTTAACACTAGGTTCCCTCTGCTTACCTTGCTGTATGCGAGATACAACGCGAAGCTGATTTGATTTGATTTTTTGGAGCTATGGAAAATCACTGTAAAATTTAAATCGATTCGTTTTCATACGGTTCGTCGAACCCGTTACATTACGGGCAAGTAGGCAACCCTGCCACAGTCAACAAACCTTAGGGTATTTAACCGTATAATGAATCTCGCGAGCACGTCTCAGTCAACATGTCGACCGTAAACGCGCTAAGGCTATGTTTATGTGTTTTAAGTTTGTTTTTATTTTTTAATTTATTATATTGCATCACGTTTTATGTTTGTGAACTGAATATCTTGATTATCCATATACATATTCTTGAACGGTGGGCAGAGAGCCTAGTAATAATAAGTCACTACATCTATTATTTATTGGGTAGTGGTACCTTTTTTATCAACCATTTGTGTCATAAACCCTCCGTCTTTTTTTTCAGCTTCACGCTATATTCTGCATGTCGCATCGCAGGCAGAGAGGGCATAGTGTTAAGACACTCCGCTACATTTATCTGCATAATAACGAAGTAGTTGGTATATTTTCAAAAGTTATTTATTTACTTATTGGCATGTGTTCGTGAACAAACTACTTGTGGTCGTTAACCCACTGACGCTGATAAAGACTAATTTAGCTTATTCAGACGCGACAGATTGTCGTTAATTGTTTTTGTTCTATAAATAGCTGAGACTTTCCATGAAACATTATAAAGGGCAAAATAACTAGTATAAAGGTATTCGAGTGATTTTAATTTTTATATATTTTTTTATATGATAGTAAGTAAAGAGAACCTAGAGTTTTACTTATTTAAATAACAATAATTTTAAGCATATTATTTCAATTCCTAATAGTTGCGTAAGTATATTTAACGTTAACTCGTAAATATTTATAAAATAATGATTCAATAATAAGACTAAAAAAGAAGTACTACGAACACAAAATTTGAAATGAATTATTTTCTAAAAAATAAAAATAATATTTTTGACATAGTAATGATGTTTCAAATCCTTTCAAAAACCTATCTCTTATTTAAATATTTCTCCAAATATATTAAAATTTATTCTAATATAATTGCAGACAATAACAACCAATATGTTTAAATATTGACTTAAGAAATAATTTAGGACAAATTTATTTCGCACGTTCCGTTATAGAGCTAAACTAACTGGATCACTGGACTGCGACCGCAAATTATATTATTAACTGTGTTGAAAACTTAGTGTAACTTGTTAGTTTTTATCGAAGCTATTGACGATTAGTAAATATGTTTAAAAAAATTTGCTTCGCATTTAGTTCTATATCCTTATAACTTTGAAAAAATAAACATATCCGCTTCACTTTTTCATATATTTAAACGACAGAGTGAAATGTAGGAAACACTTTTTTTTCTAATCTATGAGAAAATTATATATATAAAAAATAATATTAGTACATAACATACGCTTCTTACATATCTGTAGTAAGATTTTGATATATTTTAAATATCGTTTTTTAATTAAAATATTTAATTATATATATGTACACTATAATTACTAATATGGTAATGACTCTACACCACAGGAAACGGTTGATTTCTACATGAACATTTTTCTGTCTTACTCAACAATATTTAGTTTCTTGATATTTTTTTATAAAAATAATACAAACAAAAGCAAAAACAAAGTACAAATATTTTAGTCTAGGAAATTATAGGAAAACTGCTAGTATCAAAACAATCAAATCTTTGGTTTATCTCTTTCAAGCAAGTTCATCTAACCAGCAAATACCGTGCCGACATTCGGCGCAAGCGCATCCAATTTAATGCACGATTGCAAGCGATGATCGCTCTATTGGCGGTGTTTCTTTATATTGATAAAAATTATTATATTGAGAATAATGAATATTGATTGCAATATTCATTATTCTTAAAGTAATATTTAAAGCTATTCATTAATAGTTTGAGTTGTTTTGAGGCCGTCGAGGCCCAGGAGCACAAGGGTGTGACTGTAACGCGACAGTTGTGGGTCTGGTCTCCATTCGAGGGAATAACATAGTTCATTTTACTCTAGAGTATGTTAGAGTGTTAGTTTTTTTTTCATATTCCGTCTTTGGCAAAACAAACTGCGGCTTATTTTTCTGGGGTTGAAAATGTAATATCTCAATTTCGAAGTTCAGTTCTCTCTGTCTTTCTCCCATATGCAGTATATGCAGGATAGAACCCGAAAATAAAAAAAGCGGCTGGAGCACATCATTCACAAGGGGACGAAATGAAAATCTAATAATTTTCTAGTCTTTTACAAAACAAGATTAATTGCTAATAATAACCTTGGTAAACAGTTTTAAACACACTGTTTTATTCATTACTAGCGACCCCCTTGCGGCTTCGCCCGCTTTTACTACTGGATTATTCATATAATGTATGTTTGCAAAGCACTTAAGATAATGTGAAAATTAATTAAACCCTAATGCAACCCGCATTTTCGTAGTTTCAATAAGGATTTTCCAATTGTTTTACTCGGCAAGGATTTTTTAGTAGGTACCGTAATTTTAAATCTGTGCTACTAATCTTTTCAAGTACTTATTAAAATATATTTAAATGACTATTTTTAGTTAGTTAAATGACTATTTTTAAACGGAAGAAATTATAAACAAAAGCCACCTACTAATAACTACTACAAAAAATATGAAATCAAATATATCGCGCTGAAATAATGCATTCAACTCAAATTATCCAATACGTGCAAACGCATCTAAGTCTTCGTTGCTATAGAGGCAGGTGGGTTTTTTTTTCGAACTTGTGGTTAATGCTGAAGAGGGTATTCTGTCCCTGATGAAAAGCAAGCACTATGTGGCTCCCTGTGAGGAAAATTAAATAGAATGCATCGGCCAGGAATCGAACCCGGGCCGCCCACTTGGCAGGCGAGCATTCTACCACTGAACCACCGATGCGTATAAGGCAGGCGGCGCGGCGGACGCGTTTGTATAAGCAAAACGTCGCGGGGCGCGGTATTTTTTGATATTGTAACAACTTCTAAAGTACTGATTAAGATGAAAAACAGTAAAAGACAGTGTTGGTCTACATTAAATGGCCAACGTAACTAATATACTTATTTATATGCTGAGAGTAAGGGATAAGTGAAACTTGAGTAACATACAGCTGATGTGTCAACGGCGGGATGTGTCAACAATTAAATGCGTTTTTCTCTAAAACTATTCGTAATTTCGAAATAGTGTTAAAAGGAAATTTTATCTTCGTTTAACGTAGAAATTTAATAAAGTATTTTAAAGGATAAGGATTAATACCATTATGGAAAAATATGACTCACAATAAAAAATATATTGAAATTATTATTTTTAGACAGAAAAATGATTACTACACGTTATTCTTAAAAGATACGAATATGCTCTCGCGGACTTTTTTGTAGATCTCATTAAGAGGAACAATACTCCAGTACATTTTTTTCATGTAGTACTTACCATTAAAGCAGCGCATGCGCGAAAGTGTCTGAACGGGTAGGACTTTAGACACATTTATCGTATTTATGTTAATTTACATAAGAATGTACAAATAATAAACTATATATAAACCTTCCCTGAGAAATACTCGACCTAATGGTGAAAACCGCATAAAAATCCGTTGGGTGGTTTAGAAGAAGAAGAGTTAGAAAGTTCAGACAGACACGAAAAGCGACTTTGTTTTATAAGATATAGGATTCTGATATTTAAAAAAAACACTCTGTAAAGATTGTCAAAATTAGCGTTAGAACGATAATATTTCCACGGTGAGAGCGCGACATTATGAGAGATATGAGAGAGTATTCTATTTCATATTCTATGGACTATCTGGTTACTTGGACACATTCGTTGTTTTTTTAGGAACTTAGGAACTTAGTGTTAAGACGCTCCGTTCCCATTAAGATACTTTTCGCCTAATTTTGGGGGGATTGTGTGTTGAGTGCCTAGTTACCAGAGTTTTATATCTCGTTTTGAATTTTTTTGGAACACACCTTACTACAGAACTATATGGTAGACGTTTTTCTGTTATTTTTTATAAACAAAAAAAGCAATATACTCAGAAGTAAGAGTTAAGACTTGACTGAGAGCCGAGACTTAATAATTAGAACATAAAAGTATTTTAATTTTATTTGTTGACAAATCACAGATATATTTTGCTCTAAAAGAATAAAAAAAAATAGTATTATCGTCAAAATTGGATGTGATTTTTAGTAAATCCCACTTTATAGTAACAAACAAAATCAACTCGATCAGGTTTCACAGTATTTATTTTATTTGTCAGACTTAGTGTTACTTAGTATTTGTTAGGTTTCACTAATGAGATTGATAGGGTCAATATACAAAGTACCCTACTATTGTGCTATCAGCGGATACGGAAACTGATAACTGAAAATGTGTACCATGGGTACTCTCGATAAGAATAATTAAACGCTTTTTGTTCTTTTTTTTTATGGAAAAAGGACTAGGCAAACGAGCGTTCGGGTCACCTGATGATGATCACCGCCGCCCACGACCCCAAAAGTTTAAGTTTAAAGTTTACGAAATAAGTTCACTGTATTCAATTCAATGTACAATAAATAAAGTTATAATTGGCTCTATCATAGTGGGATGAAAATTGGCCAATCTCCATTTTTCTCCTTCGCAAAAAGTGCAGAAAGTGATGGTTAATAGTTTTTATTTGTATCGCGTGTTTTAAACTGTTATATTATGATAGAAAAAATAAATAAATCTACAACATTTCTTCAGCCTGGAATATACGAAGCATGGCATTAGCAACTGCCGCAACACGCAATGCCTCCAGAATTCGGCAGAAAGTGGGGAACGGAGTGTCTTAACACTAGGTTCCCTCTGCATACCCTGCTGTGTGCGAGATACAACGTGAAGCTGATATAATATTGTACAGGATGAAAATTACAGCCTACTAATATATATTTAAAGTAATGAATTAATACTTTAAACATTAAAACGGAAGCAACTGATATGTAATCAAACACTAATAAAACAGTCACTAATGCGGCCAAGGATGTATTACTCAGAGCAAGATCTGCATGGCGTTGTTAATTGCATTTTTGTACGCTTTGACCGAGTTCAGAAAAAGATGGTACGTACAGTGGTTTAATTATATTAATGTTAAAAACGAGATGACTTTGTAGTGTTGTACTATTAGTGTTGTACTTGTTTGTACTACTACCCAATATATTATATTGTAAGTTGGATTCCTAATTAGGATATTTTCAATATTTTATATATTAAGAAGTCGCTCACCCCCCAGATAGTTTAACCAACTGAAATGCCCAGATACGCCGAAACACACATTGCACCATGACCACGATCTTCACACATGAAGGACCGAACATAGAGAGAGTATATGGAGACTGGTGGCGTAGTGAGACAATGTCAGATTGTAAGCACGAAGCTTGTGGGCTTGAAGCCTACTCAATAGTATGATTTCTCTTGTTGTGGTGAAACTGGGGTACGGAGTATTTTGACACTAGATTTCCTCGATCTACCCTTTATAGGAAAAGGTGTGAAGCTGATGAATTCTTAATGGTAATTGCGTGTTAAGTGGTGAAACTCAACGCCGCACTTTGTCTCGATTTTAATGAAATGTGCTAATCATCTAGTTTATATTTCTTGTTTATAATATATATAGAAGGACAATCTCTAATGGTAAAACAATGAGTATTTCCCATCCGATAACAAATAGGAGCAATTTTCTCTATAACAGTAATAACATTGTAGTTTCACACGATTCCATGTACGATGTCCAATCGCTTGGAATTGTTTCAGTCATGCTGTGTCCGTTATAATATTATTTTAATACACTTTTTTTTTACATTTTTTTAATTTTCAACTTCAGGCCGTCGTGGTCGTCAAAAATTGAATAAGTGAAAGGCGGGAAACGAAGTGTCTTATGACTGGGTTCCTTCTGCCTATCCTGCTGCATATGGGATAAAGCATATTTAACGAAGTTTCGAGTTGTATCTCGAATCGAGCATCGTCTAATTTAAATCGGACTTATTGTAATATAAACTTAATTATTATTTTTAACAAGGTTCAACGATTCGTCCATTCGTTCGGAACAATAGCTGCAATATCAACAGCTATACCTACATAATATTTACTGAGTACTGTTTAAAAATTATAGGAATAACATGGCGATGACTTTATTACTTACTTTAGTAAAATAAATGTTACAATGCATTTTATTTGCTTTTATTAATAAATATTAAATTTTTTTGTACATAGATTAATATTTTTTTTTAAATATTGAAAGAACTTTTTAGTGGGTACATAATTTGTCTATCATAGAGATCCCTACTAGCAGTTGGATGACAGTAAGAAATTTTGAGAAAAATAATTTTATCCTATAACGTAAAAAAAACTCTAAACATGTCTAAGGAACTCCACTAATTAAACCTTTCAAGTGAACACATTATATAATTAAGAGGATATTAGAGTGCATCCGCAATTCAATTGTAAGAAATGTTGTATAACGAAAGGATTTGGCTTCCTTCCAAAATGTGGTCATGTAACGCGCGGTCGCGGAAATTGGTTTTGGAGCTGATGGAAACGAGCACAGCAATAATATGTCAAATAGTATTGATTTATTTTACAAGTAGGAAATATCACAATTGAAGAAAGGAAGTAAGCTTAAATAAGTTAACTTATTTTGACGTTATTGTTAAATTTCAGTTTTATATAATAAATAACCGTCATACAAATGTTTGTATCTAAAGTAGGTTTTCTGATTAAATAATAATACTTTATCATTTTTAATTAGTGAAACCTTACAGACATCCTTCTTCAGATGCTTTGAGTAACGTACAAGTATCGTTATAGTCAAGTCGTATATATTGTAGGAAAAAAAGAAATATCCGCATTCTATTGAGGAAACGCGATCTAGCACAAGATTTATTACAAAATTTATATATATTTATAGGACAATATAAATTATCCAGTTGACAAATTCAGACCAAATTACAGCACAGCTTAAAGTGACATATAGAGAAGCTTTTTTTGGGTATATTTCACTTTTTCTATTATAAAAAAATGTTTTGTCGTCTCGGGTGACCTTTTTGAAGTACTTATACGATATAACGTTCTCGGGGCGTTAATTTATTTTCAAAGTAGATTCACGCCCAAACATGCAGTGCAAAGATTGTGCAAACAGTGCAAAGATTGAAGAGTGAAGTGGGCAAGAGGTGAATCCTTTAAGTAAAAAACATAAAAAATGGATAAATGAAATACAGCGCTGGCAACCCATGATTGTTACAAGAGAATACGTTATGTAGATACAAAAGTATAAAAGATCATCTACAAGATAGTGTTCCGAGTATTATTAAGATGCATGGCAACATCTCTATTTAAGATATTGAACAACTTGTCTGTCAGTACGTGGTCATACCACCTTCTTGTGTGGTCTTAAAGACTCAGCGATAGGATCAATTTATTTGATTCGCGTCTTTTGATGCACATCACGTATTTGTACCCGACTGTGCTAGTAAAAGAAGGATTATTTAGTAATAAATGACAGTAAGTATATCGTGGCAGTAAGTAAGGCCGTCGTGGCCCAGCGGCACAAGGGGGTGACTGCAACGCGACGGTTGTGGGTTCGATCCCAACTCGAGGAAGTGAAATACTCGCAATGCCTCCAAAATTCGACAGAAAGTGGCTGCCTCTGCCTGCCCTACTGTGTGCGGGATACAGCGTGAAGTATATCTTAAAAATAAGTTATGTAAAGTGGTGAACGTACAATCCTGTAGCCTGCTATTGTATGTCACATTACTATGAATATAAATGTACCATATTCAACTTAATATCAACATTTCAACACACTTTTGGAAGAACAGAACTGAGTGTATTAACACAAATTTCCCTCTGTCTTATATGCGGAATATAGCTAAAATAGAAAAAAATATAGTAGGTAATATTTCTTTGTACGGGATGTTAGGATAACAGCGTCGTAAGCGAAAAATAAAGTTTTATACACTATACTTGCAGCATTAAGTATTTCTGAAAATATTTTTCACTACTCGGACCGTGATATTGTATTGGTCTCGGTAAGCCGTCACTAATCCAACACTAAACTACGGTGGCGTTGTACTTACAACCTAAGTATTTCAAGCTTATAATATTTGCCTTATCTTAGAAAAGGTTTTCACATAAATGTTTGTAGTCCGAACTATGTTCATAGATGGCGCTATAACGAAATAATTCATGCTATCGTTTGGTTCTATATTACTACTAGCGACCCCCTTGCGGCTTCGCCCGCTTTTACTACTGGATTATTCATATAATGTATGTTTGCAAAGCACTTAAGATAATGTGAAAATTAATTAAACTTTAATGCAACCCGCATTTTCGTAGTTCCAATAAGGATTTTCCAATTGTTTTACTCGGCAAGGATTTTTTAGTAGGTACCGTAATTTTAAATCTGTGCTACTAATCTTTGCAAGTACTTATTAAAATATATTTAAATGACTATTTTTAAACGGAAGAAATTATAAACAAAAGCCTTCCTACTAATAACTACTACAAAAAATATGAAACCAAATATATCACGCTGAAATAATACATTCAACTCCAATTATCCAATATGTGCAAACGCATCTAAATCTTCGTTGCTATGCCTCTATAGCGGGCGGGTTTTTTTTTCGAGCTTGTGGTTAATGCTGAAGAGGGTATTCTGTCCCTGATGAAAAGCAAGCACTACGTGGCTGCCTGTGAGGAAAATTAAATAGAATGCATTGGCCGGGAATCGAACCCGGGCCGCCCGCGTGGTAGGCGAGCATTCTACCACTGAACCACCGATGACTGCTCATGACGCGCTTGTATAAGCAAAACGTCGCGGGGCGCGTTTCGCAGCAAGGATGTTTTGATATTGTAACAACTTCTAAAGTACTTATTAAAATGAAAAAAACAGTAAAAGACAGTTTTGCTCTACATTAAATGGCCAACGTAACTAATATACTTATTTATATGCTGAGAGTAAGGGATAAGTAAAACTTGAGTAACATACAGCTGATGAGTCAACGGCGTGATGTGTCAACAATTAAATGCGTTTTTCTCTAAAAATATTCGCAATTTCGAAATAGTGTAAAAAGCAAATTTTATCTTCGTTTAACGTAGAAAATTAATAAACTATTTTAAAGGATAAGGATTAATACCATTATGGAAAAATATCCCTCACAATAAAAAATATATTGAAATTACTATTTATAGACAGAAATATGATCACTACACGTTATCCTTAAAAGATAAAAATATGCTGTCGCGGACTTTTTTGTAGATCTTATTAAGAGGAACAATACTCCAGTACATTATTTTCATGTAGTACTTACCATTAAAGCAGCGCATGCGCGAAAGTGTCTCAATGGGTAGGACTTTAGACACATTTATCGTATTTATGTTAATTTACATAAGAATATACAAATAATAAACTATATATAAACCTTCCCTGAGAAATACTCGACCTAATGGTGAAAACCGCATAAAAATCCGTTGGGTGGTTTCGAAGAAGAAGAGTTAGAAAGTTCAGACAGACACGAAAAGCGACTTTGTTTTATAAGATATAGGATAGGATAGGATAGGATGTCAACGAACTAAAGATTGCAGGTTCGATTCCTACTTATATTTTTGAAGTAGTATTGTATGATTGAACAATACTATAATTTTTTTATATTCAAATATTTATAATCAAAGCTATTTTTTTATATATTACTCTTTAAAACAAATACATGACTTCATTCTCTATATGCACTTGCATATTTTTGATGAATTACACTCTTACCAGAGACAATAATGAAAAAAAAATGTAGGTAGGTACATGCATTCGACTTATCAACTTATTCGCGATCACGCCTAATATCCACTGATTTAAAATTAAATAATTCACCTTACACCTCAACTGGGGCTAGTGAAAACAGGTTTGTGACTCAAATCAAGAACTTTTGCTTCCTCTCAGAAAACAAAATAAAAGACCAAACTAGTAAAACCACTACTGGCGCGGGCCACATCGCCAAAGGTGACTCATCATGAAAGCAATTGTAATATATGCATTGGAATCCTATATATCCTGTTAAGCTTGTCTACAAAGTAACCAATTTAAATTTTAAAAGATCTACGTTCATTTATTTTCTTTTCTTAATAATAATGTTACCTTTGATGTTACTGCTGGACGTGCAATATATTTATGATAGACGGCAGAAAAGAGACTGAATAATGTCTTTTCTTTACCTTGTAAATTTTGTGATTAAATTAATAAAAAGGTAAAAATGTAAGTATCTGTATATGATTTCGACATAATTGTTTTTTACCATATATTTATACAGACAAAAATTGCTATTGAAAAAAAATTTATGTGCTGATCTGATTTTATGAGGCTTTCTGTGTTACTTTTTATCCTGTACCTCCTGTGGGATTTGGATTTATGGTTTTCAATGTTTCACCCAGATTAATACAAAATTAAAATAAGTAAACATTTTCATTTACATTTACATTTTCTGATGTAACTTTGGCTCACAAAAACAGACAGTAAATATAATGTTAGTGTTCTGAGTAGTACCTTAACTTAAAAACATATATCTTCAAACATAAGTTACTTTTTCACAACTATTATCTATTTTTGGTGGTAGTATTAAAACCTATATTATTAATGAATAAACAAAACATGTAGTTGCAAAATTTTTGCATTCACCTCCAAAACATAATTTTTAGTTTTCACCTATATTCTTTTTAAGTATACAAAGTGGAGCATAGAAATGAAAATAGTTTAAATTAATTCCTTTAAGTGGGGTTTATTTATAGCCAGATATATAACTCACACTCGTTATAATACAAAATATAAAGATAGAAAATATATATTAACATATATTCATATGTTTTCATATTTGTATGTGTAAAATAAGATAAAAGTTAAAAGACTAGTCATGCAAATAGGTTCAAATTTCATATGAAGGAAAATATTTTTTTATAATATTCATATTTAATGACTTTTTTATAAGACCACTGTGCCATAATGGGACTGAACCCAGTTGTAAGCATAATAGTTGTAAGCTTAATCCCTGCTCTAGTAAGAAAAACTTGGCAAGTTTATCAAAAAGCATTGAATATTTTTAGTCTAACCTAGACAAAGTATAGAATGATTTCCATCATCCAGCACTGTATGTGACTGAAGGGGTGGAAAATAAAATAAAGAGTGATATAGCATAGGCTTATGGAGAACGCAAAATGTAAACATAAATAAAGTTGTAAATATGTAGTTTTATTTATTTACTACTACTTTCTACGGTCCAGAAATAAAACTAGTTGTCAGTTGTTGTTGTTTTTTAGCACTACAACTATGATGTCTTAACAATAAGTACATAAAAATAATTAAAGCTTACCGTACTAAAAGAATTTCTTGCGCTTCATATTTTTAATGCACAAAACAGTGAAGAAAACTAGAATGTTCCTAAGCTAAATATATAAAATAAATGGTTAGTTGTACCTATTCTTAAATAATTAAAATAACTTCATATAACTTATTTTGTAAAAACTGAATAGGTAAATAAAACAAAACGCTAGCAAATTGCAGACGTACACTTTATCCTTTTTACCAAAACGTCAAACACATTTGACAACAAGTATGGACATTGACATTTTAAAATGTTCAGTTCAATTCTTTAATCAACTAAGAATTTATTATACGTATAATGTACTAAATTGAATATAATATTAAATTTACTCAAAAGTTATATGAAATTATTTTACATACAGTATAACTGACAAAAAACACGAATTACTTCAAAAAATATAATATAAAATGTTTTATAACGAAACATTTATCACAGATATAAAAATATTTTTAACATCAGCTTATCGTTGCTACGGCAACTAATTCAAAACATTATGAACATGGAACATAAATACTAGATTATAAATTTTAAACTTTTCAGTGATATAGCTTGAGTTTCTACGAAATATATACAAAACTTAATTTATTAAAATGGGAGGTATGAGCCGTTGGTTGGACGTAGAGGCAGGATCCGATGATATAGATATTAATTCATTGCCCTCCAATCTTGTGCTATGCGATTTACAAAACGATAATGAATTTAAACTTATTATTGGAGATTTAGGAAAAGGAGAAGAAAGTGCAAAACTTAAAGTAAGTAGTACTTTGAATGTACATTGTTCTATATAATTTCTTTACTAATATTAACTAATTATCATCATCTAGCATATCGCTATTGTAATACTCAGAAATATTTACTTTTATATTAAAAGTATTATGTTGTATTCAGGTTGTATATAAGAAATTGTTCTCTTTGTCACGACAAGCTCGCTACTTAGCTACTAGCTAATATTTCTATGTTTACAGGTCTTTAAAGGAGCAATGCAAATATCAGATCTTGTGCTACCAGATTTACCTTTAGGTATAATTAGTGTCTACTCCAGTGATTCAACACCTAGGCCTTTACCTTTGATAGCTGTAGCATTTAGCTCTTGTATTTATGTATATAGAAATATGAAATTGTTTTACAAATATTACTTGCCTTGTATTGAGCTCAATGGTAGTGAAATGGAGATTTGGAAAAAGGTCAGAAATTTTTTTTACATTTTTAAAGTGTTAATCTGCTTATGTTTAACACTCGGACACTGTCCCAGAGGCGTGGCTTCAAATCGCTATGTTCTAATTTTTATGTTTTTTAAAAAGTATTTTTCATAAGGTTTTTCTTTTACTCACTCTTAAAGCTAAAGTGTAGAATTCAGTTTGTACAGTAATCAGAATCACCCAGGGTCTCAATGGAATGTCTGAACACCAGATTCTTTCTTTGCACCCTGCTATGTGCAAGATAAAGTTTGAAAATTACTTCAAAATACCTTATTTAAATATCAATTACATATTTATAATTTGTATATAATATATTATGAGTTATTTAATATTACAGTTAGTGGATCCATCAAATCATTCTGAAGATAAAGTACTGGGCCTAACAGATTCTTTGCATAACATACCACAAAAAATATTAAGTATACAGTCTAGAGATTTTCTAGCACTTAACTTGGAACAACAGCTTGAATTCTTAGACAATGCTGAAATACCAAAAAAAAGTTATACAGAAATAATTTATATGACAACTTTGAAAATGAACTCCGTGGAAAAATATGCAATGAGTTGTATAGTTATTGCAACTGAAGCTGGTGAGGTGATTGTGCTGGATCCTCAGACTTTTACACAAATACATTTAGTAAGTCTAACTTTATGTTTAATTTTCATAGGTTTATGTTATTTGTTAATTTGTGAAGAGTTCACCAATACGTAAAATAATATGTAAACTAAATTTTAGTTTAAGTAAAGAATTTTGATTTTATTGTTATATATTGGATAGTATAAACCCTTGTTTATAATTTGTTTTCTTTAATTAATTTGAATTAAAATGTGTATTTCAGCAACTTTAAGGTGATAATATTTTTTAGTTTCATTATAGTATAGAGTGACAGTAGTTTGATCACTAATGTGACGGATAAAGCGCGGTGTTAAGTTCCGCCATTCATCAATATCTCGAAAATTTGAAAACAAAGTCATGTCGAGTCTCAACACCCTGTTTTGGTTGGTTTAACTTTTACCACCCTTCTATACACAGGATAGAACATGAAGCAGCTTAATAATATTTTTTCAATAATTATAAAGCATAATTCTAAGCATTGAAATATAATATTTATTATATATTTTTTATGATATTGGTCATTTCATAGGTCAGGATTTGTACAGCCAAGAAAACTCCATATCAAATTGTTGCTACAGGACTATACAATGTTGACTATAGATTGACAATAGCTACAAGGTGAATCCAAATATAGGAGAAATGCACTATAGTTAGTATTTTTTTTGCACTTTTTATTTACTTTTTAGTATTAAATCTTCATTCTTCACACTTTTAACATAACATAGGAATTAAAAAAAATGTTTTTTTTTTATTTACTTCTAATAGAAAAAAAATGGACTTAAATATTACCTCATTGATATTGCTTCCAGCAATGAGACTATATTGCTCATGTCTTTGTTTGTAAACTGTACAATATGTAATTATTGTTATAAATTGGTAATATTATACATAACCGTATTTAGATGTGTTATCTTCTTAGTATCTTCATAATTATATTGAAAGTTGAAACCATCTTTATATTAGTCCCTGCTTAATTAAAATAGCAATGTTTTTCTTTTACAAATAAGCTAAAATCAGCTTTTAAAATCTAAAATTTCAGGGAAAAATCAGTATGCCTTATAAAAAGAGAATGGAACGAAGGCCGTATATTATTTAATACAGAAGATCATATAGTTTCTATAGAAGTCTTAACAGCAGACAACAGTATAATGGTTATATGTACGGATAATACTTTGTCTTGTTATAGTAGAAAGGTAATTTATGATTTTAACTTTTTTTGTTAGTGTTTAGACTCCAGACTCTTCTTTCGCCCGAATTAGAGACATTGTGTGTTGAGGGGTGGCACTTAATGCTGTCATTTGTTCTAACAGAGCGGGGAAGCATCGCGTTCACAGTTTAACATTGTCTAATACGCCATGATAGCCACATTATGATCATATTTTATAATTACATAAACGTGAATACGCGCTAAAGACGTAACCCCCTTTTCGTCTTCGCCGCAATTGGATAGTAATAATAGTTCGTTCTTATCAAAATTACATTATTCTGTATCTTTTTTCCAATCGTTTAACAATTCTTAATATTGAATTTCATATTATTGTATTTCCAGGGGAAAAAGCTATGGTGTATAACATTGGAGCACCGTCCCGTGGCAATGACAACGGTCCCCATAATGCATTTAGCAATCACTCTGCTAGCAGTGGCTTTAAGTTCCGGCCATTTTTATCTTTTTGATGGAAAAGCGAAACGAGACAGTATGTTTATTAAAGGTGTGCTTAAATTTTTCTTTTATTGTTTTAGCAATACACCAAGTCTTGCATATAAACAGGGGTAGACAGAAGGTTATAGTGCTAAGACGATACCATTAAGTTCCAAGGTTCCCTCTGACTTCCCTAGCAGGGTGTGCAGAGGTAAAAACGTGAAGCTTAAGACGAAAATAGCTATTATAGTGGGACATTGTCTGTGTCTCTTAATTTAATGGAAATTGGTGATTAAAATGTCCCATCTCCCAGTACATTAGTTTTTTTGTTCACTCCAAGAATATAAATGCTTAGTTTTTCTTATTATTTTCTTCCTATTTTTTAATAGTATGTGTTATTACAGATGTTGTGTCCGTGATGAAGTTTGGACAGCTAGGTCAAGAGGAGCATGTTTTTAGTATTGTCACAACAAGTTGGTGTTTTCTTATTATTTTAGTAACATTAAAATTATAACATCTCTTTTCTTAATTTGTTTTACCATATTATGTCAAAATCAATCAAAAAACTAAATATTAATTCACTATATTTAGTTAACTTAATAACTAAATATATTTTCTTCACAAAACAAGGAAAATTTATTATTTAATTAGTATTTGAATTTACCTATTATGTTTAATAATATATGTGCTAAAAAGTAGGTAATTCGATTTCCAGGTGGCAACCTAATTATAAAAATACTCAAACGGACAGCCGACTTTAATGCTCATTCAGCGGGAATCGAACCCGCGGTATCCTCCACAGTTGGACAAAGGCCTTGGTTGATACCTAAGAAATCTAAGCTGTTTCTAGAACAATCCATGCGGGAGAGGGAAAATGCGATTGGTAAGAATTCATTAAATTGGCATTTGGCATTTAAAGTTTTATTAATAGTAATTTTTAAATATATATTTAGATTAGAGATATTTTTTTATTGCAGGGCTTATACTATTATTTATTTATATTATCAGCCGATAGAGTATTAGTCATAAACCACAGTAATTTAAAAATTAGTCATACGAAATCTTTAAAAAAAAACCGCCCCTATGTAAGAAGTTAATAATTTAATCATTTGTATTAAGTTATTTATACATTGTAATGATGCTCTGCCTGAATTTTCACCAATAGGTCAACGCTTGTTGTAATGTTAAAATATCCGTCACCCGTCTTCGATAGCTTGAATAAAATTATACGATTATAAATTAATAATACCATAATATACTTATCAGAAGGATTTAAAGATCGATTACAAAAACTTAAATGGCAATATTTAGAAAAAAATTGATTAAGACATTGAGCTCTGTCTTTCCCATCATCCATCTATCCGTCACCCGTCTCTCGTCAGCCATTGTCAATGATAATGATGAATGTTTTTTTCACCACTACTATATAGACTTTTTAGATAATTATTTTATTTTTTTAAAGAACACAATATTCTTTTATATATTAAAAAATATATTTCAGCGATGCATGAGCGTTTTCAAATGGAACTGAACAGATTACGGTTAATATCAGCTAAAACTCTTCTCGAAGCATACACCAAGTCAGATAATTTCATTGGAGCTGGCAATTTAGAACCGATTCGATTATCGGCTGAGGTATTTTTTTATTTTGTTATAGAATTACTGAAGCAAGTACAAGCACTTACAAGCTTCGCTACTAAATATCGACGAGTTAAGATGTTAAATGGCTGCGCTGTAGACAACGGAGTGTATTAACACAGAGTTCTCTCTGCCTAAACCGTTAATCAAATGAAATAAATGATCTTTTAGCTTCACAGGATACATCATCCCGCACATGTACTACTTAAGATACTTAGATACTTCCGTTGTCCATTTTCCGCTGAATTCTTGAGATATTGCGTGTTGAGTGGTAACTAAAAGATAAAAATATATTTTTTTACAGGTAGAGGGCTTAGGGCCGGTATTCCGAGTAACACTGATTGTAGAAAATACATCAAGTGATAAAGCTGTTATCGGCCTCTCCATACTTTTCCATGTACACTCGACTAATTATAAAGTAAATAATCCATATATAAGGGTGAGTGTGTTCATATAAAACATATATTTTATATTTTCATCGATTTGAAAATTTGTAGGCATATTTATGTTTAAATTTTTTTTGCCTAAATTTGTTGTGTGATATAATAAATTGATTAGTGTCTTAATCAAGTGTCAAATATTTTTTACTAAGGTGCCGCTAATAGCTCCAAAAAATCTAATTAAATTCCCAACAAAAGTCGAAGAGGTTTTTGGTGAAAATGTCAACCCGGATATATTTTTTCGTAACATAACTGGACAAGATGAAAGTGCCGTTATTAAAATATTGCTTCTAAAGGAAGGGAAGGAGAACCCAGTACTAGCGGCGACTGTCACCATGCCGCCCACTGATCCGTTAATGATACCTTACGATAAGATACAAAGTACAAATGGTTTCAAGCAAGAGACTATTAATGTGGATTAAATTTGTGATATTATGTTTAAAGATATTAAAATTATTAAAATAAATTTTAATCACACATTCTAAAAATAATGTTTTTATTTTAAAAAATTTCGTTTTAAGGGAAACCGCGTGAGAGTACTAGTTTTTTTTAAACAAATTAAGCTTGCTTCTAGACATAATAAAAAAACATCAATTAAAATTAAGTCTTATCAATCACCTATCAAAAATATTATCAATGAAAACTGACTTCCGATAAGATTGACCCACACTGTCTTAAGCCTCAGTCATGTTATACTATTATTACAAATAAAGTGAATAGAATTTGAATATATTATGCTACGTAATAATATTTTGATAAATTTAAAGCCATTTTGGCGCAATAGAACAACGGCTATCCGTAAACGCGGAGATTGTAAATGAGGTTCCCATCAATCCCCCCTATTTTATAAAAAAACATTTATAAAACGATAAAATCACAGACAGGAAAGAGTCTTTCATTAAGACCTATGGTAAACCATTAAAAATAGACTATTTCTCTTATCCATTTTAAAATAAAATAATAGAGGTCAGAGTGACGTATCACTAAATTAGATTATCTATGATTGCCTCGCATAAAACGTAAATTATATATTCCCTTCCGTCTAAACTAAAGAAGTAGACTAAAGTAATATTATAAGATTTGCCCTACTTGTAGATTAAAGTGCTTAGATTAGTGATATCCTCCTTAACGAGGAAGTCGCAGGGGACATACACCTATTACACACACTAGCGGTGCAACTGCACCAATAGTGCAATCGGATTTAAACTGATATTGCTACTTTTTGCGTTAGCTAACACAAAACGGTTAAATACTGTTCTTGAGCTCGCTTTCTACTTGACCTTTCCATTGAATTCCGTCACATAAGGTGCAGAGCGGATCTTAACGCCGAGAGAATAAAAATATGAATAAAATAATAATTACAAAATCTGAATTACATGCACTTCTACTTATTGCATCATTATGAAACTTGGTGTACGTAGGCATACGTAGATTAGAAGTATAACAATAATACCATCATCATGGTACCATCGAACTAATCTGATGATGGAATTCCTCCTTCAAAGTTCCTTTGGGTTCCATGTAATGTCTGTATTCTATACTAAAAAAAGTCGGTTAATGATTCATTTTATTATATTACAGTATGGATTATATATTTATTTGTAATAAAGATATTGAATAAGAAATGATATCAGAAGCAAAAAGTTGAGAAGCGTTTAAGCGTTTAAAAGATATAATTATTTATTTTATTCTAGTTGCATCTCACAACTACGTTTGCCCGGACTTCAGGACCCCTGCCATATTATTATATTTACCATTTTAAAAAAAAAGATTGTTGTTTTTTAAAATTTTTGTTATTTATTTTATTGTTTTTGTTCATGCCGTATGTAGCACAAAGCACAGAGAACGCAGAGGGAACTGGGAGCCTGGTTTTAAGATACTCTGTCCTCACTAAGACACTTCTGTTACTCACTTTCCACCGGATTCTCGAAGCATTGCATGTTTACTGGGGGAACTTTTTTGAAGTAGAGGCCTCCCCCTATTTTAGTTATAGGTATTACTAAATTATTTTAAAGTTATTATTTCCGTTCGTACATAAAAAATATATGTATAGTAGTAGAAAAACAGTTGTGCCGTTTTACTTATTGTTCTATTTCAGTTATAGATAATTACTTAGATATAGCTGTAATAAGTATTTGATATTAATTTAATCCTGATTTCCTGTATAGATGACGGGATATGGGATGACTAATAAGTCATCCGGTGATAGTAAGATATTTGATTTTTACGATTAAACTACTACCTACTACACTAAAACCAGAGGGTTCCATACAAAAATCGGAAGTTTCAAGCTTTTTCTGAAATTCAGGCTTAGCTTAACCAGAGTCTTTTCATCTGATACCTCACTTGAACTAGCGCCTTTAATACCGATTTTTATCCCTCTTTTAAGACTATTATTTTTTAGGATTTACCCAAAATTGTATAGTTTTTAGATTTTTCTGAACTAGCCGGTAATACTACCTGTAGATGCTAGCTGCCAAATTTCATAATGCCGGCCCGAGTCCGACTCGCGCTTGTCTGGTTTTTTTTCTATGCTTTAAGGGACCATAGTCCTAAACATATGATACTAATTGCAGCGTGATATCTCGAGAAGAATGATCTTGACAGACGGACACATGGAATGAAAGTGATCGTATAAATAAGAGTTCTGATTTTACATTTTGAGGTACGGAACCCTAAAATTTTTTTTTTTTTTATAATTGGATAATAGCTACAGACTAGATTCTTTAACAGATAGGCTTAGATATTACGTAATATAAAAAAAATCATTCAAATTTTGTCATAAAATGACAATTATAAACGTACGTAAGTATCGATAAGCTATGACATTAATTGATATAGCACTAAAATGATAATCGCAGGGGACAGCGATAATCTTTTAATGAACGACAGAATGTTATTTAATTATTAAAAAAATTAAATTAATTAAAAAACTGCTTTACGCTATATACCGCACACAGCAGGGTAGACGGAGGGAACCTAGTGTTAAGACACTCCGCTCCCCACTTTCCGCCGAATTTTCCGAGGCATTGCGAGGCGTGTTGAGTGGCGGAACTCAACGTCAGGCTTTTGCCTTTAAACTTCATTGAGTTTATTAATAAGTTAATGAGCAAATATTAAAATAAGGCAAACTTACATAGCATAAAACAAAGTGTCTATAATCTTATCGATATACGCTTAAAAAATTCTAACTACCCTACTTTTAATGAGGTTTTCTTTAATAGACAGAACAGTTCAAGGCACAGGATTAGTAAAGTAGGTAAATAATTAATGTTTATAGTTGAGATGTTGTTAAAAATATATTTTGACCATTAAAACCATTGCAGAACTGTAGAAATGTGTCAGGATCATTATGGGCGTAGGCCCTATATTAGAAAACTCTTAAATTTTGTACTCAAATATTTTAATTTTTCTTTTAATTTTTCTCAAATATTTTGGCGAAGTTAATGATATATCTTAGAACTATTACTAATCGTAAAATTTTATTTTATTTCAAAAACCATTGTCGTATAAGGTTAGCTTAAACAGCCGCCTCTGTCTCTCTCTCTGTTCATTTACTTTTCTGAAATATGTAATTTTTCTTAGCTTCACGCTGTACCCCGCACATAACAGGGCAGGCAGAGAGAACCTAGGAACCTAGTGCTATGATACTTCGGTCCTTAACGGGTACAGAGTGTCTTACTTAACGTTAAGACGTTTCCGTTACCAACTGCCAAATTCTAGAGGTATAACGTTGATATTGTGGGCGATGTAAAAATCCTGTTAATTTTCTCAAACATGTACGGAAACTATATTATTTTATTTTTATATAAAACTCACAAGTGCCTACTTAATTATAAACTAGTACAGGGCACTTGAGCAGCGAAGCATGTCTCGATATGGTTTATGAAATATAAATAATTAATATTGAATATATACTTATAGACTCTATACATATTCAATACCAACTGTTCCTCGTTCAAGTGTTTTATGTAATAAATAATAAGAGAAAAATTTACCATTACTTAAAAAACATATTTTAATCCTAATCCAATATCTTCAGTTGCATACTTAGGTCAAATTTTTTATTTTTATTTCATAGCCGTTTCGTTCTTTAATGATTTATTTATTATGAAGTAAAATATGTTATTAGACAGGCGTGTCACAGGTGTGGCTAAAGATTTCTATTAGATAAATGGAAAGCACTTGAGATGACCCATTTAACGTAGATATCGGAAGTAGGCCACCATAAATTTTCCATATCAAAATTGGGTGTAGATAATAAAAATTTAGGTGACACTTGTATTGCGATTTGGCTTTGCGAATTTTTTAGCAAATACAATTCTTGTTTATTTTTCTAGGTTTCTATCTTATATAAGTCTAATATAATGTATGTTAAAGATAAAATGATAAAAACAATGAATGACGCATTTTGATACGTGTCTAATTAGTATTTAAATATCAAAATAATATAAAAAGAATAACCGATGGCCATTGGGGCCGAAAGGTTCTCGAGTCCACGATTGAGATGACGCGGATCAAGAAGCCTGGTTCTGGCAGCGCAGGACCGATTGTCGTGGAGACCCTTAGCGAAAGCTTATAGAAAGCAGTAGGTGATTAAAATGGCTGTGATGACGACGATGAACCAATTTTGAAATTTAGTAAAAGTACCTACTTATCTAGGTTTTACAAGTGTCGAATTCCTGATGTTATGTTAATTCTTGTAATATGTTACTTTCTTAACTATATTATTAGATTATTAAACTTTCAGCTTTGCTAAAATGGTGTAGGTCTGGTAACAGCTATTTCTCTTTCAAAGTTCTGACTTAACCCGCTAATCTCAGAAATTACTGGTTCGAATTAGAATATATTTTTATGGGGGAAATGATATCATTTATCGCGAGAGGTTATTTACATATAGGGTGGTTATACTAAATCATGTTAATAGTATCGATATAGTCCATTGTACACCGTACAGAGTGGTCTCAACGGTCAATTGACGTAGTAGTTTTTACATAAAAGAAATCCTTATAAATTCAATTTTAATTTCTGTACAACTTATAATTTCCCAAAAATTCTAAAAAAATAAACAATAACCTAATAGATAGCAACGTTGAGTTGAAATTATATAAAGATATCTTCAATGGATTCCGTAAAAATAAACATTAAAATTAAGGATTGTTACCCCCATTGTAACCTTTGCATGGCCGCAGATCCTCTATATACTTAATACATTTATTACACTTTTACCTATCTAAATAATGACTTTTGATAAAATGTTTATTTCGTTGGGATTGATTTATGTTAGATATAACAAAATATAATTTTGCGACCTTACGTATCTTTAGATAAGATTACAAATATATATTGTTTATACTATTGATTGCTTGTGATGTGTGTCCATACGAAATTATCATCGAGTGATCCCTATTTATTTACAGATACTTACATTTGGTATATTTCAATTTAGGGCTGTCATAATTGTTATTCATGTATTTTATAGTGTAAAATATTTTTTTACCTTTACAAAAAATATATCTAAATAGTCTATATATTTTCTTTTTCTATCCTCATAATACAAAAAGTCCTTTGACTTCGAATTTGACTTTTGACATTGAATCCTATCATTTAATCAGTTTAGTTGAGTTCTTAATTTATGGCGCTTCGAGCGTGCCACCCTATCATTTAACACATATCGCCCCGAATTTGTGCGTCGAGTGGCGAATGAAATATCTTGACATTACCCTGCTTTAAGGCATAAATGTGACTGAACAAATTTTTTTAAACGTTCATATCATGTGAATATCATCCATAATTTGAATTTCACTGTGCAATACAAATACAGTTTTTTAATTTTATATTGAAAGTAAACGAAATGAGTCTCTGAATGGACATGGAGAAATATCGATAGGTTCTCCCCGCTTACAACAGAAATACTCAATTTATGTAAAATAAAAAAACAAATCTTAATTAATTGTAATTTATAGACAGCCCTATCGCAATCATCACATAAGATAAGGGCCGTCCTGCGAAAATTTAACGGTCGAGCGCCATCAAAATTTGACACTTTCGATTTTGCGATCGTTCTACTTCGACCCCTGGTGAGTGATCTTACGAAAAATATTCTTTATTATATTATAACCATACCTAAATATATTTATATAATTTAGTTTTCTTTCTAGATACTTTCTAGATACTTTCTAGTGATACAATTTTTCTTAAAGATATCTAAATTATCAGAGAATTTCAATAAAATATCTGCTTCTATATAATTATATCATTAATTCTTAAAATACTAAAGTTTAAAATTAAACGTAGAGTACTATTATTTGCAATATCTATTATATGATAGTCAGAGAGACCGTCGAAAGTGCGGTTATGGACTTATGGATAGATACGTCGGTCAATGAACGCGAATCCCCCGCAAACATCGCATACCTTTGCGACAGTGTAGCCAGTTCTTGAAAAGAAAAACTCAGGACAGTCAGAGAAATACCACGTTTTATTAAATTTATAAGACAAAAAAGCGTCCAACTCCTCCTTGCTCGTTCAGTTTTAAATACTTGTACCGATTTGAAAGATGTTAATTATTTAAGGCCAGTGGCGCAAGGGCACAAACGTGCGACTGTAATCGCGAGAGGTTGTTGGTTCAATTCTCACTTCAGAAAATAAAATATTAAACATTTTCATTTTCTCGCTCTGGTAAATAGGCAAAGCGCAGCGTTGAGTTTCGCAATTTAACACGCAATGCTTCTAGATTTCGACAGAAAATTGGGAACGGAAGGGGGAATAGGTTCTCTCCTGGCAATTGAGGCGTATGGGGGTACTACTGCACGATGTTTGCGCACGCGCATGTACCGCACACTTTAATTTTACGGCTTTTGATTTAATTAATTGTATTGATAAAAAAAATTATATATTTAACAAAATAGTGTTATTTCTTTGTAATTGTAAGATATCTACATCTAATACTAATACTATGAAAATGCGATACTTTAAAAGTTTTGTTTTTTTGTTTTGTTAGCTACAGCTTTTGTTTCCCATTAATTTTTAAACAATATACAAGTAGAGTTAGGTTAAACGTTTTTATAATAGGTTATAATTTTTTTTTAAAGATTTATTCTAATAGTTTTTGTCACATACTTTTATGGACTAGGCAGTATCGAAAGATTTAATTACAAAATTTTGAATAACTTCAGTTAGCCCTTAATCATTTAATGTAGGTATAATTAAACATTTAAAATATTATGAAATAGGTAATTTTTCACGATTTTCCTTGACTCCGACACTAGTGTCACACATAATTATCTGAACTTCTACCATTGTTTCATTTTATTTGCATACAAATTGAAGATTTACTACAAAATAATTAATGTAATAACCTCCATATAAGTTTTTATAGTATAAAAAGTACTTATCTACAGTAATTGCAAGATATTACTGCTAGTTACTATGAGAATAATAAGATGACGCACTCAACTTTAACGAATGTAACAAAAAATGTGAACGTCATAGTTAGTTTTGCTTACTTTCTCATTAAAACAAACAGTAAAAAAATTTAAGGCATTTTTTTATATTTGGTTTTTAACGTCAGAATCATTGGTTTATGAAGAACTTCCATAATATCTATTTATTGGGTAGCCGGGTGGCCCGTGCCTATCTATATAAAAGAAACTTTATTTTCTATAATTTGAATTATACAAAACTAATAATTAAAATATATTTTATAAATTTGTTTTTGTTTCAGATCTCAACTCTTAAAACTCAAAATGTCTCTTGACGAGGTGAGTAGATACACTAACAACATTTGTACAATATTCAATAGAATAAAATGTCACTGTCTTAAGGACATATCTTCGTTCGTTCGTCTATTAATTTAAGCTCTAACGTGAAAAAAACTTATGTTTTGAACACTTTACGGTAGTACGCCACTAACTAATTATTAAGTATATCAAACAAAAATAATATGCCAAAATTTACGAAAACAAAGAACTTATATCTTGTTTAACTAAAGACAAATGTGGGTTCTGTTCTAATCCAATAGTCCAAAAGTAAAAAAATACAATGTTTCATTAAACAGGTGAAAAGTAAAAAACGGAAACTTTACCCCTACCGGAATGCCATGAGCAGAAAAAGAATAGAACAGAGCGAAGAATAGACCAGAGCTTATTCCTATTTTTTTTGTTTGTTGACGTAAAAAAATGGTTACCTATATATTTATTTACATAAACTTACTAACTTACTTACTAACGTACTTATGTAACTATTGTAAATTTTAGTTTTTGTAGGATAAATGAAGGATGTTATTCTATAAAATATATATTTCTATTTTTGCATTTATATTGGTTATTGGGTTTTCGTTGGGTTTTATGAGGAAATTTATTTAGTTCTTACGTAATGTCGTTGTGTTGTATTAAGGATTAAGATATAAGCCGACGTCACTATGAACTTTTCTTAATATGAATTTAAAATGTCATTCTATAGATATTTAAGAAAAAAAATGTAATTTTTAAATCGCATATAAAATTGATTATGTCTGGAGTTGAACTCACTTAGTTTGGGACGGTTTACAAGAAGCAGTACAGTAGCAGTGATAGCAATATGACAAAATTAATAATTTATTTTGCATTATTACATAAAAAAACGAAGATAATATAATTATATAAGTACAAAGTAATTAAATAAATAAATTTAAAAAAAGTTAATTAATTAAAAAAGTAAAAAAATACACATTTAGAAAAAGTATAAAAATGAGATTTAGATAAAAATCTATAAAGATTTTAAATTAATATATCCAAATTTAAAAAGAAGCATTTAATAATTCCAATATAATTAAAATCCAGAAAAGCTTACATCGGAATTAAATTAAGTTTATATTAAAAACTTGTTTTAAAAGTCGCTCAAAGTCATATAATTGAAATGTAGAGATAACTTATATCGATATTAATAAAAGATAAATATTTTATTGACAGCTTGATGTGAGTAAATGCGGCAGTTGTGGGTTCGATTCTCACTTGAGGGAATTAAACATTTTCATTTCCTTGCTCTGGTAACAAAACAAATTATAGGGTTCAGTTACGCCAAGTCTGTCGATCAATGTCTTGAAAATTGGGCGCAATATAGTACGATCTACGAATCGTTGCCGCCCTAGAGTTCTGTAGACAGCTGCACATATTTAAATTCATGATTATTCTTACTCTTGATTTATTTCTCGAGTGTACAATGTGCAAGAGCTTAGAAAAGCTAACTCTAAGGCAGCCACGACTCGTTTACCATACTGTACAGCGTGATAACTGCACGCTAAAACAAATATACAGATAGACGACATATAACAAGAAGGAACGGAGAGGAAAAGGAGAAGTATCATGACACTAGGTTCCCTAAGCTGTTTTATGTCTTTTTAAAATAATAGTTTGATAATAAAAATGGTTGGAATGACATCTCTATATCAGTTCAGTTCAGTTTTCGTTTCGAGCGTATAAATTGTGTTGAGACACATTTGACGTTAAACTAGGCGTTTTGTAATATGTTCAAGAGACAAGAGACACTCATAAATAAATATTTTTAATTTTAAGAAAATACAAATAATTCAAATAAAAAGGAAACAAGCATTCAATTTAAATTTGATATTAACCTTCATTAAAAAATATAAAGTGATTATATATTCTTTTCTATGGAAAAAATATTCACGTTTTTGTATATGTGGACTGAAGTGTAAGGATACTCCAGTCTTCACCTTTTCCTCAAGGTCAAAGTTAGTAATTTAGTAATAATAAAAATATTCACCAAAAAAGTACAGCGGTATAAATACTTGTATAATAATAATCGACGGTACTACTACATAATATTAGGTAATCTACGAAATCACCAGCAATCCATCAAACTCTCATAAATTCTGATAGTTTCACATTTTATCAGATTACAATGATAATGAATAACACTTTTATTAACGTGTACCATTAAATTGCGCTATTAAATCTTTATCTAAGTATATATTCTTTATAAAATATATATATAAACAGTAAATAGCTTTTTACGTATTTTACAATTTTGCCAAATATACTTATACTATTGCTTTTTTTTATTTGTTTTAAGTTCACACATTCTCCAGGTATAGTTGGATAAGTCATTCAGTCTCTATTATCTATTAATTTAAAGTACCTATAAATATATATTTTTAACACATAATGTAAAAACAAAACGTTTTTTAAACCAATATTCATATTCATTTCAATGTTGTGTTAAATAAGGAAGAGCACATAATTATATAATATATTTTACTCACATACACAACAATTGTCTCCTTCCTTAAGCATACCTAGGTTGTAGGAAAATTCTAAATACTTTATTTCAATTTTAACATCTTTAAGTGTCACTCTAATATCTATATTGAGGATAGAAAAAATGATATTTGTAAATAGTTTGCTTTTCAGTTTTAATAAAAGTATTTAAGTATCAACGGTAGTCTATGAGAGGGACCTCAGTACTTGTTCATTTCATCGAATACTTATAGATGGGATATTCGTCAATTTTTTACAATAAATATATATTACAATAAATACTTTAAGAGATTAAAAATACCTGACACCATTATTTTTGTTACAGCAATTCCAAAACGTAGCTGAGTCCGTCAGGAACTGGAAGAGCAAGCCCAGCGACAACGAGAACCTCGCGCTGTACTCCCTCTACAAGCAGGCAGTCGTCGGTGATGTTAACATTTGTAAGTGGAGTTATGATATTCAAAAAGTATTTATTTTGGTCTAGACTTTATATAGAGAGATAATGTAGACAAAGTGACAATTTTCACTACCTATTTCTCACTCTGAAAAGAAGACAAAGCGTAGTATTAAGTTTCGCTACCAACACGCAATTTCTGGAAAACACGTCTCGCATTCTGAAATGCTTGAATAATATTAAACTAACCATAATATATAATTAAATCATATTACATTTAGATATTTATGGGTTTTCTTACTTTTCTTATAGCTGAGCCCAGTGGATTAGTTGCTGGTGCCAAATTCAAGGCATGGAGCGGCCGCAAAGGCATCTCCCAAGATGACGCCAAGAAACAATACATTGAAATGGCCGAGCAACTCCAGTCCAAATACGCTTAAATATTAAAATATTTATTATAAGTTATTATATTATATACTTATGTATGATTCATGTTTAGGTTATTCAAAATTATCGAATGTGTCTGAAATGTTGGTGTTAAAATTTTATAAGTTTGTAATAAAGTTTATTGTAATATAATATTTTGTTAAGATATTTAGTTTTATTTTATCTTCATCATATTTTCATAGGTCCTTGCTATGGTTTTCCACTTTTCGCCTCTTGGCAAACATTTTTGGCAAGTTCCCTCTTGGCAAGAATCATGGCAAGTTTTTTTTTTAAAATGATATTTAATGGTGCAACCTATTATGATTGATGATGAGCAAGACTTGATTTAAGGATTGTGCTACGTCAGGCTACGTGTCCGTCGGAACGCTAGACACGTGTCCCAGTCGCAGTATTTCTCTTTTCCATGTCAGATTTAAAAATAATTATGATGCATGCATGCAAAGATAATATGGTTGGTCTAATAAACTTAAATAAAAAATTATATATTTATCTATCATTTAAATGAAGGTTAAAAATTGGTTATTTATGGCATAACAATTTACATAATATTGTAAATTATTTGGTTATCAATATTGCGATAAATAGTCTCAATTCAATTTAAGCTTTGCATTTATCATTTTATAAAAACGGGCATTTAAAAAGGGAAAATTTATGAGAAATAAGTAACACAGTCCATCACTTAAATTCATTCATTCAATTTCATTTTTAGAATGATTTTCTCACTGTTGGAAGACTTGTGACATTAACTAATTATAGTTTCTTTGTATCATATATGGATATTCATTATAATATGCAGTGTTATGTAAGAGCTTATACGAGGACAAGCAGTTAGTCTAAAGTCGAAACAGCCAGTAGCTAAAAAATGCCGTTCATGACCCATTGCCGTCTACTATAATTACTTTTTTAAGTCACTACGTACTTTTTAGAGTTACCTTTTTTGTCATTATTAAAATTAGACAATTAATTATAGATTACAGTTGTTGAGTTGTTTAATGATGATTTTTTTTAAAAAAGGTAAGATTAGGTAAAAATACAAAATATAAGCAAGGACATTTAGCTAAGGAGATGACTTTAAGGGTTTAGAGATTGAGCTTAAACTAAATAAACAAGGCGACACAAAAAGTAATATTAATAAAAGTACTAAAGAATTTAATTGCTTTTTAATCTCAACAATCGGATACGCAATCAGTAATCCTCACACGATAATGTTTTTTTTATCAAAAATAATGGCAAAAATATAAATTGACTTTTTAATATACATTATGTATATTATTATTATAGCTATTATATTTAAAATTTATATTAAACTTTGACTTTTGACTGAGAGATGATTTATGTAAAATACATAATTTATGAGGCATGTCGTGGCGCAGGGGCACAAGACTAACGCAGGTTGTGGATTCGATTCCCACTAGACGAAATTAAGTATTTAATGTTTTTTATTTGTGTTTTTTATTTACGTATTTTTTTATTTGTTAATATTAAAGGTACTACCTTAGAATTTTGTAATTATCCATGAATAAGCTAAGAAAAATATGGAGAAACAAGGACCGCGTCTGATCGTGTCGCGCACATACCACCAACGATTAAAATGACGATAGCGCTGTCAAGAGCGAAACGAAGAAGATTTTAGAATAGATATGCACCAAAACTAAGAAAAGACTATAAAATAACTACGAAAGGTAGGCGAGAAAATCTCTGTTGCTCGCTAAACAACCAAAGTGAAGTAAATTTAAATAAAATCTTTATATAAATAGCACACAGTACCTACCTACTATTTTTTTATTGCTTAGTAAATGTGCGTGTGTAGCTTTGTAAATTGTAATTCTTTTTATTCCGATAAGAATATTAAATAGTAAAATATATTCTTGGTAAACTAAACATAGGAGTGAGGTCGTAGATTTTAATCACTGTAATCACGACAACCTTTAGCCTTAAATTATGAAATTAAGTCACTAATTCATGGAATAGCTAGGGACTTAAGACGTACCTACTAATTTGGATTTTTCCGCTTTTTTATCTTCTTACCAGAGCGTGGAAACGAAAATAAATTATTCAATCCTTCAAGTGGAAATTGAACCCTTTTTAGATGTTTAATCGAGACGTTGTGCTGTTGTCCCATGCCGGCTTCACTTTAGTGAGAATTGATACACTTATTAACTACTAGCGACGAAATATAAACAATGGTTTTATATTTTATTGTATAAGTATTTGCAAGGTTAATAAATGCATCATAAAAAATAATAAATGAATCATTTTTTAATATAGGTACTTAACTAATAAGTATTTATACAAGGCTACAATATGTAATCTGTGTAAAGGAGATTTTTTTAAAAATAATATTTTATTGAAATAATAAATAAATAATAATATATTTGTTGAGCAACAGATAATAGAATATTCTTTAGCCACAAAGTTTTATAATACAAGGACAAGGACAAATAATTATTACTTACTATTAGATAATTGTAACATATAGGTACAAGATATTTAAACCTACTTAATACAAAACAATTTATAAATGATTATTTACTTACTCTTTCTTATTCATATAATAAATGCGAATTTAGTTTAAATACAACGTTATCGAATTCCGGAATTCTTGTGATATAGGATAATAATTTTTAGACTAGAAGTTTTTTAACAAACATATCTAATTTATTAGAAGCAATATCCCAATGCGATAAACTATTTATATTTGCAAGCTAAGATAAGCTGTTTTTATTGCATAGTAAATATTTCTCTATCTTGTATTATTATGCTGCAAATAAACTTGGTGAGAATCTTATGTAAGAAAAGGATTGTGTTTACCACAATGTTAACAATTATTCATATCTACTTATTTTTCTAAAAAAAATTAAAAACAAACTGTTAGAAATATTTATTATCCAAGTGTAGATCAAATCAATAATTATCGTATCGTATGCAAATACTTATATAAGTTTCGATAAAGCTTATGAAAACATTATTTAAAAAAAACATATTTTTAAATCAAATACAAAAATAATACTAAACACAATCTCTCCAATTGGAATTTGAGCTAATTGTTAGCTCAAACCGGCAGTCATATTTAAATAATACTGTATAGCTAAATTTTATAGAAAATTAAGAACTTAATTTCAATATCATTAAGATTTATTTATATTTATTTAGGTTTAAGCATTTGGAAACCTCAAACCAAATTTTGACTGACGTCAACTGACTAAAAAACGTCATTTGTCAAAAACACGTAAATTTTGAGGTTAGTTTTTTTAAGTATTAAATTATAATAATTTACGTATATTAAAACAGTATTTTTTCACTAAAATAAAATGTTTACAGAGGATAACTTCTATTAACACTATGAAAATTGAACACGTCAGTGTTTAAGTTGCGTCAGTGTAAATGATTCAGTGGGGTCACTCGACTCCTTTAGTTTGTTACGAGCATTCGTTAAGTGCGGTTGTTTCATTTCAGTAAGTAAATATTATTAAACATAAATTTATTATATTACTTTAAACGCATAGATCTTTGATTGCATTCAATTTCAACTACAACACATCTGTATACTATTTGTAGTTTTAGATTTCTTTAACATGTACTATTGTGTCGTAGTTAGGTTATAGTAATTGTAGCCGGTCACGTATCTAGATGTATTTTTTCATTGTAGCCGTGTAAATATTGGTATTTTTTTAATTCTAGGTTAATTGCCGATCCATAACAATCATGTCTCTCCAAGAGGTAAGTGGTATCATTGGTAATGATAGCAACTGAACTTCAGACAAGTTCTGTATATTTAAATCGTACATAAGTATTTAGTATGATTATGTGTATAATTTAGTATGATTCAAGTCATTCAAATATAATACAATGGAATAATGCAATTTAAATATTAGATTAATTTATGTGACTTGAATACAGCAAGTCATTCTGTATTCTTAAAGTAATTTTTTACTTCTCTAATAGAAACATGTAAATTACGAATGTTTAATTTATGCAAATACCTACATATTTCAACATTTTGAGGATTAAACATTTATATTATTTAAAAATGAGTAATAATTTTTATAATATTTTAAAAGGAATTTTATTATTTCTTTATAGTATTTTTTTTTATTTTCAGCAATTTGATCAAGCTGCCGCTAATGTAAAGAAGCTAAAGTCTCTGCCCAGTGACTCTGACCTTCTTGAGCTGTATGCTTACTTCAAGCAAGCAACCGTTGGTGATGCAGATCCTGCAAGTAAGTATATTTAATATTTGTTACTAAATTCACAGCTATTTTCAGAAACACTATGATAGTACAATATAACTTGCTTTGTCTGAGACTTTACCTGATGGGTCAAATGAAAATGACATAGTTGTGCATCATGCTCTCAAAAACTCCCAACTTCTTCATTATTATTTTGTTTCTATATGTAGTAATGTGATGTAATATGTTTTTAATTAAAATCCCTTTTTGATAAATGGACTACCCAAAACAATTTTTAAATTTGGACCAGTATTTCCTAAGATTAGTATATTCAACCAAACCTATTGAATACTTATTCATTTAGAAAACTTTCTTTAAAATAATGAAATAATATAATACATAGTGGCCATTAGGAGAACTAGAAAGTAGAAAAACATTAACTGTATCTTAGTGCTAATAAAACCAGTCATAACTGTATTTACAGCTATGTCTTGTAGTTAAGAAGAAAAATAAAATAACTGCAGGAGTGCGATCTGAGTAGACATGACCACGTTCTTAAACTGTTTCTGAGAAAAAATGCTTTATTTTACATTAATAGTACCTACATAAAACAAGGTGACATTTTTGCATGAAAATACTTGTTCAATTATTTTTGTAATTGATTATTAAAATAGTACTTAAAAGGAAAAACATTTTTAATATGTGAATATATATAATAATCTATACATAAAATAAAATGGTAACTGATGCCTGTCTTTACATAGGAGATACAAGAATAAAAAAATATTGTGGCCACCTATCAATATAAAAGAATCCCAGATCCAAATACAATGAATTTTAAATTATTGTTTGCTTGTCAGTTTGTCTGTGTGTTTCTATGCTCTAAACTCAGAAATATCTCAAACAATTTAAATGCAGATTTCACTTTTATATTTTGGCAAATATGCACAGCATTCAATTTCGCAAACAACACACAATTCTTCTACAATTTTTCGGAAATTGGGCAACAGAAGTGTTTTATTGGGAATAGAGTATTTTAACACTAGGTTCCCAGGTTCCCTCGGCCTGTCCTGCTATATTCGAAAAAACAGAGTGAAGCTAAAATATATATTATAGTAGTTTTAATTTTATCGCACTTGTTTTAATATTAATTAGTGTCAGCAAAATATCTAACTGATATGAAATAATCACATACAATCTATCAATGACAAGCCCTGTAAGTATGTTATTGATCTCAACATTAAGTTGAATGTGTAAATAACACTTTTTTATATAGTTTTTTCTTCTATGTAGCCCTTTTAATGACAATATAATAACACCTAGAATATAAAGGTAAATGGGGAACAGAGTGTCTTAACACTAGATTCCCTCTGCCTGTCTTGTTGCATATGTGAGATACAGTGTGATCTTAAAGTTAATTATTAAAAATTAATAGTAAATATTACTTAATATTAATTAGATACTATCATAGCAATTGTTGTACCAGTGGCACAGCGAGTAACTGTGAGTGTGACGATTATGGATGTGAATCTCACATGGAAATTTAATACATAGGGAAGAAGGGTGAAGCTTAAACACGATTGTATTTGCAAGATTGATTATGATCGGACAAAACAGTAAATCACATCAAGAAATATTATTAAGTGCTTATCATAAAACTATTTCCCGTCGCCATTTTTAAGTTAATCCCACTATCTTAGATATTATTTTGGCTTGATAATAAATAACATGTGAGATAAGGAAACATTTTTACTAATGATTTATTACCTAAAATATTATTATCAATAATATAATATACCTACTTAAAAAAATATTTATGATATGTGTAGTAATTGTTTATTATACAATATTTTTTAAAAATAAGTATAACATTTATGGTTTTGTTCCAATTTATATGTATTCTTTTGTCTCCTACTTTATGACAGACAATGTTGTCACCAACGTAAGGTCGTTCTCCAAAATCACAAATTTATAAAGAAAAAGAATAATTTGGGGTGGTCAGCTATATGAAGAAGTTTGTATTTGTAATGCGGCGTTGACTTCCGCTACGAAAAACGCGATACCTCCAGAATTCAGGGAAACGTGGAAAACGGAATAAAGGGTCTTTGTGGGAAATGGAGTGGAGTGTCTTAACACTAAGTTCCATGCTGCCATGAGCATGATAAAGTATTAGATTTTAAATGCGATGGTTGTGGATTCGATTCCCATTCGTAGGCATTATTGTTATGATGAGTTACATTCAGTAACATTTAGTTCTCCTACTTAGTAACATTTAATTGTACATTCAATGTTTGTAATTTAATTGGGTTTAGTTTGTTTTCTAACTTATTTAGATTTTAATTAAGGAAGTTATTAATTATAATAATTATAATGATACATGATATGGCTTATGCTTAAAATTATTATCAGTTTTTTGCATGTTTATTTATGGTATAATTAGAAGGATAAAATATTTTAATATAAAATATTAGTCATGATATGTTGTTTTATATTTAAATTTTAGTTAGTACATGTTGCAATTAAGATAAAAAAAAAAACACTACAATTTTTTATGTAATATGATCACTTTAAAAGATGTAATAAAAAGAACAATTTATTTGCGTACATTTTTAGTACTACATTTTAACTTTTGTTTTAACTTTAATTTTTATACATGTTTATGAAAAAAACTGTTTGCTATTGATATTTTTGTTTATAAAATTTTTTTAAACATAATTTATTAGCTCCTTGCAATTTTCATACTGCGATGTCCATAAAGAGTAGTATCCTAGTGTTAAGGCACTGTTTTCCATTTTTTATTTATTATGGTTATATTATTATTTTGTTTACAGACAAACCTGGCATGTTCGACCTCAAGGGCAAAGCTAAGTTCGAAGCGTGGAGCGGCAAGAGTGGCGTGTCAAAGGAGGACGCACAAAAAGCCTACATAGCTAAAGTTGACAGCCTTGTTTCATCAATTGGCCTTCAATAAACTAATCTAATCACTCATTTTATACTATAACATGACAATTACTTATAACCAAACTCAGAAAAATCTATTAAGATCGTTTAAACGCTAATTGATATTAAGTCTTATTAAATTCTATACAAAAATGGCGTAGTATAATATTATTGTTATGTTATTTATAGTTTTGGTGGATAGTAACGATAGCACAAACTAATTCTTCCTTTACGTTTTGTATATTAAAATTATTTACAATATACATAAAGACTTATAGATAATAAGGATAAAACTGTTCTTTTTTGTTACAAGAAATCACTTTTTTTTGAAGACTTTAATATTAGTTTAACTATTTATTCCTTTGGTCTAGGTTTTCTATACATCACATTTATATTGTACCTAGAAACGGTGTTCACATCTGTTATATAGTCATGAACTTTGTTATATTTTTTATATCGGCTTGAAATAAATCAAGAAAGTTGTATGGGAGTTTTATTTTTTATAGTCTGTATCCAGAACCTGGCGTTATGACCATTGGTTCTGTGGTCCATATGACAATAAATTAACGATTCAGAGGCCATCGTCTGTAAACACGACGGTTCAAGGTTCGATTTCCACTGGGAAAGAATGAATTATTTTCATTACCTCGCTTTGGTAACGATACAGCGCTGCGTTGAGTTCTGCCTTTGAACACGCAGTTTCTTGTAACACTAGGATCCCGAATTCCGTGCAATGCATGTAATATTAAAGCAATTGTTTTGCTTTGTATGGTCATTTTGAGAAACATTTTAAGTAATAAATAAATGAATATTAAATTTAAAGTAATATTAGATTTACATAAATCTGACTAACAAAAATCGACTAATAAAATCAAGCATAATAACTATATACCTAAATAGACAAAAACACATTCTTAAAATAATTATATTCCCGTATACTCTTAATTTAATACTTATAAGTAATTTGTGTTGGTATTAACAAAAAAAATCAATATCTTAGTTATTAATCTTATGCGTGACGGAAAAAAATGTAGGTACTTAACTCATTTCCTCTTTATAAATCCACACATTTACTTACAAGTGCTGTTTAGAAGAAACTAGCGCCATCTATTGTCCAGTACTGGTAAAAAGATGCTAATTAAGTCACAAGGATTCAAAATTATCAATTGAAACGAATTATTAATTTTATAAACTATTTATTGGTTGGTAATAAAAAAGAATGTACATTTCACAATTTATACATAATACAGATAAAAATACATATCACAGAAAAAAATAGAATTTAATTCAAGTATCCTATAATACCACAAGCAATTGCTGGTCCAGAAGTACCAGTTAAAGCACTATCTTCAGTTCCAGCGCGGCCGTAGTCATCTTCACTCTTAGTTATAGCAATGGACCGGCCTACTATAGACCGTGGACCGGTGAGAGAAATTAAATGATCCACGATTTTAACGTTTAAAGTTTCTCCATCTTCAGCCTTTATGTTGCCAAGGTCTCCGACGTGGCGGATGTGATCGCGTGGACCACCGTGACGACCCTAGATAATAATTATAAATTAAATTTTTAAAGTATTTAGAGTCATAAATTATTATTAATTTTTATATTAAGTTAGTATAAAATTGAGTTGAAGACAGTTGTAGCACGGGCACAAAGTGTGACTGTAAAATCGACTAGTTATGGATTCGGTCCCCACTCGTTCCATTTCATAAAATGGAAATATTCCACATCAATTGGTATTGTTTGAGGTACAACATCAATAGTAAAATTTATTTTATCTCTATTTCATTTATTATATTTTTCCTGTTAATACATATAAATGTAATGAACCAAGAACTATTGTTTCTTTTACTTACATAATAAGCTATAAAGTGTGGCCCAATTTCCTTGCAATTATCCTTTATAGCGCCCGCCTGGTGTACATGTAGACCGTGTAGTCCAGGGGACAGGCCGGTCACATTACCTTCTATAGTGACGGGGCCGTTTGCTAAGATCTGAGTAAAAACGAGTTCGCCTTCGACTCCTGACTCTTGGTCTTGGATTAGATGTACGATTGCTCGAAGACCAGGGCCTTGAGGTCCCTTCGAAAAGATAAAATTAAGTATTTTTTTATTGATTCATATTTATATCTTGCGGGATAGATGAGAAATTAATCATAATTAAGGTATACCTAAAAAAATACGGAGACACGGACAAATTAAAAATTTGTTGCAACGAGAACCATTGCACTACACAAGGTGATATTATTTTTATTATTTTAGCTACACGCATCTTCAGAATATACAAGCATTTTTCCATATTTTAAAGATATTTTTATCTTAAGGCTTTACCCCTAGGATAGGCCAACAAAGCGGGGTGCCAAACGGTACAGACTCTGCCTGCTTTCGCCTACGATCACTGTCAGACATAGCCTCCGGTCCATGTTCCTTAGATGACCTTCCTACTTATTCTCGAAGGTCTACCGAAGTCTCCCCTGCCTCTACGATCACTTACTCTTGCTTCATAAATATTTAATCGCCATTCTTTCCTCAGAAGTAATATTAATTTTAAAATCACATAAGAAATATTTATTAGAAGCATAACATTTACAAATTACCCTCTAAACGCTACAGTGGACAGCCAGCAAACGTTTAGCCGCGTCGCGTGCGTCTAATTGATCTCTTCCCTCACAAAGTCGTGTCAAGGACTCTGACTGTAGTCAGGTCGTGATGTGATGATGATAGCGGCTATTATATACTTACACATATATTAACTGCTAGCTTTTAATTGCCAAGTTAAATGTAAATAATTATGAGTTGTTTATGACATATTTTATAGCTTCACGCCTTCTTCACGCTATTTACCACATAGAGCAAGGTGGCAACCTGGGAACCTAGTGATACTCCGTTCTCATTAAGACACTTTCGTTCCTCACTTTTCACCCACATCGCACTTCGCCTTGTTACCAGTGTGAAGAAATGAACGTTTGAAATATTTAAATTCCACATTCTAAGTGTCCGTATTCAGTGGACTATATTAAAATTATTAACATAATGTAATACCGCCTGTAGCCTCCCCCGATAAATGAACTATAATATTTTTCAATGCGAACCAGTAATTCTTGAGCAAACGCATATAATTAAACAGACTTTTTAAAATTAAAAAAATAAATAAATCAGCGTCACGCTGTAACCCGCGCATAGTATGGTAGATAGAGGCAACCAACCTATAAATTTCTTATAATAATAATAATAATAATAAAAGCCTTTATTCAGATTAACTTACATTACAAGTTCACATTAAAGATACATTTACTTTTACATTTATTTATTGCTCGGGTAGATTAATCTGTTTGCCCTAATTTGACATAGGCCTCTTCCATTTTTTTCCATTCTTTTCTGTCCTTGGCAGTTTTAGACCATAATGGACCCGCAGTGGCTTTTATTTCGTCCTCCCATCTTTTGAACTGTCTGCCGCGTTTCCTCTTCTGGTTCCTAGGATACCACTCGTTCATTGCTTTGCTCCATTTTTCGGCTCCACGCATAGTGTGGCCGGTCCATCTCCATTTATGTCTTCTAATAAGGTAAGTAACATTCTCCAATTTCGTTTTATTCCTTATTGAGATATTTGTTACTCGGTCGGCGGTTTTTATGTTAAGCATACTCCTTTCCATTGACCTCTGGCAGACTTCCAATTTTCTATAGTGTTCCTTCGTAGGGGCCCAGGTTTGGCATCCATAAAATAGTACCGGGAGGATGCAAGTTTTAAAGAGTTTAGTTTTTATATGAATGCTAATTTCTTTATTTTTCATTATTTCCTTGAGTGACCAGTATCTTTTCCATGAATTGCCGATTCTTGTTTTTAGTTCTTTAGTGGTTTGATCAATGGGCGAGATTACTTGGCCAAGGTACGTGTATTCCTGAACATATTCAATGGGTTTGTTGTTTATTACAATTGGTTCTTCGACACTGTTCGTCATAGCTTTTGTTTTCAGGGTGTTCATTGTCAAACCAACTTTCCTACTTTCTTTGTCTAAGTCTTCAATCATCTTTTTTAGTTCAGCTTGCGTGGAAGAAAATATTATCAGGTCGTCGGCGAACCTTAAATGCGTTAAGTTTGTTCCATTGATGTTCAGCCCATAGTCTTCCCAATCTAAAGCGCGAAAAACTTCTTCTAGAACAGCTGTGAAAAGTTTCGGAGATAGAGGGTCGCCCTGACGTACGCCTCTTTCTATTCTAATTTCTTTCCCCTCCCTTTCTAGTTTTACTTTGGCACGACTGTTGTTGTAGATGGTTTTTATTATCCTAATATACTTCCTCTCAATTCCCTGGTTTATAAGGGCTAGCCAAATTTTTTCGTGTTCGAGAGAATCGAACGCCTTGCAATAGTCCACAAAACAGAAGTAAAATGGTGTACAGTATTCTTTGCTTCTTTCAATGATTTGTTTGACGACATGTATGTGGTCTAGTGTAGAGTATCCGCTTCTGAATCCTGCCTGCTCTCTAGGTTGATTCTCGTCAAGGTTTTTGGATATACGGTTGAGTAACACTTTAGCGAATACCTTATATATATTAGACATGAGGCAGATTGGTCTGTAATTGCCAATATCTGACCTGTCGCCTTTTTTGTGTATTAATGTTATTGTGGATGTTAGCCATTGGTTTGGAATCATTTCATTTTTAATTATATCATTAAATAAATTCATAAATATGGGTACTAATGATTCTTTATTAGTAATTAAGAACTCGTTGTAGATATAGTCTGGTCCAGAAGATTTGTCTTTCTTTTGGGTTGCTATTGCTATTTCAATTTCTCTTGGCAAAATTTCTGGTACGGCATCTGTTCCTGTAATGTCCGTCTGTTCATTAACGTTGGCTTTGGAGAAAAGATTGCGGTAGAATTCCGTGGCTGAAGCTAATATATCTGGTCTTCTTGTCATGCGTTTTCCTATATTATTCTTTATTGTAGGTATCCATTCTCTTTTTTCCGTTAGATTGCGTATGGCTTTCTTGATTCCTCCTGTTTTAGCTATTTGTGTTTCAAAAGTTCTTAACCTGTATGCTTTCCGATCTTGTCTTAAACTCTCTTTTATTAATTTGCTTGTGGAACTTATTTCTATCCTTACTTGTTTTGTCTTAACGTCAGTTAGTAGCTTCGCTCTTTTCTCTAGTAGCCATTTAGTATGTTCCGACAGTTTGCTATTTCTGCTGGTTTCGTTTACTTTGGTAGATGAAGTAATTATATGTACCAGTGCATCATACTTATCTTGTATTCCGAATTCTTTCGTCTCTTCAATAAAATTTTTCAGCTTGGAGTTAAATTCTTCTGTTAGAATGACTTGGTTAGTATTTACTGGTTTAATTTTAAATGGTCTGGATTTTTTAGAGTGTTCAACTGTCAGTTTAGCTCTAACCATTCTGTGGTTACTGTTAAAATTAATATTTTTGACTACTCTGCAATCTTGGAAAGAGGTGTTAGCGTTCGTTAATATATAATCGATTTCATTTCTGTACAGGTCACCGGGAGAACTCCACGTCCATCTACTATTTTTGCGGCTTTTGAATAATGTATTAAGCACCTTAAAATTATTCTCATATGCTAGTTCTAGTAGCTTTTCGCCATTTCTGGTTCTTTTCCCGTAGCAAAAGGATCCTAGTACTGATTCTTCGCCTTGCCTTCTTTCTCCAATTTGCGCATTAAAATCTCCTAATAATATTATTTTCTTATGTGCATGTTCTTTCAGAGCGGTATTGAGTTTAAAATAAAACAGATCTATTTCGGAGTTACTTGATTGTTCAGTAGGAGAATAAATTTGTACTATAGACCATTTCTGGTTCCCTAATGACAGGTTCAGTATAGCAACTCGCTCCGATACGCCAATAATCTCTTCGATGTTTTCTTTTACTTCTTTTTTGATTAGAAATCCTACTCCATGCTTACCGGGTGTTTCGCCAAAATAATAAAAAATAAATTCGTCGTGTTCCTCAATGCTTTCTCCAAATCTACGCACTTCACTGAGACCAATAATATTCCATTTGACGTTCTGTAGTGCTATTTTTAGTTCTTCTAAGCTTTCCTCGGTTCTCAGCGAAAGTACGTTGTATGTGGATATGTAGAAAGATGGTTTTTTATTTTTTACACAGTTTGTAGTAGGTGGGTGATATGGAAGGTAGCAGTCTTCTTGTCCCACGGTGACTGGCCGGCTTGGGACGTTATTGTAGTTTTTTGTAGTGAAAGTTTGTGTTTGTTTTTTCTTTTTCCAGTTTCCGGGGCGTATTAGTTTTTTGTCTCCGACAGTGATGACGACCTGCCTCTTGTTACGAAGTTATACATGTTTGATTTATTAACTTTTTTTGGAGCCGAAATCGTCAGCTGATTTTCTGAATTTTCAGGAGATTCTGTCTGTTCTCTTGTTCTTTTTGCATTCTTTCCTTCGTTACGTTCCTTGATTATCAGTTTGTCTTTCTTTAGGTAAGCAGTCTTGCCTTTTTCTCGTTCTTGTAGGAGCTGTGGTAGAAGTTCTCTCCTCTTTTCCATAACTGCTTTAGAAAAGTCCTCTTTGATCCTTACATTAGAATTAATTTTGCTTCTTAGAATCATATTCCTCTTCCAAGTAGAGGTAAAGCTGACCAGGATAGGACGGTTCTTTTTCCCCTTTACTCCTAATCGATAGCAATTATTAATTTCATTTGTCTGGATGGATATATTAGTTTCTTTTTCTATAATAGTTTGTATATATTGTGTAAGACACCCCCTCTGTTCTGTTTCGGGCACTTCAAAAAATATGAGATTGTTCTTTTTCTTGTTCTCTTCCAGAAGCTGAATCTTAGTTTTCATTTCCTCAATTTCATTTTTTAAGTGTTCATTTTCTTGCAAAACTGCCGAGAGCGTGCTGTTTATGTTTTCTGAGATTTTCTTGGTCACTGATTCTGTTATTTCTTCAATTGCCTTTCTTGTTTCGATCGCCAAATGTGCTTTGAGTTCAGTTAGTAGCAGTGTCGTTTGGCGGTCCATAATTGTTATGAATTATATCTTGTTTCTTTTTTATATATATATTTTTTTATATATTTAAGTATAATTAATAAATATATATATATATATATATATTTATTATTATGTTTTATTTTTAATACTGTATATATATTTTTTTTTTTTTTATTTTTTTTATTTTATATATATGGTCACCCTTTTTGCTTTCCGTAATGTAGTTATTGTTTATGGTTTGACTTTTGACGTACTTGACAGTAGATCTGTCTCATTTATAAGGTAGTTTTGTTTACCCAGCTGGCCTCGCAAGCAGTTACTAATGTCAAATCAAATCGTGATTTAATTATTTTGCTTTATTTACGAAATCGCTGGCGTCCACTGTACAATCAACGTATGCCTGTGTATTCACTTTTGTAGATCGCGGATATTTTGGCACTATAAACGGTATTAGTAATGTTTTTATGATTTATTTAGTATAAGCACTCAGTGACGATGTTAACTGTATGACAACCGGAAACGGAAACTCTTTCTTAAATATAAATATATTTAAGAAATAATAAGAAATAAATTTCTTATTATTTCTTAAATATATTTAATTAGTAACCCGTATGAATATATATTTACGTTATAACAAATAGCATTGTTATAAAAATTACCGACATAGCTTTAGAGCTTTTTTATATGTACATAAATATCTATCAAACAAGGTCAAAATCAGATATGCGAATAATTATATAATTATTTCGTTAAACGTTAATTACTGTATACCTAACTAAATTCCAAAAGTTAGCCTCGCAGCTTTAGATGAAGGAAGCTTGATATGATTGTTTATCTATTGTATAATTGGAAATACATATATTATCTGTTTTTTTTGTTTGGATGTTTTGTTGTCTGTTGATTTTTTTTGTTTAACATAAAGTATGCATTTTGGTCAAATGCTCAAAATAATAGGTACGTAATGATTCTATCATGTTCCTATAAATTTTTCTGATTTTTCTTTGTTTGTATTGTAAATTCTCAATTCTTGCCAATTTTGTATTTGTAGTTCGATAGGAAATATAATTTACGCGGCTAATTGCGTATAAAATGCAGAAAAAATGATGCTTATGACTTGAAAGCTTAATTTTTTGTGTGTTTTGGGCCGTAGACCAGGATATTTCAAAATAATTTCAGCTTCATATCTCCACGCGTTCCTGAGATCTTAACGGACAGACGAATAACAAGAAATTTCATAAAGGTTTTTGGATTTGTTTAAAAAACTGAAACTACTTGCAATATATTATAAGATTTTTTCCAATTACAATATCCGTATCTCGAAAATAGTAGGATAGGCTATCTCCAATTATCGTCTGAATTAGCGACATTGCGTGGAGAGCGCTGGAACTCAACGCCGCATATTATCTTATGCAAGAACGGATAAATTTAATAATAAATTGGCCCCAGTGGGGATTGACCTACAATCGTATATCATTATAAAAAGTTTTTTCTTCCAAAAATTACATACTTGCCTAAACATATTTTTTCCAGCTTCACGCTGAAACTTCACGCGTCACGTGATTGTCCGAGACTGGTCTATACATATACGAGTATATATAAGAACATATATGTACAAGTATGACATCAGAGGACCCTGGGAGGTCGTGATCAAGTGCTTTACTTAATGGGATGTAACGGTGTTAATACTAAAATTACAACATGGATCACGTTTATGTGATTTTTCTTAATTTGTATTTTTTGTTTGATCTTAGCGATTATATTGTTTGCATACGTTTAAAAGTAGGAAGGGAACAATGATAAATTAAATGATAGGTTATTATAGTATTAAGTTAATACTGTAATAGCTTGAGGCCCTCATCGTAGCGATTAAATGTAAACTGTTGATAGTAGTAGTAGGGATCGAACCCACAACCTTTTACAGTCAAATTTTATGTCGCTATGTACATATTCATTATAAAAAAAAATATTTAACTTACAAATACGACTTCGATTTGTTTTTCCGATCGATCTGTTCCTAAAGGCAGAGCTGAACCAAGTTCCTGGAACAAATACAATATCAAAGATGTGTTATATGCCAGAAGTCAACTTATAAAAATTAAAAAAAATTAGGAATTTGAAGCGAGGAAATATACCTTTAGAAGTATTTAATAAAGCCACTATGCCAGCTATGTATTAAAATAATAGCAAGGTCTCTACCATGAACATATTGATTCAAGTGTAAAACGTGTATCTATTATTTTACCTCTTCCTATATTATGCCATATTATAAAAATATTCTAATATATGTAATACATATTAATCATATGTCATAAAATTGATTATTACGACAGATTTCAATTTTGCTCAAATTGCAAATTTATTTAAGTATCCTAAAGTTACTTTTGATCTTACATTATCTTATTCATCAGCTTCACGCTGTACGAAGCATGTACGAATACGCATGTATGAAGCATGAATGTTACCCGCATGAAGTAGGCTGGCAGAGGGAGCCTAGTGTTAAGGACGCTCCACCCCCACTTTCCGCCGAATTCTGGAGGCATTGCGTGTTTAGTGTCGGAACTCAACGCCGTGGTTTTGCCTTCACCACACACCAGACCGAAGAAATCTAAATTTTTTTTCTTCTCATGGAGTGGGAATTAAGCCGTCATTCTGTCGCGTTTACAGTTTAAGTCACAAGCTTAAACCACTGCGCCACGAATGGTCTCTATATTATTGATAATAAATTATTATAGTAAATTACTATAATTTATTATTAAGGCTTTAACTATCTAACACGGCATTAAATTGCAGTTAATCACCAACTTCTACCTATTGGTAGTAATAAAATATCTATGTTTTTTAAAAGCTTTTTTTATATAACCTAATCTAGATAAAATGTCAAACATAAGAATAGTAAAAAGCTCAAGCAAAAAGCTTTGATATACTAATAGTAATTTGACAGCTTGCAGTGTTTTTTTATCAAGTTTCTTTTTATTGTAAGATATAAATAACTATTATGTACATTTTTTTATCTTTCCAGTACAGAAAATCTGCTGTTAACAATAGCTCAAATGCAAAAAATTGCGCCTCGCGCTTATTCTAGCCGAAAAAATTGGTTCCCAAGCTTTCTCTGCCTATCCTGTTATATTCGGTAAACAGCGTGAAGCTGAAAAAAAATTAAAATTATTTTTTTGAAACCCGATATATACTTTCTGGTTCGATCCAGGGAAGTATAATGTTAAATTGAAGCAATGTCTTAAGTGAATATCATATGTATAAACCTCATACACATTTTGCTTTTAGAATGTCTCAATTACATTTAAGCACAAAATAAGTACTAACGGTTGACGTTTCTTAGATTTCCTGTAATCTTAAAGTACTTAAGCCACCGACAAAATGACAAAATTGCCTTGATTTCGATTCTGACTGTTCCTCCTATATGCATACATGTTTTTACTTAAAGATACTAAATAAATAAGTATATAATAATAATGCTTTCACAAAGATAATTATGTAAGTAACTAATATAATTAAATATATTTACGTAACAATTGGTCAAAACGATTATAATTTATTTAAATGTTTTGACGTGAATTATTTCTTTTGAAAATTTCAATTAGTTTATTTTGTGTATATAACGAAATAAAAATGTATGTTAATAAAATATTTACTTACATATAAATACGGTTCCATAAAAACTTCATAGATATTACTTTGATAGTCTTCAACTTCAGGTATGGCTTTAATTAACAAGTTTCTTCCATAACCGGGAACACCTTGAAAACTTTTCCCATTCAATACTGATGCTAACCACAGGACTTGACAAAAAAATATATGCAACCTCAGATTCATTTTGACACCTAAAGGCTGAATAGGTTGAGCCTTGTCAAAAAAAAAAAACTAAATATTGTCAGTAAAATAGGCGGGAGTTTTGACAGCGATATAATGGCGTGTTAACTTTGCAAGAGGCTATCTATTAATGATTATTTGTGTATAGTGTACTGTTTTTTTCTTAAAGTGGTGGGCTAGGATGTGCTTCGTGAGCAACCAAGGCCCTGATTGAGGAGCGTAACGTATTAAATGCTTAGATACGCTATTTTGAATGTTTATGTTATATACATATATATAATTACCTAAAGAGGATATGTAGGTATGTATGTACATATGCCATAAAGTGGGATTTGGATTTGAATCAACAACTACCGTCATATAAATAAGTGTCAAATAAATGCCACGATTGCATGGGGGACATATACTTTTCAAATTATTTATTGAGATGTAATCGCTGTGGAAATAAGGCTCCTCAGCTTATTATTTAAATAACCTGTCTAGTAAAAAACACAGGTTACATAAAATTAAAATATAACATTGGTACCTTCAAATATTATTGGTTTTACAAATAACAAATAACAATACTAAAGAACCGTTAAATTTTAGTTTAAAATAAAATAAAAATAAAATTGTTTTATTATCAAAAAAAAAACGATTTTAGACACCTTTTAAAAACAATTGAAAATTTAAAGAATGCTATAAACGATTGTTTCCTGTTAATACTTATGTATAATTTTAATATTTTGTAATCATTTATAAATTTAATCTTTTTATATTTAATAAAAAAATACCTTTCTTTCTGAACAATGAACATATTCATGTCTACAGAATATAAAATCAATTGAACTGAAGGTTATAATATTTTAATGACTCATTGTATGAATATGAAATTATTATTAAGTACATTACATAACGAGTATTATATTATATTATGTGTGTATTACTACTAATTACTGGTCACAGGGAAGGTTGTTTTATTAAACAAACCTGTTACCGATAGTAGATATTTACTCTACTCTACTACTAGTAGACGTTTACTGATAACCTTTCCGATAGTAGATATTTTAAGAATTTTATAAAATGTGGTGCTGAAGAATCCCAAATGTGGGACATTTTTAAGGATAAATGAGAACACATTTTATGAGGAACAGATTTCTTGAAAAAATGTTTTGCTACAGTACAATACAATATTTGTACTAAAATTTAGATCATTTACAACATTATATCCAGCATAACTCATGTGCTACATTTGTAAACGTAGGATAGTGACTTAAAACAAATTATTATATAATATCGCATTATTGAATTAACAAATTACATTTTTTACTTCACAAAATTGGAAAAAATCCAAATTTTATCCATAAGTCGAAGTAAGTCCCGTTGACCGCGACGATTTCTTGCTGGTGGATAATGGAGCTGTATCGCCTTGTAATTCTGAAAGGGCGCAACGAACTGCCGACAGCATTTCAGGTGTGGATTTTCTACCGCGGGGCGCATGGGGTCTGTGAGGTCTTGATATACGTTCCGTTGTTGCTGTTGCGCCTGTCCACAAATAATAGCAAAAGAAACGTTAAATCTTTCGAAATTACAACGTCAGAAAACTAGAACTTAAAAACGTATTCCATTTTTGGAGATTTTACATTTAATAAAATATTGTATGTATTGTATTAATAAAAAAATCTACTCCATAATCTTATGGGGCTGATTTATTTCTACTCTAGCAATAAGGCAATTCAAATAGTACTATATTAAGCATTAATATAGATATATGTTGTATTTTTGTGGTATACAATAAATAATTTTATTTATTTAAATAAGATTTTGATTTAATCCTCAATATTACGTTAAGCTTAAAAGTAAGTATGCGAATTTTCATACCAATTCCTTATTTACAATGAATTGCTATTGACTAATACAAATTTGTTATACACATACGATTAATCCTTGGTCTATCCCGATCATCATCCTTCTCGCAGCAGCTGCAGAAGAAGCAAGGAATGCCGGGTAGCCCACAACACAGAGCACCCCATAGCCACTTGTTCAATGTACTACCAGCTCTTGACCAGGATGAAGGTCTATCCTGATTGTAAATGAAATCGCGGTTCATTCTATATGTGCTACATGCTGATGTTGTCAAAATCTATGTTGTTAGCTTTTGACGTTATTTTACATTTTAAATGTCAAAAGAAATTGTATTTATATTACAGGATTTAAATGTCATTTTTATATTAAATTTGAGATATAAATATCGTTCAGAAATATACATTACATTATGTTTACATTACGTTTCCGAATGGTATATAATAACTGTTATGATATTTTTTTAATTTTTGAAATTATTATTTGAATTTCTCTCTCTCTCTCTCTATTTCACTTCAATTCAATTTGAATGCTTAGTTCAAATCTCGCATATACCTAGGTACTCTAGGTAGGCAAAGAGATCTTAGAGTCCTTTCATTCTGTTCTCTTCTCCGCTTATTGTCTGAATTCGAGACATTGTGTATTGTTGTTGAACTCATCGATACGCTTCCTTTGATTAAAGAGGGAAATAAAAATAAATAATTCCATCGAGTGGAAATTCATAACGCAGCCGTCACTTTTACAGTCAGATCCAGCCGCTGTACAACGACGGCCTCGTGACGAAGTAGACGAATAGACGAAGAGAGAAAACGAAAATTTTAAATATTTTATTTCCTCGATTAGAACTCGAACCCACAACTTCACTATGGAAATAAGGCTCCTGAGCTTGGGCTCCTAAGCTAAGGCGGGCCTGTTAGGTTTTTTTTTACTTTTTAAAACTTTTTTTTATTTTACAAAGATAGCAACTAGTATTAAAACATCTGAAAATCACGAAAATCAAAAAAGGCAGTACTGCAATACAACATTTACTTGCGCTACTTTCTCGTAAATCGTGATCTTGGAGTTGGAGACTTCTTATCGCCGTTTTGTGTCTCACTCAGTATTACACGCGCTCTTGCATTTTGTACTCGCGATGACAAAACAAAAATTAGAATTATAAAAAGATATTAGATACATTTATTGTTATATCTTATTTTATATTTATTAAACTTATTTTGTACTTAGTGTTAGTGAAACTATTAATAGTAATATTAAAGTTAATTGTGAAAGTTTGTAAGTCACCAAAATATACGTGAGTTTTTTTTTTATTATAGCAATTCTTTTATTATAACAAGATGTTTTCTTGTATAGAACAAATAATTTTAATGTTTTAAGTAAATGGAACGATAAATTATATTATAGAAGACATTTTTTTTGTTTTCTATTCATGGCTTAGTCAAGGGCAGAATACGACGTAACGTGCCTAGTATTTAAGTACGTGAGTAGAATTTTTTATAATTAACTAGCGTAGGTACTTGTTTTGATCAATATTATTATCCAATTTATACAATTTAAATTAATAAAAAAATATATATTTCATTAATTATTAAAAACAATAATACAATTTTAATATGATTTTACTAATTTTATATTACTACTTGGATTTTAATACTTGGGTCAAGAGATTTTCTTCAGATTAAGTTTTTAATTGATTTTGCTTATTACCTGAATTACGTGACTATTTGCGTTTAACATCAGTATTGTTCTATTAATAATAGTTTCTGAAGTGACCTTGCCAGTTACTATAAATGGAAATGTATTCCTTTAACTCTACAATGGAAATAAACACATTTTGTCATCATAAATCGCTGTACTCAATTTGCATATAAATTGATAGATTTGTTCCGTGTATGCTCTTATAAATTTAATGTTACGGAGGTAAATCAATGGAGAACAGATGAATTTAGTGAAATTACTTCGTTTTTCATCTTAGACGAGTCATTCAGTGATAAATAATACAGCCAGCCGGTGATAAATAATGCACTTCTACGTAGTCAAGAAAATATACTTTTTAACATTAACCAAACAGACTGAAAACAAGTGTTATAGGCAGTTTATATTGTTCCATTGTTTGTAATTAGGTACTTCCCAGCACCATCTGTATAGGAATCATCAAATACCTATGTATATGAAACGCCATTGTATTAACATTTATAATAATATCGAAACAGATTGGTGTCTGTTCATCTGTTTGTAAATAAAAATAGTTATACCAGTTTAAAGACTATCGATCGACATAATTCCAATTTTTATTGTTTTATTGAATTGGCTGAAACTTTACAATTTAAAATAGGTAAAGATATTGTTTTTTTAAAAGATATCATTATTAGAAAACGAAACTAACGTAGATTAGTAAATGGATAATTTATTTAATAAAACACCTAATTCTTCTCCCGAAGCGACTTTATTATTCTTAAATCTTTATCATTTTTTATCTATTAAAATTATTTTCTACATCCTGATCTTAATATTAAAATTTTGTATTCGTTACGAAAGCATATTTCCCAGTTTGCTCCTTTTGTACTATCAGCAATAATTATAATAATATACTAAGAAAACTATTCTAGACAACACTTTTTTCTCCCATATGACATTTAATTTTCAAAAATTTTAAGACTCGAGTTTATTCTTCTATCATTTAAGAATAAAAATAGTATTTTAGTATATACTGGGCATTGCAAGGGCAACACTATAGGACCTTGTTCTTTTTAAATGATCTACCCAACCTTAGTAAGGTTAAGTAACTTTAGGAAGGTTAACAGATATCGTCGATACCTTTCTATTTACTGTTGTATAATCTTTTTCTAGATTTGATAAATATATGCATAGAAATAATCTAGAAATTTATTTAGACTGAATTACCTCTTATTTAAATAAGATAATATATATCTTGACTCATCCTAGTCAGTCAAGCATATCCTTTGCTATGACGTCTTCTTATCTGAGCATATCGTATTCAGTCAAGATAAAAGAAGGACCGATAAAAATAACATTGATTACTGTTATAATTTTACTATTAAGTGGTAAGAGTTCACAAGTAAACCGTATTATTTAAAAAAAAATCAGCTTCACGCTGTATCCCGCACAGAGCAGGGTAGGCAGAAGAAACCTAGTGTTAAGATACTCCATTCTCCACTTTTTACCGAATTCTGGAGGCATTGCCTATTGAGTGGTGGAAATCAACAAAAGCTAAGAAATTAAAAAAATAATTTAAAGAAATATATCATTTATTCGACTAGGGATTGAACCCACAACCATTCCCGTTTACAGTTACACTTTGTGCCAAGACTGGCCTCTGATGGATTCGGACTCTGATAGTATTATTTATCTTATAATATATATCTTACGAGCACCTACTCAGTATATTTTGTATAACTATTAAAAAAAATACTAACATAGTAACCTTAATATCGATAAGTCCTTATTTTATAAAATTTCTAAATACTTAAATTAATAGGGTTCATTCTGTAATAAATAAAAACAGTATTTATACACTACAGTAAATTTATTTATAAAAGACACTAATAAACAGAGAGCCTAAGGCTATACGTACATTGATAGTGAACTTTTAAAATAACATAACTAGATCAAGGCATACAACTACGAAAAAGATAATTTTTCTCAATTTAAGATTTATTACAAGTATAACATTGCAATGAAATACACACGTTACACTTGATGAAGACGCTTGCCTTGGTATTTGAAGTTACTATTAGGTTTATAACTGCTATTGATTTGGCGATCTAGAATCGTTTCTTAGTCTATTCAAGTACTCTTATTTTATTATTTTTATTTTAGTTTCATACTGTATCCCGCATATACTTGCTTTTCTATAGAGGGATTTAGTGAATGATAATTTCGATTAAACAAACTACTACGAGTATACATACACATATAGTGTATGTTGGTGGTTATTATACTTTTTATAAACAGGAAAACGAGATCCATTGTGTTATCATAACAAAACCCAACTGCTATCAGTTATGTAAAAAGAACCTCTTTAAAACACAACATAATGAAAGAAATTCGTTGAAATTTTCATACTTAGGACATTAGTTACTCCAGGATAGAAATTTTGTCTTTTTATAAGAAACAATGTGACGATGTTACAGAGGTGGATAAAGCTGTAATGGAAACATCAAAGCAAAAAATAGAATCATTTTATATAAGCTACGAACCAATATCGTTTATTCTAATTCAGTCCAATAAATGAAAATAATAAAAAGTTATAATATTTTTTTTATAACTCGAGTGTGCCCCACGATGTCTTCTCTTAAGAATAAATAATTAACTTGTGTTGCAAAAAGCTAATAGGGGAATTGTGCTCAAGATGGCATACTATGATAAGATGACACACTACCTATATTGATGAAACTATTAGCGCTAAGTGCGATCTTGTGACGTTTTAGAGAGTGCCTGTAGATGCAGCTAGTGCTTACATTCAGTATGGCTGAAAGTGAATGCAGATGGGCAAGTAATTCATGTTTTCGTTATTTTCAATTGCACCAAATTTTTATTTCGCTTTTGCTTGATGGTGAAAAGACATGTAAGAAAAAGATTTTCTAATTGAATTAATTATAAATGTAAAATAGGATTATTATATGACACAACTAACGCTAAAAGCGCACCCTAACCTATAACCTTTTGTCACAACGGTTAAAATTAAATTCATACATGTATATCTATTGGGTAAGATGACATACAAAACGTGAGTATAAGATGGCATACTATCTTAACCTTATAAATAGAATCGATGTATTTTTTGCTTTACCTACAAAATGCCTGGCAATTACAAACAAATACATATTGGTCACAAGAAGACATGGATAAGGCTGCTAGAGCAAGGGCATTCAATAGCCGCAAGTGACGAAGCTTATTTCCCTTTTGGAAAAGGAAGTGGCTGATAACGGAATCCAACCTCATAAAATTTGCAACATGTATGAATCTGGCCTTTACTACTGTTTAAAAGCCCCCAGCAAAGAAGAAACTATTTATTTGTGAACTATGCTCGACAAATAATGATGGCGTTTTTATGCCACATACTAAGTATGTCATTTTACCCTGTAGATATGTCGTCTTACACTGGTCGACATAAGTGCGATTTTTGTTTGTTTTTATGATGTTTGAAAGATGATTGTTCTGAAACTAAAATAATTTCGTTGATTATGAAATATATAATAGTATACGCAATATGCTGTTCTCAGATGACTTTATTTATTTGAAATATTTGTCTTGAAACAAAAAGTATATCATCTTAAGCACAATTCCCCTACTACGTTTATTTTATTGTTTAAATCAATTAATTTTCATTTTTTTTGTTTTAGCGATTATAACAGTTATTTAAGTACAATTGCTTTGATTATTTATAGCAACAGTTTTAATAGTTAACTAAAGTTGGAGTTACTTATTTAAGTTAGTAAAACTAGTTATGTTAATATGTAACTAGTTTTACTAGTTAAAGTTTTACTATTTAATTGAAAAGTACATGTTAACCTCCACATTATTGTATTTTAAGGAATGGGCAGACATCCTAGAGGCTGGAGCTAAAACAATGCGTTCTCTATTCCCGCTCATCAGATATAGAGTCCCACCGTGCTAGTCTTATAAAACCGTAGAAACGAAATTTATTTTAAAAGAATCGCTCTCTCAAATGAAGATTGAACTACAACTAAGTATAGCGTAAAAATTTAAATTCAAATTCAAAATATTCTTTATTCAAATAAACTATAAAAACACTTTTGAATCGTCGAATGTACATGTCAACAAAAAGCTATCACCGGTTCGGAAGGCAGTTCTGCTGAGAAGAGCCGGCAAGAAACTCAACAGTTGCTCTTTTCAAAGTCAATGGTATATTTTACTATTACATTAGCTGGCAGCTATCCTGCATTACATTCAATAGACATTAATTCCATACATGTTTATCCTCTAAATATTCTTAAACAGTATAATATGCTTTACTTAAACAATGAACTACTCCCCTATTGCACAATAACAGCCTCAAATGACGACATATTACTTTTGCTATTTACGCATACATACAGTGATGCGATGCAAAAAGTAAATTAAACGAGTTTTCCTTTTTTTTGCTTTACTTCTTAGTTATTATTGGCTATGGCCTGTACCACTTGTTGTTACTTGGTATATTTTTGTCTTTAAGGGAGATCATCGAGGAATAAATCTAAATATTCTATATGTACTACTATATGTACTACTCTTGATGTTTGTTTTTCGAAAATAATATTTATTTTTGTTTAAGTTAATTTATGTTTGTAAATTCAATTTAAGGTCAATTATGGTGTAATAAAGTGTTAAAATAAATAAAATAAATATTTTTTATATTTTTGCTTTAACGTATGTTATTTATAGTATCTCTATAGTTAAATATTTGTACATGTGAAAGATATAAATCTGACATCATTATTGCAATAAATATATTTTTTCATTGCATTCTCTTCGTTTGTTATATTAAAAATTAATATCTTATTACCTCTACAAAGTCAAACTTAGAACGATGCACTCTTTATTTGTTTTTGTACATTTATCAACTATTTACGTTAAGATTATGTCATCAAAAACATAAATGTGGAATAAGAGCCAAGTTAAATGTTAAGTAGCGTGTCGTTCTCGTCTTCACTAACAAATGAATGGGAAATCTATATGGAATAAAATATAATATGGGATAAAATTCAAGCTCTACCTTAGTATCAAATATATGTTACCCAGTAGAGTTAGCTATACAAATGCCGGTTTTTAAATTCTTATATATTAATAACCGTTTGAGACAAATAGTTGAATTTTTATATACATAACACGCTATGGGAGTTTAACAAATGTGCTAAATTTCATGGATGTAGACTAATTAGTTTATGAGTTATGAAGGGCTCAAAAGTAGCTTTTTAACTTGGCTGTACACTCTGGCGCGTGCCTTGGTTTTATCTCATAGTATTTACTAATAATGAGATAGATATCCGCGAGTAGGTAGATATTTATGTCAGATTTTCCTTAAAATTATTTTAAAGTTGTTTATTTTATCGAAGGCCACTTCTTTATGGAAATGTTTTTATTTTTATAACATAATAAATAAAAGGTTGTAATAAATAAAGTGTTGTAGATTCTAGTCACACTCCAGTGAATGAATTAATTATTTATTTGTCATTCTGGTAACAAAACAAAGCACGGCGTTGAGCTTCATAACTCAACATGCAATATCTCAAAAATTATGTTGTAAGTCTTACTAGTTTATATCTGCCTACCCTGCTATATAGCATATGCCGGATAAATCTAAAAGCTAAAGCTAAAGATAAAGTATAAAATATTTCTTTGTTAACAAAGCATTATATATTATTCTATTTAAGTTCAATTTAAATGATGTTATTGTGTAGAATGAATTATGTAGAATGAATGCTAGTGATGTTCACGCGGAAATTAATAATAATAGCGAAAAGGAAAAAAATGGATTAAATTGAATCCTATTTTCTTACCTGCATGAAGTACAGACTAAATTTATTATCCAATTAATAAACCACCATTCCTTTCTACTACCATATTTTCTACAAAAAAATTAGAGGAGTGATCTTCTTAGCTGTTTATTATATTTATAGGTATAATTAATAATTATTTCTCTGAGTTCTTGCTGGTTGAATTTTCTCCCGGACGGCGAAATAATTAAATTTAATATTGACATAATATATCTAAAATAATAAAGTTTTCATACACAACACTATACATACTTTTGCCTTTTACCAAGTAGCTCAGCTAAACCGGTCTTCCAGCCATTGTAAAAAGATCCCTTTCGTTCTCTGTCCACTTGTTAAAATCTTAAGATAAATCTCTTGAAGTGGATCAAAATAGATCATTTTATGATGGCCAGATATATTTATATGCAATATATTGAGTGAGGCAAGTGGCTTACAAAGAGATACTTGCGACGACTCGGTAAGGTAAGTCGTGTTAAGATAAACTATCTTTTTCTAAATGTGGTGTTTTATCTTTTTATCTTTTTAATATTGGATTATAATTTAGATTTTATAAACTTTTATCTTTTATTTCTATCGTGGCATGAGTCAGCACCTTACTGTAAGCGTAGTTGGTTGTGTGTTCGATTCTCACTCGCAGACAGAGTTGATGATTATTTTTAATTATCCTTCGGAAGCGTTAAGTTCCAGTCAGCACATAGTGACTCGAAAATTCAATGGAAAATAGAGAACGGTACTCTGTTTCTTATTTTTGACACTAGACTTGCGGAGAAAAGCGTGAAAATGTTTTTTTTATTATTAATATATTTACTTTTAGAGTTATTTTCATTCACGGTAATATGCATATTTATTATTTACATATTTATGCTCATTAAGGTCGATACAATGCACCGTGATAATGCAGTTAGCGGTCACTTTCGTAATATTTGTAAACATATTAAGTAAATTTGCCGGTTCATTTGTGAGAATAATAACTTGATTATAAAATACTGCTATAGTTTCCTTGTGTGCTGTGTTTTACTTATTTATATCAGTGTGTGTCAGCGCGGTGGTTGTGGGTTCAATTTCCACTCGTGGGAGTGAATATGTTCTCGTCTTAGTAAGAATATAAAGCGTGGCGTTAAGTTCTGCACCGCTATATGTCGAAAAGTGTCTTAACACTTGTGGTCCTCTACCCACTTTGCTATATGTGAGATACACAGTGAAGCTAAAAAAAGTATTTTACTTATAATAAATATTTTATAAAGAAATATTAATAATAGGTTTTTTTGGCGCCACATTGATTTATTTATCCTAGGTATCTGTGAGGGAAATTTTATCTTCAATTTTGTAGAAATCTATTTTTTTATTCTTTTTCATCTTTCTTTTTATTAACAATTTAATATTTATTTCTGTATTTCCTTTAATTTAACCAATTGTCTGAATTAAGTGGCCTTTAAACTGAGTAATGACGCGATCGGCGCACAGATATTGTGGGACGTACTCGAGGAAATTTTTTAATGCGTTTGTAAGTTTTCCCTAGTCTGTTTAAATAAAAATTGGATATTGTAGATATATTTTGTTAATTAACAAACGATCTCTGGTCTAGTGTCGATAGTGAAGTAGTCAAGGTGCGTGGTGAGTAGCGGAACTTAACGCTGCTCTTTACATTCAGACGAAATCAACGACGCCACTCAGGGACTTGCTATTTCAATACCGACTTAGATCAATTGACCTGATAAAACAAGTAATTGTGTATACCTATTCTACTGAATAAATAAATTACCTTATTCCTTTTCCTCATTGTATTATTAATGTATTGGATGTATGATTAAATCGATTATTATTGCTTATTATGTTTATTACAATCTATGTATATATGAACTGAAGATTTTTTTTTTAATTAGACTACACTTTGATCGTTCGTGCCTGTTTTGCTTCTGTGTTTTTGTTATTCTTTTTGTTTCTTTGAAAAAATGTTTTTGTTTTGTTAATTTGAGCAACGCTATGTTTTCCTTACTATATAAATTTATATACTTTTTTTATCAACGAGGAAAAAATTATATCTACATTTTAAAATACAAATAAATATTTTTTCGACTGTAGACAAGGTTCCAGTTCCATCCTAATGTAAGTTATTATACGTAATGAAAGTTATTTATACTTCTTTCAGAACAGATAAAAACAAAATGTATAAGCTAATACTTGCTGTGACTGTAGCCGCTTTTGTTGGTGCTGAAGCTCACCATGGACACAATCATGAGGTAAAAAGTGGTTTTTATATTTTTTTAGCTCCAGATTAGTCTATTCCTGTTAAGATACTTCCGTTCCCCACTTTCCGCTGAATTTTAGAGGAATTATGTGTTGAGTGGCGCGATTAAACGCCGTGCTTTACCTCCTTACCAGAGAAAGGAAATTAAAATATTACATATATGAAAAATGTAATATTTCTTGATTCAATCGATCCCATAACTTGTTGAGTTTACATTTGCAAGAACTCAAAATTATAACATTGCTTAAGACATAAAGGCTCTAAGATAACTAAAATATGAAAATATTGTAATATAGAGAATATTCTAAGATGAGCTAAGGCCTACAGGTTTTTCTACTATCAAAATTACTATAACAAAATTCAAACATTATCAATTTTATGTTGGTGGAAATATTTTAATGAAAATTTATAAACTAAAATTTGCATTGCATTTACAATAAATGAACTATTTCATTTTAATTTAGTTCCAGTTGATATATGATAGAGGTTATTCGATTTATTATTTAACAAAGTCAACTGACCTAGATACTTCAATATTGAGCAATGAATAAGTTATGCGGTGCAAGTACACTACAACTTACTATAGGAATTTAATGATATAATTACTTCTTGTAATAGTTGTGATGTAATTCTATCCTTAAAAACAATAAATGATACCAATTAACATAATTAAAATGCTAGTAGGTTCGATTCCGCATGATCGTAGGTGCGATTACCATTCGGAGAAATTAATCGTATAATATTTTTATTTCCTCGCATTGGCGATAAGGCAAACAGCGGCGTTGAATTACGCCACGTAACACGCAATATCTCGAAAATTCGGCGGTGTGTGGGGAACGGAGTGTCTTAACACTAGGCTCTAACCCTCTGCCTACTCTGCAATATGGGATACATAGTGAAGCTACGAAAATCTTTCTCATTTTAGCCCGTAGCTCCAGTAGGACCGGCGCCACTTCGCGCGATCGTTCGTCTTTCAAGTCCAGATGGTCGTGACGTCCACGGTAATGTTACTTTTACCCAGCTCGACGGCCAAGTACGGGTGGAAGGTCATATTTACGGTATGGCCCCAGGACAGTACGGCTTCCATGTCCATGAGAAGGGAGATATCACTGGAGGATGTTTGTCGACTGGATCACATTTCAACCCTGATAAGGTAATATTTTAATGTAAATAATATTTTTTATATTTTGGAAAAGTTTTTAATAAGAACAGAACACAATTATGATACAATATATCGAAATGATTTTTAAAAATAATTTCATTTTTGTATTTCAATCGTTATAATATATGAAGAGGCCGTCTGAAGCTAAAAGCTAAAAAAATATATATTATTTTTTCGTTCTTTTTAGTTCTTTCGTACTTCTTAGGTTGTAATTGTGTTCATAAGTGCTGTTTTAGCTTTACACCATTAGACTTATCTATATTAATAGTTAACAGTTTTATGGACTTAGGTTCAATCTTAGAATTGGTTTTGCTAAAAAATATCGTGCAAACATCCAGGAGGTTAAATATTATAAGAATATGAATAATGAATCTATTCAACATTGAATGAATTAAAACAAAAGAGACAATATTGATTTTATACTAGTGTTAGCCTTCTTTCTTTCATTTAGCAGAACAGAGCTAAAAAACATAATTAAAAATTTACCCCATTAACAGAAAGACCATGGCCATCCTTCAGATGAAAACCGCCACGTTGGAGACCTTGGAAACATTGAATTCAACTCAGAACAGCAAAGCCACATAGACTTCACAGACAAAGTGATTTCTTTGGTGGGTCCCCATAGCATTCTGGGCAGGGCTGTAGTCCTACATGGGATGACTGATGACTTCGGCAGAACAAACCACCCAGACTCGAAGAAAACTGGAAACGCAGGAGGACGAGTCGCTTGTGGAGTTATTGGCATATTGTAATAATTTATTTTATGTATTTTTATATGTTACAACTAAGATTTCCTTTCATTAAATATTGAACTTTCTTTAACTGTCGTTTGTGCTATTTCTTATTCTTAGATTTTAGCATAAATAGGATTTGAGCTCCCGACCTTACTCTTATTTCTTTTTGAAGAATAATTTTAATGTGATGCGTATACTCGTAATCTAACCAATTCAATGAAATCAGATTTATTTCGTCTTTTTTCTGATATCCTCTCTACTTTATCATCATCCTCTCTATTTTATACTCTTTTCCAGCTTTTGCTCTGAGATTGTACAAGTTTAAGTATAAGACTTATATTAAATTTTATTGTTAATTCAATGTCTCCTAATTGTGATTTACTTTTGAAATTAAATAAAATATTTTTCCTATTTTTATTTTTCATTATTTTTTTTCTGCATATTTTTCTAAATATACAGTGAAATAAATAAATAAAATGTATTAAGTGCCTTTTAATTAAAGCACTAGGTTTAATATTTATTCCATACAAACTAAATATAAAAAATAAATTAATATATATAAAAGGAAGACGATACTATTATTATGTTACTTTATATATGAACTTGAAGTTGTAGATTATTGTCATTAAAAAATATAATAATATGTTAAAATTTAATTTTAGCTTCATTACGTATCCATTGTATTCTTTTATAAAAAAATGAGTTTTATATCAAGATAAAAACTTTTTATATTTTAAAATATTTAATAGTGTTAAATATTTAGAGGCCAGTCATGGTGCAGGAGCATGAATTGTGCTTCAAAATCAATTGGTTGTAACTTCAATCCCCACTCGAGGAAAGGAAATATTTACATAAATTTATATTTACATTTCTTCGCTCTGGTATTGAGGCAAAGTGCGGCGTTGAGTTCTGCCACTCAACACGCAATGCCTCCAAAATAACAAGAAAAAAAAACTAAATACTTATACATTTCTAACTATTTCGAAGAAGTCGTAGCGAAGGTAAGAGCGACAGGTTTTATGTGGTAATTTTCCGTAGTAGGTACCCAAAGCACCATATGTGATATGGTCAATATTTCTTATGATATTCACACAAATTAAAATTTTTCACAATACTTATAGAAAAGAAAAATAAAATAGAGGACTTAACAAATAAATAACAGAAATTAAATTAAATTTGAAATACACAGACACCAGATTCCTAGATACTCTCTGCCTATAACCCTGCTATTGCAGAAAAAAAACCTAAGTCAATATGGATAATACTTCAGTGTCAATGCTGTCGATACTATTGAATATAATTTGTTGTTAGCAATACCTACTATGTATTATCTATAAATATAAATACTGCGCATCCATCTACCGCTAACTTAAGTGCAGTCAGTGAGTGCACTCATGCTCCGTACAGAAGGGAGATCGGGGATGGTTGGCCATAAGGGCACGTGACCTCATAGCTCTTGTCATATTATTATATTAATCCGTTTATTTTTAATTGCTAAAACAATAACTATTATCTATTAAATTTTAATTGCGGGATCCTAATTAAAACAATAACTATTATATATTAAAGTTATTTGCTGCCATTGTGGTCTAGTGGGAAAGTAGGACTGTAATGGTTGTGGGCTCGATTCCCACTCGGCGGAATAAAATATTAGCATTTCTCCACCATGTTACTAGGAGTCAACATGGACGATGCGTACTAAGTGACGGAACACTACGCTCCTCTTTGTTTTTGTCTTTTCACTGTGATACAATTAAAAAATAAAGGCAAGGCTATAATTAAAAAATAAATATATGAGTATCTAAATATAATATTATAAATTTCAGGAGCCCTGTGACAGGATGGCAGAGAAACGAAGCTTCGAAGTATACAGTTACTTCTGTAATGACGATTCTTTTTGTAGCTGTTGCCTTCATATTACAGTAAGAAGTTCTAAAGAGAAAACGTAAAGGAATGATCTTGATATGTCTTTTTAATTATTTTTGTTAATATTGATAAGAACTTAATTTAATGTAATTTAAGTATATATTTGCATTTTACAACATGCCTTATTTTACAATTTATACCTTCATGCACATGATATAGCATTTGTATAGCATTGTATAGATGTAGCTATTCTGTTAATAAACATAAAACGAGTAATAGTTTTTTTTCTATGTATTAATGATTTTGTTGAAATTAAGTAATGCCTAAATGTAATTTAAATTATATTTTTTTATTTATACAATAAACTGTTATGTTTTACTTTAGAAATATCTTGGAAGTATGTACTTACATATTACATATCAGCGGCGCAAGAGTAATTTATATTTGTTTTTAATAAATAAGATTTTTCTAAAAAAATATTTGTTTTCTTAATACAATCGAAATGCAATAAATATATTTTTTAAAATATCTGAAGACAACATACAAATGGCTCAGCGACAAACTGTTTAAGCGCGACTCTAGCGGGAAATATATTTATTTTTATTTCCTCGCTCTGGTAACAAAGGGCGGCGTTGAGTTTCGCCACTAAATGTTTCAAAAATAAAACTGAAAATGGGAATTGGAATTTCTTAATAATAGATTCTTTCTTTAATTTATTGAGAATCGAACCCACACACCCAGACGAAGGTGTTAATTTATTCCTCTTACTATATTACTTTTCCCAACTAACTTCATATTGTGACCGTTTCAGTAGGTATTAATGCAGTAAGTGGGGTATTATTGATTATTTAAAACGTTACCTTTTAAAAATAACACCTGTTTACTCTCTCATAGCCAACACACTTAAAAGTTATATGCCACCATAGCAATATAACACTTAAATAGTTCTACACATAGCACATATTTGTCTACATACATTTTATAATTGTAAGTACTGTACATTGACCATAGCGTTCTATAGAATTGTACAGGCTTATTCAGAGCCACTCAGTTGACCCTGTAGTTTCAGACAACATGATTGTGAACTTAGCAGCGATCAGTCGAAATTGTGCTAAAACACTACTCTTGGTTCTGAACGGATGTTGTATAGTAAGTAAAATAAAATAAAATAAAAAAAAATACTTTAAAACGGAGAAAATAGAGTTTACTAAACTATAGAGTCATATAGAGATTATACTATATCTAACATCTGTAGGTGATCGCACCTCTTAAAAACCCTCAAAAGCGTCATCCATTCTTTTGGAGTTGGCATACAATTGACACAAAATTGTAACTGATTGCTGTCTATAACCAAAATCTAAAACAGTCTTTTTACATTTTTTGTTTGTCGGTTTGTCTGTGCGTCTGTTCATGATAATCTCAGAACGCGATCAACCGATTTTAATGTAGTTTTCACTGTTGTTTTTAGTTGCAAACATCATTTATTTATTTTCCTCGAAAAATGGCTTTATATGTTACAATAATAAATGTTACAAAACGACTATTATAATATAGAACAATGTATAACTATCATTTATTAGCTTTTAGCACTATGCACCCTCATATTTGCGGTGGTGGACACCAGGATTGTGAAGACATATGGTGAGGAGCGCGCAAGTGGAACTTACATTGGAGATGTGATCATCATACTAGCTTGTTTGTTGTTGATCGCTGTCGCTGCTTTCGGGTCGGCTGGAGCAATAAGGGAAAATGTGAAAATACTTTATTTTGTAAGTTGTTTTGTTGTTTTGGTTTAGGTTAAGAAATATTAGTTATAAATAAAATAAATATAGATACGTGTGGAAAATTGGTAGCAGAAATGCCGGTTTTAGAAAATAATTTTAAAACTATTTAATAAGTTTTTTTCAAGTTGTTTTTGCTGCAAACAGAGCGTGTAAGTGTATAATTAATTTCCCCCAATGAGAATCAAATTCACAACCTACGCGCTTTCAGTTAAAAGTGCCATAACATCTTGAAATGAATATCTATACGCTATTTCGAAATACATATTTTCAACAATGTCTTGAATGTAAACATATTCTGGCAGTACATGAAAAGATTGTTAAAATTCTATAATTTTGATTTCTTCTCTTCTAGTACATAGCGTTTCTAATGATAATGGTGGTACTCCAAATGTTGATCGCCGTGTACGTAGCCTTACAACGGTACAGCCTTCAGTTCAGAGTAACAGAGTGGTTGAGGGAGGATTTCTTCAAAAATACAACAGATGACGATCTTCTACATAATAAATTATGGGATGACCTTCAAGTTACGGTACGTATAGTACGATCGGGAAGTCGTGGCCATCTTTAACTTAGGTTTAATGAATTTTGCACATTGAATTTCTCACATTTGCGGTTAAAAATCAAAGAAAAATACTAAAATCAAAGTATAGTATATTAAAATAATTCTTTCTCTTCCTCCACTCGATCATGCCTAAAGAATTCGGCAGGTAGTAGAGAACAGAGTGCCTTAATCCACCACTTTCCCACTTTTGCACTATCCACCCTGCTATATGCGAGATATAACGTGATAATAATAAATATTTTTATTTATCTGGCATCCCAAATAACGTGCTGCGATAAATTCCACTTCCATTCCAATCACTTAACACATAATCTCTTGAAAATTAGACGAAAAATGAGTAACAGAGGGTTTTTACTCTAAGTTTCCTTTGCATATCTACAAAGTAATCTATAATGTTTTTTCAGTATGGATGTTGTGGCCTCAATGGCCCCGAAGATTATATAGCTATGCAGAAACATATCAGTATGTCTTGTTGTCCTCGTGCTTATCGAGCTAGAACCGCATTCGCCAGACAACAAATGTACCGTGCGTGCATTGAGTAAGTAATACACAAGTAAAATTTTTAAACCAGATTGGGAAAAGGCTCTGTTAAATATCAGGTTACCCATATAATTAATGGAGACCTCAGTTGGTCTTCCTGAACACAGTATCGTTAATAGTGGTAGGCAGAGACCGTAGCGTTTGACACTTCCTTCTCTCTGCCAAACGACATATCCAGGGATAAAGCGTGAAGCTAAAAAAGAATAATTTCAATACATGATGATAGAAATATTTATCTCACATATTTTTCAGCTTAGAAACTGAATCCTAAATAGCATGCATACTTCAACAACTCCAGAACGGATTTTGATGAAAATTGGACTAATTAATAAAACGAAATAAATCTGATCTGATTTTTAAAAATAATTAATAAAAAAAGATATAAAACTTTTTTCATTAAATATTTGTAGTTATGTTTTTTATTTTCGTCAATTAATACTACCAAAGAAATATGGGTAATTGAGCTGATAAAATAGATAGTTGGAGCTGAACTCTTATTCCTCACTGTAATTATTTTTTATGTATTTTTTGTCTTGTTTTAGATCTTCGAGCTATTATACAGAAGGATGTGAAGATGAGGTACTTTATGCATTAAAATCGGATGCAGATTGGCTACTTGGCGTAGCCGTCACAAGCTTCTGGTTTGAGGTAAAAATTTTAGTAACTATTAGTATTAGATCTGAATATAGCACGGTAGACCCCTTGTCTACTTACTGTAGTGTTAAGACCAGCAAAGTGTTAAGACACTATGTTCCCTATGCACTGCCAAATAATTTGTCTTCCTCTTGGCATTAATCCCGGTGTATGTTGCCACTGTGCATGCATACTTACAGAATCTGTGCCAAATATTTTACTTTATTTATGATTGATAACTACAAAAACAAGTCTTTAAAGTACATAAAAATATTTTTTCAGGCTGCAGGTATGCTGTTAGCCATGTGGGTGGCGAACAACGTGAGAAGCGACGTACAAATTTACAAGCAAACTATTCGATATTAATTAATTACTATTTATCACCCGAATAATATATAATATTAATAACTTATATTAGTAAATACTTAATTTAATAATAGATATTATAAAATAGTAAATAATGTGTACATTTTATATTAAGAGCAACGGTTCACATAAAAGTTGTTTTTATTTTCGTTTACTTTGATGGGAAACTTAAGTTTGTCTAAGACAAAGCGAATGAATGAAACGTATAGCTTATCTGAATATTAATTACAGGATATTTGGCAACTTCAAATCCACATGACCGGACATTGTCTTTATCGGTATATCGAAAGATATTTAACATTTATTAGCTATTTTTTCTTAATTAAAATAGTATAGAAAGATAGCTAATGTAGCTTTTTAAGCTGAAAAAATAGTTTTTGGAGTTGAAATATTCTTTTTGCCGCCATTTCTTGTTGTCTTTGACATTTGCTTGTTTGGCATTATGTCGTATAATAATTTTAAATTATTTTTACATAGTGTGTTTTTCATATAGAAATAAACTTTAATAAATATCTTAGATAACAAATTTGTTTTAATGTTCCTTTTTAAATGTTATACTTTACAGTTTACAGATAACATTTTTGTTTCTATAAGTAATATGTACGTACAATGTACTTCCATATTATATGAAGAACGCACGGCGTTGAATAATGGTTTTAATACTAGGTTCTCTCTACATGCCAAAAAAAAGAAGAAGAAAAATGCAGTGTTGCTTTTAGCTTGTTGTAGGCGCAACTTAAAAATGCATTAATGTAGAATTTTGGTGAATGAATAATGAATATATTGAATTATTATTTTTTCCACAATAATAAGTGCGTTTTACTTTTAACCCTAAGTTATCTCTGTCTAGCACTCTAACTTCTGGTGATGACAAAGATTTTTTGGTAACTTTTTTCCAGTTTCATACAGTATCCCGCACCTAATATGTTAGGCAGAGGGATCCAAGTGTTAAGATATTTCTTATCCATTATAAAACTTTAATTCTCCGTTTTCCGTCGAATTTTCGAGACTGCCCGTCGAGTGGCGGAACTCATTACCGACGTGTTTTTTTTTCTTGAAAATAAAACGATTTTTCTATTTATATTCAAATTCAAAATATAATCCCTCTACTATACCCCGCTATGCGTGAATAAGCGTGAAACAGCTGTACAACGCAACTAGAAAATATATCTACCCGATCACAAAGCTAAAAGAAATTATTGATTTCTATAACTCAAAACCTAAATTGAAACTTTACTACTTAATAAGACCACTAGTATCTATCTAGTGATATACTAGAATACTATAATAATTAATTTCATATACGATAATGGATCGTAAAACTATATAAATAAGAGTTATATCCATTTGATAGTACCGAAGTATCGAAACAAAGACGTTTATCATTTATGGGGAAAAGCTACACCTGTTTTCCCACGCTCTAGATTTTCTTATTATAAAAAATTCAAGAAATTAACGTCAGTATTGACGTCGTTGGTGCAATAAGTTCGATGACAGTCCAAGAATCTGGCGTAATAGTCTTAAAATATCAGTTTAATTTATTTTTTAAATATGAAACCACTATAGTTCAGCAGCCATTGACTGTATATCAAGACGGTTCGATACCCAGTCGGGGAATGAATTATTTTCATTTTTTTCTCCTTTATGCATGTAGCAGGGTAGGCAGAGCGAGCTTAGTGTTGAGATATTCCACGCCTCACTTTCCGCCAAACTCTAGAGTGGTGAAATTCAACGTAGGACTTTGCCTCAACACCAGTGCGAAGAAATTAAAATATTAAAAATTTAATTTACTAGAGTGAGAATTGAACTCAACTTGTCGCGTTTACAATCATACGCTCGTGCCTCTGCAGTCTTTGCAGAAGACAACTTAATCTTTAAGGCAACTGGAGAACGGGGTGTCTTAACACTTGGAGTGTCTTGTAGGAGGCTACCAGCTGCTTACCATGCATTAATCGTAACGCAGAGAAACTAACATGATAAATCAATGAATCAATTCTTACAATCAACTCACCGGATGAACTTTTGCAAAATTTCTTTAGTCTTACTCTTTGTAAAATGAAAAATATTTTGGATGATCCAGATATTAATGATTAGGTTTTCTAGGCTTCCTAGCCTTCGTGGCGCGAGGGTACCTGCGTGCGTATGTAAAGGAGATGGTTGTAAGTTTGATTCCTACTCCAGAGAATGCCATATTTAGTATTTTCATATCCTCGCTCTGGTAAACCATGACAGTCCTACCATTCAACTCAATGCCTTAAGAAGTTGACGGAAATTCGTAAACGAAAGTGTCTTAAACAGAAACGTAGTGTGTGAACACTAGATCCCCTCTGCCTACACTGAGGCTATAAAAACCTACAACAAATACATATTGGATAATACCATTAGACAAAATAAACGCAACATTCTAATAGTTCTAAAAATAAAATAAAAGTAACAGCAACCAAACAAAAGTTGAAATCACAGTTAAAAATCTACCACCGGTTAAAACCGTAAAGTGACGTCATTTCCCATTTAAAATAACACCCCATGCTAAGTTTAAAAATCATAGAAATAAAAAACAATCACTGAACACGCTTCGCTTATCACTCGATCGCACCCCTAATGGTCGAAGCGAGTCGTCAAATGCAATGATCGATATGGCTCATTTACCCTCCTAACACCATCGAAGGTGGACTTTCCATGGAATTGTAGTAATTTTCTAGAAATTATTAATTTCAATTTAAAATTCAAGATGAAGCCTAGAAGTATTAGGTGTATGAAGTTCTTTATCGCTCTCTTCAATATAATTTTTATTGTGAGTTTCTTTGTTTTACTTCGTATGTTGATGCCATATTTTTTTTTCAAAACTTTTTAATCTTTTTTTCTGTTTGTACTTTTGCCTCCATTGGAACGAGAAAAATAATTAATTCCTCCAAGTGGGAATCGATCTCACGATTGTCACGTTTACAGTTAGACGCTGTGCTACAGCGACACGAAAGCCTTTAACTCTAAAGCTTTTTTTTGCTTCATGCTGTATCCCGCACTTAACAATGTAGGGAACCTGGGAACCTAGTAGCACTAGGTACATATTCCATTCTCAATTAAACACTTCCTTTTCCCACTTTTCGCCGAATTCTAGAGCTTTTGTTAGTTTTTATATTTTGCTATTGCTTTACTTCTTTGAATTACTTTAGTGCAAATAAATTTAATGAAACGAACATAATAATAATTTATACCTATGTAATAACGTTATTTAATTTTTCTTTGTTAGTCAATCGACAGCACCAGTGTGTGCAAGAGTAATATACATTTAAAGCATATTCGTAAAACAAATAAAAATATTACAAATTTAACTTAAATTACAAGACAATAAGAGTCACGTTACAAGTATATAAAATAAGTGGTAAACAAAAAAAAATCGACTTTCATATCATGAATACAATGAAACGCTTATTAATACTGCGAACTAATGCACGCGACGCACAACGTTGCAATTAAAAGCTTAGAATTTGCAATTAAAAAGTATTATTTAAGCTTTGCTTTGTTTTAAGCTTTTTCATAATAAAATACATCGATCAAAACACGCGTCAGCGTGCACGGCTAAGTGAAAACCTGGAAACGCGCAATGTGTATATTTCGTGCTACTTTTGAACCCCTTATAAATCGGAAGCCAAATAGTCTACATGCATGGAATTTAGCACATTTATTCAAACTCCCTAGGTTATGTATATAAAATTTCAATAATTTAGCTCAAACGCTTATAAAGACTGACTTACAGATTCATAAAAAACCTAACCCTCCTAGAAACTTGATGTTTGATACCAGGGTAGATACAACAGGGTCGTAAATAACAATTAATAGCAATTATTCCTTTACAAAAAGATTTATCCCATAAAAAACATAAATGTGAAATGAGAGCCATTTACGGGTGCCAAGTTCTCTATTCACTCTTGACAAAATTCAATATCTAAATTGGACTTTTCTATTTTTTACAACCAGGCACCAAATAGTCTTGTAATCTTACAAAAATATAATAAAGTCTTTACATACTTTCCGTCAGGCTATGAAATTTTATATAAAAATACATAAATATATAGTGTTAAGTCATTATACATTTTCTTACAGCTCTTCGGCTTAGTGCTAATGGCTGTCTGCGTAATCAACATGCGCGAGCGCAAAGCACAGGCGGAACAGTCTGCCTTGTCCCGTGGAGTCCTATCTTTCCTTCTGACATTGGGTTTAGCGTTGGTAGTAACTGCTATATTGGGATGTATTGGAGCTTTACGAGAGAATATTAAAATATTATATGTGGTGAGTTTGAATTTATTTATTTGGACATATGTTCATGATGAAACTGAAAGAAAAAAATAGAGTTTTGTTTATCTTCACTCTATATCTTCTATATAGAAGTGTAAGCAGAGGGAACCTGGAAACCTAGTATTAAGATCCTTCTACAAAGACACTTCCGTTACCCACTTTCCGCTGAATTATAGAAATATTTTTTTATTAGCTTCACGTTGTATCCCATACGCAGCCGGGTAGGCAGAGGGAAACTAGTGTTAAGACACTCCGTTTCCCACTTTCCGCCGAATTCTGGAGGAATACCACCTAAATGTAACGAAAATTTAAAATAGCAATACACAATGCTGCGTTGGGTTCCACCACTCTGTCCACCGTGCTACGCGTGTGTTGATACTTTTGTGTTGATTTTTCCTTCAAGGTTCTTTCTATAGATATCTAATTTAATATTCTTATAGTGTTCTTTTTACCGTACATACAACTACTTGTATGATAGCTGCCGTTGTATCGATCCATATCGACATAGTAATAGACCTCATTATTTATTTATTAGAACTAAGTCCAATCGAGTTTCAACAACATGAGTTTATAACGTTAACAAAGACTGAAAGAAACATAATCAATACATTCATATTCATATTATTTTCAATTAAAGTCGTTGTTTGTATTATATTGAATAACCGAGCAAAAATTGTCGGAGTTTCTTAACACTAGGTTCTCTTTACCGTGCTAGGCGGGAAAACGCGTGAAACTGCGTTCATATTAATTTATTTTCATTTAACTTTTTAGCACGCCTGCTTTCTGATATTCCTGGTATCTGTAGAAGTGATAGTTGGTGTAGGAGGTGCGGTACTCAGCGCGTGGGTGGGCGGCGGCAGTGAGCTCAGAATGCAGTTCTATAAGAACACCACCGTCGAGGATGATGGCTCTAATTTAAAGATGTTCTGGAATAATTTACAATCTGAGGTATAATTATAAGAAATAAATCTAAATAATTATATAGTTATTTATGTAATAATATTTTAGGAGACTATAAAATGTAAAGCTGGTTTTGTATACAATGTTATAATACACAAAAAATAGAAAATGTCTGCATATATCCCAAACTTGAAATTATACATGTACATAGATAGGTTAGGAAGTATAGGCAAGAACTATGGAAGAATTTCTCAAAATTACGTTTCTCAAAAACGAGAAAAAATAAATTTTACGTCTCAAAGTCCACGCAAACAAAGCTGGGGGGCCACTAGTCAAATATACATTATTTATTAAACTTTCCACCAATAAAACTAATAAAATTGAAAATTAAAATCCAAATTTTCGATATCCACAGAACCAATGTTGCGGGGTAGACGGTCCACAGGACTACGCGATCCTAGATCGCGATGTACCCACATCGTGCTGCGCGCGCGCACATCCTTTAAGAGAGGGGGGAGCCCGACGACACTTGCACTCCACTTGTTTAAGCGATAAGTCTTATTATATGAGAGGATGTGAGGAGGTGCTGAGGCAAAAGAAGAGTTTGAAAGGAAAGATTTTTATATCGACTGGAGTTATGTTTACTTTGTTAGAGGTAAGAATTTTTACCTTTAACCTTTAACCTTTTTTATTTGTTTTTTTTTTACTTTGACAGTTGAAATAGTTTGTTTTGATATATTAAATAAGAACATAAATCTATTGTAATCATATATTTTTTTTTACTTATTATTTCACAAATTTATGAATTATAATAATTTAAAAATATAGTGAACAATTGTACAAAAAAAGAAAACCTAAAAGTCAACAAAATAAATATTATTATTTTATACTAACATTAATTATAATATTTCCAGATTATCTGCATTATCCTAGCAATATGGATGGCCAGATCAGTTAGAAATGAACGCCGCAAGCTACAACAAAATTTACAAGCACATTTTGAATCATAAAACTAAAATTATATTTGAAAGTAACATAATAATGTTTTTATATAACAATTCTCACCTAATGTGTTCAGAAGTTTGTCACAGATTAAAATGACACGATTTGCTTTAGATAATCTTTAATCTTTAATCTTTTGCCCTTGGCCATCTCACATGTATAGCGTACACATATACTATTAACAATAACGTAATATATATGTAACATTCCTCGATAAATGATATATCCAACATTAGAATTGCTAAATTCGATCCACTAGTTCTGGAGATTAGCGCGTTTAACCAAACATATTCTTCAGCTTTATAATATTAGTATAGAAGTATTTACGTATTCTACTTATGTCTATATGAGCAACTTTTTAAACACATATATTTAATGTATAGACATATTCCTTTTCAGCCTATTTTAATATAACAATAACAATAAGTATAACATACCTATATAAATAAGAATAGCGGCTACCTGTGATAAAAAGTAGTATTACCTAATTTCAGGTCAAATTCTTTTTAGTAAGAAACATTACAATAGCTATATTTATTAAGCTTACTTTTATTTTATAAATGCTGAAAATTCCACTCTTTGCGTATTACTTTTAAATGTTAGATACACCCAATATGTTGGTGAAATTAACTGCGTTTAATAAGAAACTTTTTTTCCTGGCTCTACTTTTAGTGATCACTCACTGTCAAGTGCAAAGCTTAACTTAACCCTCACGATGTATATCAGCATGTTTAAGTTATAACTTTAGACTTTAGATAATTAATTTTTAAGAATCCGTTATCCAAAAGATAAAAGTTGGTTGTTTCAAATAGAAAAGATCGTACAATCGATACGTAAAAAAAAAGAAAAATAATTTTATCAATTTAGTCTCTGTGCTTATTACATTGACGTGTGTATGTTCATATGTATATATTTTAATTGCTGTCGATTATACAATAAAATAAGTAGAAATATTAAAATATTTAAATTTATTTAAATTTAAATATTCTAATTTTAATATAAAATAAATTTAATTTCTAAATTAACATCTCTGTATTTACAGAGATGTTTTTAAAGAAAAAGAAATACAATTTATTCCTTTTGCTGTCTGTGTTAGGACTATTTTTTTAACTTGATTCAACTAGTAATATAATTATAACACAAAATGATTTTGCACATAAAATGCACAATTTAAAGGCAATAATTAATAATAGAGTGTCTTAACACTGTCCTGTTACATGCATGATACAGAGTGACACTGAAAAAACAGTAAGTTTTGTGATATATCTCTTCGCTTTTTAGCAAAATATTTGGATATTATTTTTATACTCTTATTGTGTATTTTACAGCTGTGGCTTGAAGCCAATGGGACCAATGTCATTTAGTTCATGAGAATGGTCAAAAGGGTTTTTTGTAGTGTAAATATGAATGAAAAATAATTTTATTAAATAATATGAGGCCGTCTTGGCGCAGCGGCACAAGGGCTGTAACGCGACGGTTGTGGGTTCGATCCCCACTCGAAGAAGTGAAATATTTATTTACATTTATATTTCCATTTCTTCATTCTGGTGTCGAGGCCTAGCGCGGCGTTGAGTTCTTACACTCAACATGCAATGCCTCCAGAAAGTGGCAGAAAGTGGGGAACGGAGTGTCTTAACACAAGGTTCCCTCTGCCTACCCTGCTGTGTGCGGGATACATCGTGAAGCTGATTTTATTAATTAATATTGTGCTCTAAATTTATAATGTATGTGCGTGTATAAATTTTTCGTGCACTAGATTACAATGTGGTATGGGTGTAATTTATAATTATGTTAATAAAAAGCTAAAATATAGATTAATATAATGAGTAACATTCTTAAGTATTTTTCATTTTTAATTTGCTTAAGAAATTGCAGAACTTTTTTTGGGATTTTTAAACAACAGCACAAACAGATATGGTTCCACTACATCACTTTGGGCTGTTATATAAATCTATAATCTCTGTGCACACACTGCCACGCTATTAATTTTATATTTTTTAAAATCGTTTTGTATAGATAATATAGCTAAAATGTGCTTGTAATTATTTTTTAAATTTTAGTATAAGGTAATACGACTAGAGATATAAGAGAAATGCTCTACACCTATAGATAAGTATAATAAATTATTATTTATTAAATGTATGAAAATGTTATTAATTAAGCTGTATTTAATTAAATAAAACACACTGTATAACACTGATAGTTTATTATATTTAAGAAGACATTAACATTTATATTTTCACACAAATAAATATTACTTTAAGGAAAAGGAAGAATTTCATTTTTTTTTCACTTACTTTAGACGGAATGAATTATATAACGTATTAACGTAGACGTATTTTTAAAATATAATATTTTTTTAATAAATAACTTTTCTTATTATAACATGAGACATATACTATTTCAGTTAATGTTATATAATTAAAAATAAATGTTCATAAAATTATAAACCAATCAAAGAATTATAATACTTGTGAAATTATGAATCCATATTTGAATAGATTCATATTTTAAAATTAAATTAAAGTTTATCGATTATATATATTTTACGCTTACAGCAGCATGTCCAAATAAACTTAGTGTTAAGACACTTCGTTCTCCAGTCGAATCAGTAAATTAAGTATAATTTATATATTTTTTTCTAATAGAAAATAAAGTAAGTGGTATCGATATGTACTTACATAATATATCTAACTTACAATTTACCTTATTCAAAGCGTATATTTTACTTAATTGACTAGTAAATGCTTAAAATAATATCAGCATAATTTTATATTCGCAAATTAATATTAAAATAGACAAATATATCGAATTTAGTGCAGTGACACATTTTATAATAGTTAGAAAAATAGATTTTTTACTTAACCTAAAATAATTTCATAGATATTCTGTTTTTTTTTTTTTCAAAGGAGTGAAACAAAATAAAGAAGAGCCTCTTTATACGCTTCTTACAAATTATTAATAAACTTTTAATTATTTAAATTACAAATAATATACATTTTTTTTATCCATTTGTTTTTTTTTGTATTTAAACGAATATTTTAAATCCATAATTATTTTAAGGGAAAAAGGTACTTCATATAAAAAAAATAGTTAAACATAAGGCTGTATTACAATACATAGTTCTATGTATTGACAATTATAAGAAAAAAAAACCTTAGAATTAACATAATTTCAAAAAGTAAAAAATCACCAAATATTACCTATGTAATATATTTTCCCTTAAAATGTAATTATTTTAATTAAAATATTTATAGATTTTTTTTTAAAGAGTAAGAAATTTTATATGAAGTCATATTTAAACAGAATATTTCGAAATTCGTAATTGAGAAGTTTCGTAATGCATAAATGAAGTACAATAATTATAATCAGATATTTAAAGCTTTATAACAAACTACAAAACTAAATCTAGCTACAGACAAATTTATTAAAATCTACTGTCATTAATATCTAGAAGTACACCAATCGAGGCCAATTTAACCAATTTATCTAATTGATTTAATTTAAAAATTTACAGATGTATTTATTGCTTACAAAAAAAAACATGTTAATTAATAAGGCTTAAGGAGAAAAAATGTAATGTAATTAAATTACGTAAAAATGGTCTTATTAATGAAATATATTTTCAATCTGATTTCTAAGATTTTTCATCCAACACGCTATAAATAAGATCACTGAAAATAAGAGAGCAGAGTAATTAAAACTAGATTTTCTCTCTGTAAACATAAAATATAGAAATATAATCTTAGAAGGCGCGATTGGTGACACCTTAACGAAGGTAACTAGGTAACGTTGCGTGTACAATTTTTTACCTTAGAAGTGCGAAGTGAATTAAGCGGTCTCCCGGCCCTTGTCCTGGGACTTGATGGAGTGTGCGAGCCATAGAGCTAGCACGATGCCGGCCACCTGGAAATAGATATATAGAATTTACATATTCATACTTAAAATTAAACAATTTGAATATATTTATGATATAGATTGGATAAAGTTCAGTACTAAACAAGGTAGCCTAGAAGACCAAATATAATTCTTAAGGAAAATATCTGATATAAATACATATAGGTATATATTTTGTATTATTGTGGGTGGTGTATCTTCTTATATTTTTTTATTACAGTTACTCTAAAAACTCTACAATTCCACAATTACATAACACAGACATCTTTATTATTAATTCACATCAAACTCTGCTTAAATTTAAACAAAAAGTCACCACAATTCCCAACTCACCTCCAAAAAGCAAAACAGAATGCCACACACGATCACCGTCATACCAGCACTGTGGACAGTACTCAGCACCTTGTCCTCGCAACCCTCAGTATAGTACTTGGTGAGGGAGATGCAGTCCGAGCGTTTGATCTCGTCAGCACGGTCGCTGTCGTCCGGGGGGCAGCAGCTGAAGGATGGGTTAAGACGGGGCTCGCCGCTCACGTAGTTGTCGGGGCCGGTCACGCCGCAGCATTCTAGCTGTTGGGGTAAAGTCGATTCTAGTTATTTCTATATATTTATTTATTTACCTAGTGCTAAGACAGTGCGTCAATACTTTGCACCTAATTTTTGAAACGTGTGTTGAGTGGCAGAAGTCAACGCCGCGCTGTCTTAATGCTAGAGCGTGGATATAAAAATAATGAAGTCCCCCTAGTAGGAATAGAACCCATACCATCTTTAAATTTTAATCAAAATTAATTAATAATGTTAATTAATATTAAAGAAACATACAAAAAGAAAAATATTACTCACGCTACTCTGAACGCGGTCCCAGAACTCCCTATAAGTGGAATCCTCCTCCCGAGTCGATTTGTTCTTAATGAAGGAAGCCCTCAGTTGAGACTTCATTGTACCCTCAATTTGAGGTCGTAGAGCAGCAGCAGCAATGCCAACGGAAAGTTCTAGCAGGATGATCAGAATCAAGAAACCGGCGAACTGAAAATAAAATATATTGTTGGTAAATAGTAGTGTAAAATAGTGGTTGATGTTTGTATTAAACATCTTTTCACTGTAGGTCTTTGGATCGATTGTCTAATAACTTGAACAATAGCTGTTATTGTGTCGTATATTTCAATTTTTTTATTATTATTGATAGTATAAACTTATTGTTCATTTCATATAATCTATATATATAATAGGACTTGTCCTCACTGACTGAGGTAAGACGCACGCACAGCCGTAACCGCTGATGGTAGAAACGTGAAATTTGGACAGATGTTTACTTTCGTAATCTGGACATCCACTAAGAAGGGATTTTGAAAAATTTTAACCCTAAGGAGGTGAAATAGGGGTTGAAAGCTTGTATGGAAAAAAAATTAAATCGGCACCGATTTTTATAAAATTTGAAATTTAGATTTTTAAAAGTATTTAATTGAACACGTGTTTCATCGTTTTCTAGAATTCTCCCCCTAAGGGTGCAAATGAGGGGTTGAAAGTTTGTATGGAAAAATCTTTAAAACGCCACCCATTATTATAAAATTTGAAATTTAGACTTAAAAAATATTTCATTGAATACATGTTTCGTGGTTTATTAGAATTCACCCCTAAATACGCAAGCGAAGCTGCGCGCGTCCGCTAGTATATTATATTAGATTTCTTAGTTTTCATAATTTGTAAGCTATTTTACTGAGCGAGTTAGCTGGTAATTTCTGTACGGATCATTTTTTTTGTAAATAAAATATTATTGATGTTATTCTCTCATTACCTTCCATTCTAAAGATAGAATAATTCTAAATTTTGCGACCTAATTTTTAAGTTTATCCATTAGGCATACAAACAATTCAACTGGAACACAAGAAACAACTGTTCTAGAAATCTATTTTTACCTCAATTTCATTTATAAGCATATTTTAATAAAAAAAACAAAATAATGAATGCAAAATACATACATAACTAACGAAAAGTATTAAAGATGTATTTTATATAAGAAACTTACAATATACAAAAGCTTGGGGCTCTCCTTCCAAGCCCCGAAGCATCCGAAAGCCGCCACAATGATGATGAGCACTCCCACCACAATGAGTACGATATCAGTTTCATGGCCAGTCGTCTCCATGCCAGCGAACCCCTTGATCATTCCCATGTCCACGCATGCTGCTGATATGATGATGATGCCGAAAATCTGAAACAATATTAAAAAAATATAAAAAAAATACAATCCAGGTTTTTTTTTGTGTTAGGTATTTAATTTAAAATTAAGAATTATTAAATTATACACCGAAATATACCACAAAAAAACAGAATCCGTTACCGACTTTCCGCCAAATTTCCGAGACAATGCGTCTTACCTATTATGCTAAGCTAGTTTAATATTATAATATATTAAATGTTTTCTTAATAATTTAATAAACATTATTTGCATGCAAGAAACTTTGCACGCATCCATTAAGGTCACATGGAGCTCATTAATCCGACCTACGCTTGACATTTATTTAGCTTTCTAATTTAATTTATCCTATCGAATCAAAATGCTTTTGTTGCTCAAGTGTTAGATAAATAATAAGATATGTGGGAATCACAAAAATATTTAATATCAAGAATATGTTAAATATTTCAAAAACTGCCTTCCGAACCGGTGGTAGCTTTTTGTTCATATGTTCATTCGACGATTCAAAAGTGCTTATGATAAGTTTATTTGAATAAAGAATATTTTGAATTTGAATTTGAATTCCAGGTCTTTAATTTTCTAAGTTTATTTTTTTAAATGGATATAGGCGTCTCTATAAAGTTATTCTTAATATTCTCTAGTTATTACCAATCAGGGAAGAAAATTTAATAATGTTTAATATTTTTGTCCAAGCAAAATCTTATCTTATCTTCTATCCCATTCATACATAAATGCTTGTGTCTTCTGATGACATGGACTTAGAAATTGTTTTAACAGCCCTTACCTGGGGACAGAACTTACAATCGTTGCGTTTACATTCGGTCCCATAATATTCTTTGTCAAAAAAATGAAAAAAGAATAGAGTATATTCGAGCTTTAAGCTCTTGAGTTACACGAGTGTCACCTTCAAGATATTTTCGAGATCCGATTACGATGTTACATATGACTCTTTTTTTAGTTTTTAAAGTGGCAGTTATATCAATATTAGTATGGAGTACAGTTTAGTTAAAGTTTTGTTTTGTTTTATCGTATATTTATGGCTTCAGTGTATCTATACATAATGCGAGTTAAATTTAAGTCACAGATTTTTATCGTTTATTGAAATAAAAACCTTTTTTAATATTATGCTGAGGAGATGAATGGCCGTATATTTTACTATAATATAATATTTCATAAAAATATCTCTCTCCTTATAAATATATCAAATTAAAAAATTACAAATTAAACCACAATTAAAACATCCTAATTACTTTGCCTCTGTCCGCATGTCTCACGCCATCAACTTACAGAGAACAGTCCAAAATGGGTCAGTTTCATCACTGAATGCTCTAAATAATTTTAATTATAGCCGTTATTTATTAACCATATGTTTTTATACGATTTACAGTTTAGTCTGCATATGTATTTAATTTATGCTTTATAATACTTAAGCAACTGATTTGAGAACCTTATTTCAGATATTATAATAAAATTGTCGTTGTCAATTTCCATTTCCATTTTCCATTTTCTTAATACATATTTTTCTAAGAAATCCAAATTCAATAATGCTCTTCGAGATGGAAAAGAGAATAATATTTATTTAATGAAAACATCATTTAATGTTATTAAATGGTTAATTTAATCCAAAGAAATTATATTATCAAGAAATAAACGTTTTACCCAAATTGAAATAATTAATGGTAAGAAAAGTTAGAAAAAAATATATCAAGCTTATCTAACGTCCTTAATATTTATTTTATAAAACTATTAACATGTAATTTAAATATATTTTTTAAACTACTTTGGTTTAGGCGAGCCTAGTTTATGTTTACAAGCCACGCCATTAACCATTAGAGGTCACTAAAATAGGTCACTTTGAACACTGAAAGAATTATTGTCGTGCTAGTGACTGACGTAATCGTACTGAGGAGTGTTGTATTGGAACATAAAATTATACTTACAAAGCTTGAACTACTAACTTTTTAAATTTTAGTACCTTATGTACTTAAAAGTACTTTAAATTATTATTATAAGCGTAAAAATTATTTTTATTATAATATAAAGCGATATAAATGTTGTGTTGTGTCACGACTTTACAATCACCTACCGTCAACTTTAAGAAGTGTAAGCTCATTCAATGCATTTAAAACACAAGTAAGCGAATTCATTATTAAAAGCTACCCACCCTAAAAAAAACAAATACATTGAATGAGCAAGCAAAAAAAGCAAAAAAAAATGTGTTACTTTAATTGATTAATGTACGACCGACTCCAATTATTTATTTTGTAGTGGCTTAAGTAAGTGGCTTATGTCTTTTAATGGAAATTAAATATGTTTAACCGTATTTTTATTTAGTAGTTTTAGTTTCAGATAAGTGACTAACACGTCTACGTAGTAGGTTCGATTCCTGCTCGAGAAATGAACTATTTTCATTTCCTCGCTCTGGTAGCAAGATAAACACTCGATGTTTCGAAAATTGGGTGGAACATTGGAAACGGAGTGTCTTAACAGAAGATTTCCTCTGCCTATCCCGCTAAGAGGGATATAGCGTGATAACGTGTTCGAGTTCGCTATATGAAAATATTTAGTTAAATCTCTCGAGTTAAATCGCACGATTGAACAGCCACCGCGTTAACAGTTATATTCTAACCAACTGCACTACGATAGTTTATTTAGTATATTTTAATCTATATTTTTCTTTTTATCCATTTTTTGAGGCCAGCCGTGGCGTAGGAACACAAGCTTGCACAAACTATAAACGCGACAGGTTCGATTCCCACTCGGGGAAAAGAAATATTTAATATTAACATTTCCCCGCTTTGGTAACTACGCAAAGTACGGCATTCTGTTCCGTCACTCAACACGTAATGCCTCCAGCTTTCGGCAAAAAATGGGGAGTGGAGTGTCTTAACACTGGGTTCACTCTGCCTACCCTGCCCTGCCTGCCCTGCTACATGCGGGGTACACCATGAAGCTGAGGAGATTTTTTTGGAAAATAACACTTATCTTATGTTATTGTTTATCTTTGTTGAAACTTTCTATAGATTAAATTCCATCAAAATCAATTCGTTATTCGTCGTAATTGGACAACATGTTATAGAGAAAGTTTCACTCTAATTAATTATAATATGGGTTACGTTATTAATATTCGTTAATATTTGTAATTATGGTATCCATATTTAAATTTAACGATAACATTTGTCTAATAATATATGAAATTGCCCGTTTGATATTTGAGGCCGATTGTAACTCTTAACGCGATGGTACTGCGCTGTGGATGAGACTGACTGTAAGCTTGATGGTTATAGGTTCAATTCCCGTTCGGGGGCAAGAATTATTTCATTGTGACGCTGTAGACGAAGCGCGACGTTTAGTTTCGAAATTCAAAGCGCGTTGTTATGAAAATTTGGCAGATTTTAATAAAAATATTTATTAGTATAATATCGATTTTATTATTTCATTAGTTATTTATTATTGATACTAAATTTGAGTTTATTAAGTTTTTAACTTTTTAGCATACTATGACTACATATGTGTTAATCTATTAGCGATCAAACTCAAAACGACATTAATATGTGAAAAGATTGACCAATATAACTGTATATGTGCGTCGGTGCGGAACGTGGGTTACCATACACTGAGGCCTCAGGGTCATATTTCGTATCCAATATCCTATACTAAAAAGAAATTTAGAAGAAAAATATTTAAGGCCAGCGCAAGCACAAGTATGTGTAACCGCGACTGGTTGTGGATTCGAGTCCCACTCGGGGAAATGAAGTATTTAATATTTTCGTTTCTTTGCTGTGGTGTCCCGATAAACCGCGGCGTTGGGTTTCGCCAATCAACACGCAGCAGCGCAACGCAATAGCTCTTCGTCTTCTCGTCTTCTTATCAGAGTGATCGATACTGTAACCATCGCATTTACGTTCAAACGCTGCGCTTCCGGCAAGGTAGGAACCTTGCATCAAAATACAGCTTGAAGCTGAAAAAAATTAGCCCCAAATTCTGGGGGCATTATGTGTTGAGTGGAAAAACGTTCAAAATTTGTTATTAAATGGTACCATCAGCAGAAACAAACAGATCTAAATTCAGAAATAGCTCTAATAACACGAGTCTTCGCAAACTCCTTAATTGACGCAATTTAGGTCTAAAGTGGGAATGATTTCATGGCTAGGTCCGTTCTTGGAGGACAGGGCATACGATTAATTGACCTTCTCCATATTTATTGCAGTAGCGTTTTACGTGTTTATTAGGAGATTTAAAAAGAATAAACAAAGTATATAAAGCGCGGCGTTGAATTCTGCCTCTTAACCCGCAATGTCTGAGAATTTCTTGGAAAAGTGATGAACGTAGTGTCTTAACATTAGGTTCCCTGTGCTTACCCTGCTATATGCGTAATACAACACATACTAATTCACAAAAATGTCGCAAAAAAAGTCTTCAGCTTCACGATTAAGCTTCGTAAATAAAATAAACTTGTTTCTGATTTCTTGTATCGACAGTAGAGTAGACACTTGTATTGCGGGATATCCCTCATTTGTTTAAATATATATGGTTTATTTGCATAAATCGATCAATCTAAATTTATAAATAGTCTTTCCGCATCATATATTGACCTATTTTTTAAATAAAGCAGAATTATGTCATTACTTCACCAAATTAGAGATATGAAGTTTCATTATAATGAAAATATATGAGTAATTATAGTTGGAGATTGTCCAAAGCAATATAATTATGTTTCATGATAGTAACAATGTAAGGTAGATTTTAATGACAATAAACCTATATAATAATATAGGTAGCTTAATATTGTCACGCACGTGACCTACTTTTTTCTATTTATAAAAAAAAAACAATAAATAATTTCTTATTCGATCGACATATCGGCTGGAATTGAACTGAAGTTTATATTATCTTTATTTTTCTAGACTCTATATTTTATCATAAATAGTAAACAATGTAGAGTTCTATTCTCTATGAGTTCATTCAAAGAGATGTTTTTAACTGTATCCCGCATATAGCAGTGGTGTACCACACGCAGGGTACCCAGGGTAGGCAGAGTGAGCCAGGGAACCTAGTTAAGTTTCTCCGTTCCCATTTAGACACTTTTTTCCATTTTTGACCGAATTCAGAGGCCTATCGAGTGACGGAACTTTGTTTTTTTTTGTTAAAACGATTTTCTTTGAAATGACTCAATTTCTTTTTATTACTTTGATTTAGCTGGTACTGCTAGCTTTAATAAATATAGAAATATATAAATAATGAAAAGACTATATCTTTACCATATTTACATAAAAGTAAGTACTTATTTTAATATAGCCCTGCCACACATACTTTTGTACCAGCTTACCATTGTTACTACAGTAGTTATTTGAATTGGAACATGAATCATTAACGTCAAGTGTATTATTTATATACATCGATTGACACAAGCGCGTATTCTAATGCATGCCATAGAAATTGTATTTTTTATATATAAAATTATAGAGCTAGATATTCATGCTTTTGTTCGCGTAGTAGTATAGGGAAAGAGAACTTAGAGTGGAAATACTCCGTTCGTTCTATTCTAAACTAGTAGCCGCCCATAGCTTTGTTTGCTTTGTCTTTAAGACATAAAACTGTTTTTGTTCCATTCTCGTATGAATTTTCAGATATCCTCTTGATGATCCCTTACACTCCTGAAAGAACCATGCTAATTTTCAGCGTTCTGCACCGCATGGTTTCGGCTGTGCGCTGTCTGTCTTTCGCTCAGTAACGAAAGAGCTTTATATATACATACATATGTAGATATTTAGATTTTAAACTTATGCATAAGGAAGATACGTTTTACATATTGAAAACGTCCACAATGTACTTATGTGGTAAAACTGAACGTGATACGGATTCGAATCCTGCCTTAAAAAAATAAATTAGAATAACAAAAGACATCGTTATACCACAAAATAGGCGGAAGTGACAAAAATATCTAAACCACAATAATTTTGTGTAAAACAGCAAGTAGGCCATCGATTTGTCATTAAATTGAACGTTTAGGAAACATTTCAAGGGATTGACAGCTTTTTAATAATGAACGCCTCACCTTTACCATTCGATCTATATCTAAAGTGGGACAGTGCTATTGCTTGACGCGGTGACAAAGTAAACGTTTGCACCGGCCACACAAATATATGAAAATGAACAAATTACAATATTTTTTGCATCACACTATATCCCACACATTGTAAGGTAAGAAGGAACCTGGGAACCTAGTGTGAAGACACTCTGTTCCCATTGTTCGCGGAATTCTCAAAGCACTAAGTGTGGAGTGGCGGAATTTCTGCGAGCGGGAATCGAACCCACAACCGTTTGCACGCGTGCGTTTACACGCACATCCATGCCCCTCGTCCCCACGTCGGCCTCACGTGTTTCATTTGTCATTTGATTGATTTAAGTTATACCACCATATGCTAATATGGGAGCTTGAATAGGGATTGACTAGAGGTGATATTGAGAGTAGGCGTTACAATAGTATTATTGTGTAATACTCTCTTTTGAAATCTTTTTTTGGTTTTGTTAGGCAATGTTTACTGGAGGTAGCTTAAAGATGGATGGTTAAAGATCAACTTAGGCATATATAGTTTTATATAGATAGTTTTAATAACAAAATAAGTGACATATGGATATAGGAGATCAGTAATTAGGTTCCCAGGTTCCTTGTGCCTAGCTTGCTATGTGCAGGATACGACGTGAAGCTAAAAGGAAACATATTTACCATTGTTGATGTCTAGTTCTACCGCTAGTCTACCGCTGTAGTATCAAGATTTAAGATATTAAAAAATAACAGCAGTTTCACGCTTTTTCTCGCATCTTTTCCCGTAGATTAGACAGTTTCCTACTACTTCTTCAATTTTTGGAGATTGCGTGTTACACGGCGGAAATCTATCGCTTTGTCTACCAGAACCACCAATTTAAATATAATAATTCACCCGAATGGGGACTGAACCCCCATAAGCCTATAGCTTCTACAGTTAGAAGTGCCTCATGGTCTCATTTTAAATAATGATTTAATTAAAATATTCACATGTCTACAACAAGTAAAAGGTAGAAGATTCACTTTCTAATTTTAAAAAAAGTACTTTTCAACAGCACGATTAAAAATGTTATTAATTAACAAGGCGATCTTTAACTAAATTTAAACAATTAATTATCGAGTTATCAAGTATTTTAATAAATTGACTTTCGATTTTAAAATGTAACGTCCAATTTAAGTTAACATCTAAGTTTATTAAAATTATTGGAATTAATTATTTTAAAAAAGCAAATATTACTTTGTCTTAGATCTTTGGATTATAATTACTTTAATCCACATAAAAAAATTAACAAATATTTACGTAGTATATTTTTTTATCTTTATAGTTTGGCCGTCCGAACTCAAGTCAATGAATGTTAAGTTGCGAAACTCAACACCTGATTTTTTCTACCAGAGTAGAGAAGAAAAAAAATATAATCACTTCCCTCTCTATGACTCTATTTATTATTAATTTACTATTTTTAATACTCTCTTTATTAGGTCAATTCGTAAGTATGTTACTAAATAATAAAATCTTAGAAACTGAATTTGACCCACTTATGACAATATTGTTTTATCATGAAACTTAGCAATTAGGTTAGTTTAGTTTCTTTTTTTTTGAGTTCTATATTTTATTCTCTGTGTATTATTTGAAGAACACTATATATATAAAAAAAACACGTTTTTCAATACAAATAATACAAGCGGTATAGAATTTATTCGAAGTTAAAAATTGAATAAGCTTTAGAGTCGAATGGTTTATTAATAAGCTCTTAAGATTTCCAATATTCAGGTCCTGGTTTCATCATTACACCAACTCGTAGATACCTTAATATTGTATAGTCGCCTAAACTACGTATAACTTTTTACAAGTGGTTCAAAAACAGATTCTTAAATTCTATTATATTGTTTCTTACAGTTCGACCTAAAGTGAGTTAAAAAACAATAATAGAAGCTCTAACTGCTCGAGAGGCCATCGTGGCCTGTACGACTCGTGCGACTGTAAGCGTGACAGGTTATGGGTTCGATTTCCGATGAAAATGAAATTTTTTTTTCATTACCTAGCTCTGGTAATGAGGTAAAAAAGAAGGTCCTTTAAAGCTAAAATCTAGACCAACCTTCACGCCTCGTTTATGACCTAAACTATACGCATATAATTATATAACAATAAAATGCATTTGGTATTGTTCTGTTATATAACAATAGATGACTACTTAACATACTAAATACAAAATGGTAGTAGTGGATTCGAATTTTTTATGATTGTATCAAAAATATATTTTTTTCGTTATACTTGAAACAGATTCTTAAATAACTTACGCGACTTATTCGATAATTTTGAATGGATTTTAATGGTTCTTTGGTACCTACCTAAACCTATCCTTCCAAGTACTATTAGACTATAATTTATTTTTATTTTTTTATTTTGTTTTTTCGCTTTATGCTATAATCCCTCACATAGCAGGGTAGGTAAAGAGAATTTGGTAACCTTCTGTTCAATTCGTTTCAGAGCAAGGAACAATAAAATGTTTAATATTTAATTTCCTCAAGTAGTAATCGAAGCCACAACCACTCCATTGGTCTCATATTATTTAACACGACTTGATCTTTATGTAAAGTATACCAGATACATAATTACCATATATATATTTTTTGTATTTAAAACAACATAATATATCCACCCTATCTCCAAAGCTAGTTTTAGAATACATTAGCGTTTTGATTGTGCCCTTGCGTGACTTAGTAAATCACGCCTACCAGGTTGGTGTTTTATTTCCTCTGAAAGAAATTTTCAGTATTTCACCTTTTTAATTAGTATAATTAATAGCTATTGTCAACTCATATTAGCTACTAAATTTTGTGAAATAATTAATTTTGCAAATTTTTAATAAAAATTCATAGTGACCCGACATCCAAACGATTCTTTTAAATGCTAAGGCGTCGTTTCTTACTTTTTCCTGTTACCAGAGCTAGAAAATTTAAATAATTAATCTAGTCGAGTTGGAATCGAACCCACAACCGTCGCACTAGACGTGAGATCCACTACGGCCTTTAGTTTATATTATGATTTTATATACAATTGTTAGCAAACCTTCAGGGAACATCACGAATATTTATATACATAAGTCTAATTGTCATGGGAGTACGTCACCGTAGATGATGCATGACGCATACAATTGATTGTGAGCTGATGATTCAGCGCTATACAGGTGTTTTGTTAGTTGAATTTATTGTTGGTATTTTATTATATTTTATGTGAGGTTTTTTAGCATTTTATTTTTTATATATTATTTATTTATTATGGGAGTTTTTCAAGAAATGATGATTTATTTAAATAGGTATGCATGTAGAAAGTATTCTCTAAAATATGTAAGCAATTAAAAAGTTTAAGTTTAAAGTGACTAACTGAATCTTTTCATATCGTTTTTTAACTAATGGCTTTTAAAGTATTCTAACGAAGCAGAGTTAGCTTAAGATTAAAACTATGTTCAAAAGGCCGTAATGTTATTATTTATTTACGAAACCAATAAAAAAATTACATATTAGACATTCAAAGAGGAATGAAAACAAAATTCAAAGTAATTTAATATAAAAAGTTGTGCAAGAAAATCGCTTGAAAGTCTTGGTTTGAACCTTGGATATCTCACTAGGATTCCGTGTGCGAAGATATCCAGTGATTGTTTAGAGCACCAGTTTGCAGTAAGGCAAACGCACTGATGGCCTAATAGTATACACCTATCATAATTATAGTAGGTTTATATTTTTCAATTTGGTTAAAGCGAATCAAATTTAACGGAATGGCTTATCACTTAGTCTACCCACATACGGAAGATAAAAAAATATTTTAGCCAAAATGTACAAAAATAAACTAAAATTGATATAGTTATATCAGTATTTAAGCCATTTCCTTACTCGTTTTAAATAGATACAATATTAAAAATAATATTTAAATATTATTTTTAAGTCTGACTTCATGTTGAATAACAAAATACATTCTATAAACCTAATGACCGGAAGAACCTTTTAGCGTTAATCATACAAATGTACAATTTCTAAACTCGACTTAAAATTGCTGTACGTAACTGATGAAACTTTTTCCTTTTAGCATTTTGCGGAGGAGTTCGGAAACATAATTCTGATTTTCCGGTGTAATAATGTGGTAATTGTTAGTTAAATATGTGAATATAATATGAAGAACAATTTTGAATGTTTATTTTCCGTCCCTTGCAGTATTTCAAGAAGTGAAAATACGTCATTGTTACACAAAATTAGCGATTTAATGATCTATCTATGTATTTATTTAAATAGTATGTAACTCAATAAGGCTTAGAGGTAGCCGCTTTATATTTATTCATACTATTTTTGTATACTCTTAAAAAAATGACTACAACTATATTTAATTACACCCTAGAAACTCTACAGTATGATTTTCCTGTTTGCCCAAATTTAGGAAAATCCTCTCTTAGTGTAACGGTACCTAAAGTCCCCTAGGAATCAACACACATGCCAAGCTTCGGTTTTTTACTTTCAGTAGTACAGTATATTTTGTTTTTCAATGAACTAATGAGTAACGGTTTTTATATATAAAAAATAAAAAAATAAATAAATAAAAAATAAAATAAAAATATTTTACTCGTTCAACAGATTTTACACAAAAAAAAATATAATAAAATATATTGATATTTTAAGGAATATCATTCAGATATTCCTTAAAATATGATTGGAACCCATGTCCTCCATCATCATTCATATGTTGCAACATGCATCATTTTTAAGTTACATATTTTTTAACTGTCACTAGTGATGTCATTGTAACATCACTTTAAAAACCCTTTACTTATTGACACATTGACATGATGTAAATATTATATTTCATTGCATTTTGACTATTTGGGAATTATGAGGAAACCCCTTATTTTATAAGGGAATACCGTTATATATTTATATATAAGACTAAAATATTTAATTTATATTCTAAATATAAAATTGTATTTAGCAGGTATATCATGTAAAGGAAGTGACAAAGTTACAAGAGTGGAGCAAAAGTGTTTAAATAGAGAGATTTTTGGGTTGATTGACAAATATGGAAGTAATATGGATAATTAGTAAGTTTTTTGTTTTAACTGTACTATTCAAAATTTTTAATTAGTTTGTTTACTTCACTTTAGACATTGTTCTCGGGTTCGAGTCCCACTTCATAATGTTTTTATATGTTTCGTGATATATAATCTTGATATATAATCTTAACAGCTTTATCCCAAAAAAAATCAAATATTTTTTAATATAAATATTAAAAACATTGAATGTATACAACATTGACCCATAGCTTATAGCTTTTGGGTCACTGAAGACGCCTTATAAGCTCGTTAAAAAAATCTAAATGCGGTCAAGCCGTTTAGAGAGGACAACTATTAACACACTTTAAACATATTATATATATAACGTAATTTTTCTTCTAAATAATATATTGAGACACTTACACACACACAAATTTTATGTTTGTCTGTCTATTTGTACGCAAAAAGTACGGAATGATATGATAAAGGTTTTTGAATATCAATTATTACAACTTCATAATACGACTAATAGGAAAAAAAAGTATATTATATTTGGTTGCGTTCCACTAGTTTTTTTAGCATTTAAATATAATCATTCCCCCGAGAGAGGATTGAACCCACAACCATCGCGTTTACAGGTATAGACTAGACTGTTTTAAAATACCTAAGTAAAAAAATAAATTTTGTTATACTTAGTAAAGTAAACCAATATACCTTTAATTAAACTAGATTAATTTCTTGATTACCACATATAGCAAGTCTAAGGTTTACACGACTCCTAGTTCTAGGTCTCGGCACCACGCAATACTAATAGGTCGACGTAAATGACGAATGTGTTTTATTATTAATTGTTTTAGTGAAAAATCAATGTTTGCGGCTATTATTGGTATGTATTTTAATTTTTTTTAGTGACTGGTCACTTAGTTCTCCACTTTATATCGCGAATAGAATAGACTGCAGTGTACGTACACACGCTGTCTAAAAAATAGTCTCTAAAAGTGAGTAAAGGATACGGTAGATTCTCTCTACTCTGCAGTTAACACCAATATTGTAAAATAAATTAAGAAATTCCGTTAATGATATACGAGCCTCGATGATTAAATAAATAATATAAATGTAAACATTTTGATCTAGGCTAATTTGCCATATCCGTTCCCATGTTTAAATTGTAAAATAAAATTTTAGTATCAACAATACTAACGTGAACGTAAATATAAGTGAAATATCACGGGCAGCTTGCTCTAGTGACAAAAATAAACGACCTACTTGCTAGCTATTAACTATGCGTCATTTCTAAAAACTAATAAAAATATTAGATTGTTTGTTATTAATATGCCATTTTAAATTATTACTTTGCATTTTTAATATATTTTATTAAGTAAGTCCTTAGAATGTGAATTATTTGAACAAGAAGTCCAACTGAATTTTTTGAGCCGGTGCATCGCTTATACTTTAGTAAACCGGTAATAAATATTGTTTGAAGTTCAAAAAAATTATCATCTTACTCCCTTCCATTTCTTCTTGGATAGAATTATTAGATTTTATTTATAAACTATATATAAATAATAATAAAATATCCACTTACCACAAACAAAGCGTTGAAAACAACAAGCAAATATTTTATACAATTCATCCCGCAGCCCTCCATATTTAATTAAAATCCGCAAACACAAAACAGATAATAAAAACGCGGGAAACACTTCTGTTTTTTTTTTAATACGTTCGCGCGCTAACGTGTCCAAGAGACTTATGATTCGGCCAGAGCTGGCAGCGAAATGTAATAATTGTCGGCCAGTTCGGTATTTAGTAGTGGTGTATCGCGTGCGAGGGTTGAAATCACCCCAAATTATCTTGACCCCTAATCTTTACGACGTAAAATGTTGATAGGGATCTAAAGAATTGGTGGTCTATAGGTTATTGATCTAATAACATGTGATTAAAGGTAAAAATTGTGATTTATAAGATTTATTACAGAGTTAAATATTTGGCTGGTATATTTGATTTAGTTAAAATTATATTTTTATCATGTCTGATTACAATTAGTATTGAAAACATTGGTCGTTTTTTTCGTATTTATTTATAAAAAAATCAATTCATTATTTTATTCTAATGCTATTAAGTCAGTGATTAATTCAACAATTAATTCAACATTTTTTATTAATTCAATAAGAGTCATTAATTCAACAATTTTTTTTTTTTTTTAAAGGAGCGTCTTGTTGCAGTGGCGTAGCTAGGGTATTTGCTGCCCGATGCGGCTTAGGGGACTTGATGCCCCTTTCCTGATGATGAGTTCTAAAAAAAAACAAAGTGACCGTCGACTTTGATGCCCCTTTCCTTTTGATGCCCGGTGCGGCTTAGAAGACTTGATGCCCTTTAAAATTATCTAAGGTCTAAAAAACAAAGAAAAAACAAACTAATCGTCGACTTTATGCCCCTTTTCCTTTTGATGCCCGGTGCGACCGCACCGCTCGCACCCCCCTAGCTATGCCACTGTCTTGTTGCTAGGTTCCCAGGTTCCGTCTGCCTGCACTGCTATATGCGGGAAAATTCATGAATCTAAAATAAAGATACTACATAGATTTATTAGATACAAGTAAAGTCAAATGTGTAATATTCCTCACCTTTACGCTTACACAGTTTAACATTCTGACTCACGTAGTTACGTCGTTCCGGAACAAGCTTTATTATGACATCTTAACAATTAAGTCATATTTATTTGTGATTTAATATTTTCCTAAGTTTTTTAGGTTCATGCTGGATCCCCCACATAGTAGTCGTTAGGCAGAGGGAATCTGAGACCTAGTGTTAAGACACTCCGTTCACGTAAAAACACTTCCATTCCCCATTTTCCGCAAAATCGTGTTGATATTTCATTTCCTAAAGTGTCACGTTTCCCCTTAATTAATATTTTTCAATATTGTCTTTATTATTTTTTTTTTCAAATGATGCCATTGTCGTATGCTGAAAAATCTATTTGTAGATTTCCACTGTAGTAAGTACTCTTACAGTTTGACGCTATTTCCCCCAAACAGTAAGATAAACAGTGGGTTAATGTTAAGATCCTACTCTATTCTTCTCTGAAAATAAAAATGAAGTAGTAGCATTCGTATATCGTATTACTAAAATTAAATTTGTGCTCTGCTTAGATGATAAAGGGAACCTTAGTTCCCCCTATTATCTCCCATATCCGTGTTTAGACACAACGCACGGGCAACTCATTAGTATCACGTAGAGTATGTTTACGTTTTAAAACTAAGGATATGCACGCCTAACATTCTACGAATAAATAGTAATCAGATGTGAATGCTGATGCATGATGTATTTAAATGAGACCCCACTTCCGGTTGCCATTATGCTCTCATAAATATTACCTTTGTTGAAGAATGCAGGTGTTTTATATATTATACTAGATAATTAATACTGTTTTTTTTATTTGTCTATTTCTTTTTTTATGTAAAGCTAATTGACTTAAACTGAAGTAAAAATATAGAGACTTGAATAAATTATTTTAATTATTTTGTATATGTCCTTCAAAGTTTGTAGGATTTAAAAGTATCCCATAACTTAACCACAGACGGATAATCATTGTATATATTTCCCGCATATAATGGGCTAGGCAGAGGGACCTCAGTGTTAAGACACTCCGTTACTATCTCTGAACTCTGAACTCAAGCGCTTTGACTTGTTATCAGCGCGAGGAAATGAAAATAATCTACTTAATTATATAATAATTCCTCGATTGAAAATCGAACCAACAACCGTCGTGATCATCACATTTTTACAAGAATTGACTAACTAAGAATTTAACAAAAAAAAAGCTTTTAAAATGTAGAATTAATGTCTTCTATACAATATACGAGTATTCCCAGCATTACTACAAATCACCATGGCAACCATCGCCACCACCATAAAGTTTTCTAACCCCGAGTTCAATATTCAAAAGCATGCTTTCTGAGCTAACTTACGTTCAATGACTTGATTTTTTTTCTTCTGGGGTTATTTCTTAGTGGTAGTTTTAAGCTTATGCTAATTGTACTTGACCTTTGATTTGTATAGCATGTGGTTATAGGGGTCAGTGTACAGGCAGATTTGATTATCAGAATTAAACATTTCAAGGCCAATGCTAGAATTTATGTGGTGTTTTTTTATTGATTCCAAAACGTTAGTTTTATTTAAGTATTGTTTAATATATATAAAATATTGTTTTATATATATAAAAGGACTTGTCCTCACTGACTGAGGTAAGACGCACGCACAGCCGTAACCGCTGTGCGTAGAAACGTGAAATTCGGACAGATGTTTACTTTCTTAATCTTGACATCCCCTAAGAAGGGATTTTGAAAAATTTTTACCCTAAAGGGGTGGAATAAGGGTTGAAAGTTTGTATGGACTTAAATATTTCATTGAACAAGTTTTTTATGGGTTATTATAATTCACCCCTAAGGGTGCAAATAAGCAAGCGAAGCTGCGCGCGTCGGCTAGTATAATATAAAAGTCTCGAGTGCTAATAGGACCCGCAACCTCTCGCATTTACAGTCACACGCTTGTGCCTCTACGCCTTGGGCTTCTAATTTTTTTATTAATATTTTAAAACAAAACACATATCACACTACATTATCTTATCTTATCTTTTCCGTATTTTATGTTTTTAAAAGAATTATAATGATGACTCGTGAGTTAATTACTAAATCTCACTTCAAACAACACTAATAGAATAATTTATTATATTTGGATCATCAATAATAAAACGTAAAACAAACTTTATATAATAATAGATTAAAATATCTTAAAGTATTTAAAAATATTTATTATCGGCGCGGAAACATTTATATTTAAGACGAATTCTTAAAAATAAAAGCGTATTATGTGTTGTATTCATAATTATTGACACGGATTAATTATTGATTCGCATAAGAAATAATGCAATAAGGAAGAAATCCATTATAAAAAATCGTTTAGCCATATTCAGGATTTGAAATTTATGATCTGTAGCTCTACGAGTGGAGTATACCAGTATAATCTAAATATACAGCATTATAACTTTCATAAATTAAGAAAAGGAAATCTAAATTTTCCTAAATTTAGTACAAGACGACAATTAACATGGTTTACTTCGATGGGGGTAACGATAGCCCTTTTTGATTATAAGCATATAAATAGTATGAACGGTGTGATTTATACTTTTTGAAATAAAAAGTTTTTTTAATATCTTTTTTTTTGTTATAAAAAATATTAACAGGTATATATGTCAGTGGATGATGGAAGCTAAATATATAATACGCTTTTTAAACATTATCCCAGAAAACAACCATGCTCGTATCAAGGATATAAAATTGTTAAACGTTTTTTGGGTTTGGGTTACCTGACCTGACACCTGGTGTTTAGACACTCCGTTCCTCCTTAAGTACGTTCCCCATTTTCCGCCGAATTTGTATGGCATTGTGTGTCGAGTGACGGATCTTAACGCTGCGCTTTGCCTCGTTACCAAAACGAGGAAATGAAGTTACCAGAAGAGGAGAATAGTTTGAAATCTATGAAATTTATAACTTAAAATTTGGTTTAATTTTATTATTTATAATAAATGAATTATATTGATATACGTCTCTATTGTTATATATTTCTAGGTATAGCATTAAACATAAAAAGCTCTTCACACCGTCTTTAAGTAAGCCTGTATTATAACATATCTTCAATGCCAAGTTGTAGAGACAGAAGCCAAATAAATAAGACTTTATAATAAGTCTTTATAATTTATTTTCAAGGATTTATTTTTTTATATCTATATGCTATAATAATAATTATTTTAACGAAAAAAGCGACTTCTTCAATTTCAACCAGATCCCAGAATTAGAACTTAACGAAATTTTCATCAAATTAAACCAAATCAAATCAAACCTTTCCAATAAAAAAGAATCATCGAAATCCATTGGGTTGATATTGTGTTATTCGTCCATTTCTCGCGCACATACTTAATCCTGAGACATTGAGTTTTTTTTTTTTTTTTTTTCGGACTTGAAGTTAATGCTGTTAGCCCTATTGGCCTTTACAGCGACACCGGGTGGGTAGGGCAGAGGGTACTCTGGCCCTGAAAATATGCAGGCACTGTGTGGCTGCCTGTGGGGAGTGCCGACGACGCAAGGGCGCCCCCTGCGGGGCTCGAACCTCGGCTTGCGGTCGTCGAGCGGACTGGGAGAAAAAAGCCAACGGCACGCGGTGTTCCCAGGCGGTCACCCATCCAAGTACTGACCGCGCCCGACGTTGCTTAACTTCGGTGATCGGACGAGAACCGGTGTGTTCAACGTGGTATGGACGTTGGCAAGACATTGAGTGGTTAACGCCACATTTTATACTAGACCCTCTGGTAAAGATTATGTCACTTAGTGGGAATGGAACCCACAACCGTTGCCTTTATAGGCTGAGCAGACGACAATCTCACTCAGTATACTAATCCTTTGTAATAGAATATTTTTTTTGCTGACTCTACACTGTGTTATACCATACGGTAGTTGTTTCTATGACCACCACAAAGCAAACACTACGCACAAAAGCCATCCATTAAACAAGGTCACGAAATTTGCAATTGTTCAAAAGGTATTCGTTTTACAAGAAATAGAACGTCTTGTATTTAAAAGAAAATTTAATATCATTATAGGTTAAGTGTTTGAATAGTAATAAAAAAATATAAATAAAAAATATATTCTTATTATTAAAAATCCGTTTATCTATCTGTCCATCTGTCGAGATCATTTTCTCAAGAACACAGGAAGGTGTCAAGCTCAAATTAATAGCAAATTGTTTACAGTCTCTTGGAGAACAGAAGTAAATTCTTAGTCAACGTAATCAAAGATATGAGCATGTATTAAATTCTCTTCTATTCTCTTGATCTAGAATGATAAAATTAGGCAAGAAATGAGAATTGCGAAATTTGCGAAATATTTCCGTAGATATGGAAATCTGAAAATTGGTAAACTATGGGTTTTATTTACTTTTCCAATAATACTTTTTACACTATTCAGTTTATCGAAATTAGTAAGACCTGAAAATTTAAAAAAAGTCTTAAAAGTTAAGAAAGTAATAAGAAAATACTTTTTTATGTAGTAAATAAAAATATCTATAATTCTGTAAAAGTCTCTTCATTCGAACAGACACGCCCCCACTATAAAAACGTGTTAATTTATTTAGAGTATGTTATTGCTTACGTTAATACAATGTCCATTTTGTTTGTTTTATTATTTTATACCACGAGTTGTTGTATAAAGTGAAAATTACAAAATTTTAATTTTACTCCATATTTTTTAACTCAGTATAGGTTCACCGTTGCCATAAAAATATTATTTTTAGAGAGAGGATGTCTTAACAATAATTTCTCTCTGCCTACCATGTTTACGCTCGATATATCATAAAGCTGAAAAATTACACTACCCCATTATTACCGACAAAAAATTTGAAAAAAAAATAAATATATAAAAAGATCACTTTTAAACTTGATTGTAAACAAAACTTTTTGTTATTATGCATTTGTAAAAACAATAACTTTAATATTACACTAGGTTCCCAGGTTCCCTTTTGCCTCTAGATACAGCTTGAAAATAAAAATAAAAAACTTTTAAAATAACTGAACGTACTTTTAACACATAAGCAAGTACAATTATTAATCTCTTCTGTTAACTAGTGAAATTTTGAAATTCTGTCATATAATTAGATTGGGAAGAAAAAGGAAATTCCTACGGGAATAGGAACTCGGGGATTTTCCATTCTACGTCGTAAAGTCTACGCAAACAAAGTTGCGCATAACAATTATTAAATAAAAATAATACAATTATTTAATTAACACCTTTCGTGGTGCAGGGGCACAAATGTATAAACGTGACAGATCGTGGGTTCAATTCCCACTCTGGTAACTTGGCAAAGCGTGGCGTTGAGTTCCGCTACTCAACACCCACATAATACCTACAAAATTCAGCGGAAAGTGCGATACAGAAATGTCTCAAGGGCTAAAAAGAGACAATTATTTAAAAAATCTACTCAAATTAGTTAAGATAAGATAAGATAAATCTGAAAAAGATTTAATGTCTTACCGACATATCTTTATTATTTCTACTATTATGTTGATTAGCGATGTGACGTTTGTATGTTTGTTTGTACATTACACATAATATATAAAACACGCTAATAAATTACGTATTTTTGAAACGTATTATCTTACAAGTTATATGTGGAAGAGATGTCGATGAAGCAATATGAAGTTAGTGTAGCTCTATGTCTTTTTAGTGATTTTTCTTACAATTTTTTTTTATTTACTATATGTATATGTGATTTTATGTTAAACGTCTTTTAACATGGTGTTTTACAATTTTGTCAAAGTGAGTCAAGTGGAATGGCGTCGACGTTTTATTATATACTCTATATATTTTGGTAAGCTTCGTTTCTTTTTTTGTTCGTATTAAAAAGATAGATTTAATAAAAAAAAAATATTTCAGGCTCTTTGCCGTGCAGTGGGATAGCGTTTGACTGTAAACAATACAGTTGTCGGTTTGATTTCGAAGAAATGTTTATAATTAAATTATTTTCATTTTCCCACGTGTAGTGTCATATTAAGAAAGTGTTCGAAATTCGAAGATCAACTGAGATTTGGAACCTTTCATTGGTGGTGCCTTTCTTTCTTTCTTTTACCAATCTATCAATCGCATATTTTTATTACTATCCATTAATAAAACATCCCCAAATCTGAATATCCTCACCCATTATTTTTAAATTGTTTAATAACATCTTTGTGACATCTCAAAAAGTTATAATAAAAAATACTTTAGTTCTAATATTTTCACATTTCTATTTTAGTGTATAAAGAACGGAATATCTTAACACTAGCACTAAAAGAAAAAAACCTTGCTTTTCTCCTTAAATTTAATCTAACGTAGTATCGTACATTACTTCCTCTCTATAAGATAAGAACGTATCAGTTTATTGCATACTATATATTAATTATGTGTAATTTTCTTATTTTTTTGCGTCGTCGTCGTCGTATATTAATTGTAACTTTTTTTGGGTAGATGAGTTTAAGTGTTATGATAAATTTAAACTAAAATGTTTATGGGTTCGATTCCCACTTGGGTAAATGATATAATTATTTTTTTTTTATTTTCTCGAAGCCTTCTGGGAACGACGCTCAGCGCAGCGTTGAGTTTCATCACTTAAAAAAAACTCTTAAAATATAAGTTATACGGACAAATCATATGTTTTTTGTGTAATCGCCCTATATTTAGAGTACTTTTGAAGGAAAAGAGGAAACCTTATAAAATCACTTCGTTGTCCGTCTGTCTGTCAAGACCATTTATCTCAGGAACGCTTGGAGATATCGAGTTGAAATTTAAACCATATACTCAGATCTATGGCCCCATGATTTCCTGATAAAAAATATTACTATACTCGTATTTACTTAGAAAAAGGATATGGCCGCTTATATTGCAAAAAGGACATAAAAATTAATAGCATACTGACGAATAACCTAGAATTATGAAATTTGGCAACTAGCATCCACAGGTAGCATTAGTTCATGAAAAAATCTGTACCTATACATTTGTGGTTAAATCCTAAAAAATAATAATCTTAAAAGGGGCAAAATTTGGTATTAAAGCTATGCGATAAATAAGCTAAGCCTGAATTTCAGAAAAAAACTTGAGACCTCCAATTTTTGTACGGAATCCTTGACGGGCTAGCCTGACTCGCGCTTGACCGGTTTTTTTCCTTAAAAGGTATAGAACCCTAAAAACTAAAAAAAAATACATATAAATGATCGAAGACCATCATGAAAAATACATATATATCTATATATAATTGATATCTTGAAGTGAATTCCTGATAAAGTAGTAAGCCACATAAATACATTTATAGCCTATTATGTTCGATCATCCGAGCATTTGCGTCCATGTCCACGTCTATTGTACTATTTACTATATATAGGGGGCGATGGTTCAGTGCTGTTCATTCGGTCTGCAATGGGTAACACAGCGGGTGTAGGTTCGTTGTTTTGATTATTTAAATCTTAAACTTTAGTTTTCTTGGTCTTTAGTTATGCTTGGGTCAGTGGGTTTCCTGATAAGAAATATTGGATCCAAAAATTTAATGTCATAGTAATTGTAGAGAAGGAAGGCGTGGAATAGATTAGTAAATTAGCACAATTGGTTTTTGGAAATAATGTCATATAAAATTAATAAATTTATTATTTTTTTTTAATAATTTTTACTAGAATTCTCGGTTTAACTGTTATCCAGTAAAGTGCATATTAAGGTACTATAAAAATCACTGACTATTACCTTACTTTTTACTTTTAGATAGAATTCACTGTAAGGAAACCTAGTCTCACACTCAACTTTTACCCAATTTTTTATTTTTTTTCTCATTTTTTCCAGCAAAAGACACAGCTGCTGAGCCGCAGACGTCCAACGATGAAGCGGCCGGCGATCTCTGCGAGTTCGATACTGAGACGGGTGAAAAGCAATCATGCTGTTTAAGATTTGTCAAAGTTATATATGTAGCAACATGTATAATCAATATTGTAAGTAAATTACAATTATCTATAATATAATTGTCGTTCGTCGACTTTGTTTGCGTTTCTCAATGGAGAAATATAATCCATTTTTCTTCGTTACCGAAAAATTCTGTCCCTATACTTCCCAAGGAACCTATATACCATATTTCAGCGTTAAAATTATATATTAACGATGATTTAATCCACAAGAAGTATTGTAAATAGAATAATATTATATGAAAATAGTTATTTCAATATTGTAAATAGAGCTAAAAAAGTTATTAACAAAATAATATTTTTTTCAGCTTCTAGCAATTGCTGTGATAGCGGTAACAGTGTCAGCAGCTATAGCCATGAAGATCTTCTCCAGCGAGCAGTCCGGCAAGTTGGTTGCGATGATCCTATTAGCTGTTCTAGCTGCTGTCACGCTGTCCATCACCATATATGCCATGGTAGCCATATTGAGGAGAAGGAAGAAACCTGTGCATACGGTAAGTTATGTTCGTTATATTTATTTTAGCTTCACGAATGTCACGTGGCAAAGGAGCAGCGCCTGGCTTTAAAGGTAACTGTAGTGGGTTCGATTCCCACACCGAAGAATAAATGAGAAGGCGAAAACATTTCTCGCTCAGGTAACTGGAAAAAATCAAAGCGCGGCGTTGAGCTCCGCCATCCAACATTCGATATGTCCAATATTAGGCGATGCTTGAGGAACAAAATGCCTGGATACTAGGTACCCTCTGAACCTGCAATATGCGTGATACAGCGTCAAGCAAAAAAAACAAATTAAAGCAAATACGAAATTACGCTATAAAAGTTACTAAATCTTTATAGCTGTTAGTTACTACGCAGTTTTAAAACTTAGCTCTTATCTTATATTTCTGAGAAATTTCACTAAATACATACATACATAGCTAACCTTGTTTTAATAAATTCAAGTTCACTGAAACACCGAAGTGGTGAAAGTGGTTGTGGTTGTGGTGGCATATCACGCGATCGCTACCTTGAAGGTACCTAAACCAAATTACTCCCTATAAAAACTACCCTCTAGTTTTAACCAAAATGTTAAAAATATATGAGAAAAGTTTAATTATTTTTATAATCATGATATAATTTAAAGTAATTAATTGTATTTAAATGTTAATTGGTAAATAACGTCAATTAAAAAAATAAATAATTTAGAGACTATTGTGACGCAATAGAATAGATTTGACTATGAACGCGATGGTTGAGGGTTCGACTACTCTCGCCAAAATGGTGACAGAAATTCCTGTCAGAAAATAAGGCCCGACAAATGAGGATTATCTCAAGATCGAACTCAGACTTGAGATCGATTTATAAACAAGAACCAAAGATTCAACAAATTTAAAATAAACTGAAAATAGAGTATAGAATTAGTTAATGCAATCAATTTTTTACATGTTCATAGTGTTATTACACATTTAGGTAAGACGACCTTCAACGCATGGTCTAGTGGAAGTCTATGGCTTCCAAGAAACGCGGGTTCAAATCCCGCTACGATCAAATGTTGAGGCCGTCGGTGCGCAGCGGCACAAGAGTGTGGCTGTAACATGGCGGTTGTGGGTTCGATCCCCACTCGAGGAAGTGAAATATTTATTTACCTTTATGTTTCTTTTTCTTCGCTCTGGTGTCGAGGCAAAGCGCGGCGTTGAGTTCTGCCACCACAGAATTCGGCAGAAAGTGGGGAACGGAGTGTCGTAACACTAGGTTCCCTCTGCCTAGCCTGCTGTGTGCGGGATACAGCGCGAAGCTGATTTTTGATCAAATGTTTATACGTGCTGAAACAATAATATTAATTACCTTAATCATTTTCAGGGATCGGTGTCGCTGCTTATCCTGGCCATACTACAAGCCATAATACTTATCGTAGCCATACGAAACACTATGGAAGATGAACTGAAGCTCAGCCGGTCTCTCTCAGAGTCGTTCCAGTTGTCCCGAAGCAATGACCCGCGACATGTGAAATTGTGGGCCGCCCTACAATATGATGTATGGAATAAGTTTTAATATAAAATGTCAATATTATTATTTTTACATTTACGCTTATAGCAGGGTAGGCAGAGGAAACCTAGTGTTAATAGACTCCGTTCTCCACTTTCCGCCGGTAAGTAGCGGAAATTAACGCCGCGCTTCGATTTGTTACTAGAGCGAGGGAATGAAAATAATTCGTATTCACCCGAGTGTGATCGACCCCGACTCCAGGCAATGAAATATTTATTTAAGTGTATGTTTTCATGACTTTGTTCTGGTTTCGAAGCAGAGCACGGCGTTGAGCGCAGCCACTCAGCAAGAAATACCTCATAAGATTCAACGAAAACTGGCGATGTACGGAGTGTTTTGGCATTATGTACCTTCTGCTTACCATACTGTATGCGGGATACAGCATGAAGCTAATGTATTTTTTTATTTATATATTATCTCAATATTTACAGATACGCTGTTGCGGTGTATACGGTCCTACAGATTACAACAATCCCAACATACCAATCGCTTTTGCCCCCGACGTGCCCATATCCTGTTGCCCATCTTGCGACCTGGACCGATCAGAGTTAGTTCAGGAGAGAGAACGGCAGAACTGCAAAGCTAGGAGGGAATATTATGAAGTTGGCTGTAGAGACTCAGTGCTCGAAATACATAGACAAACTAGTAGTTCCGTTATAGCAGTTATTACAGTGTCGATTCTAGTTGAGGTAAATATGAATTAATATATAAGGTTATTTTTTTAGAAAACGTATAAAAATTGAAAATTGAATTAACGGGATTTGCCTCTTGAAAACCGTCCAAGCCCTTTGACCACTAACCCATACATTCTCATCAAGCTATGAGTTATGAATATAAACATATTTGATCTCCGACTGCTATTCAAATTATTTTCATTTCCCCGTTTTAGTAAGATACAGCGCGGCGTTGAGCATCGCCACTGATCACGCAATGCTACTAATTCGAACGGAAAGTTAAACACAGAGTGTCTTAACACAAGCTTCCCTTTACTTACCTTACTGTGGACAGTATGATATTAATAAATATATAAAATAATAAAATATTTTCTTTTCAGATTGTAATATCAGCACTGGGCTTCTTAATAATATTAAAATGTAAAAAGCAAGAGAATGATGTATCTAAACCACCTGAAGAAATTGTGACGAGAACCAAATCCGATTCTAAGGCGTCTATTAAATAATAATTACTTATATAAAAAATGCTTTACCAAAGATATAAAACATTTAACAGTATAATAATACAGAGTTAATTTTTTTTTTAAATAATATTTTAATTAAGTAAAATTAATAATGAAATTGACTTTTTATAAGGAATATCAACATAGATTTTTCGTGCAAATGTGTCTACCTCTATCTATATTCTCATTTGTTTCTCACGCGACGTTAACTTCCGCAAGTCAACACTACCCTGTGATCCGGGAATAACTACAGATCGAATTGAGGATGAGACTGATATTGAAGAATGTGTATATATGATATGTAAGTCATCTATTACTGCATTATATTCTGTAGGTAGAGGTAGACAACTCCCCACTGCCATACACAAAAACATATTTTTCTTATAAATCTCTAATTGACAATTACAAATTTGGTAAAGCATTTTACACCTACAGATCTCAAAGCGACAAGGACTCGAGCAGACGAAGAATTTAATTGTTATTGTTTAATTTAATATTTATTTAAGCATAATTTGTAAAAATCGTTATTTTAAGTAAATGACTATGAGACTACGTTTCTTTTTATTTCTGTATTTTCAGCATACAGCGCCATCTATTATAAATAATGAGAACTAATGTATTTTCATACAGCGCCATCTGTTATTGTTATTTGATACGCTTTCAACTTGAAAATTTAATGTCTAAGTTTCTTCATTACGCTAGATGGTGCTACTAACAAAAGTTAAATGATTTTTTTCTTTATATATACATAGATTGATAGTAAATCTTTATCCATGAGAAGATATAATCAAACTATAATTTATTTTAAGAAACATAAAATCTATAATCAAATTACAAAAATATTATCATAAATAACTTTAACATTTATAAATATGTGTATTAAATTAAATAATAATCTTCGCAAAAAGATTGTCACATAAAATTTCTTTTCAATATCGGTTTCATATAAATTTTGAATAAATATTTGCTTATATTCATAAAATTTCACAATGTCTATATCAGCATCGATGGTTCAGTGGTAGAATGCTCGCCTGCCACGCGGGCGGCCCGGGTTCGATTCCCGGTCGATGCAGCTCTCTTTTTTTATTTCTACAACATTTTTATTACTGTACGCAATATTTTAGTTACTTTTGTAATAAGCATGTATATAACATAGCGCTGTCATTCTAATATTAAAACAGATAATACAAAACGAAATTATTTCAAACAGGAATGTAATAGCCTGAAGATAAAAGAGAGAGTAGGTACACTAGATACACATAAACGTGACTCGTAAAGTCGAAACAATTAAAAAAGTTATTAACTTAAATACGAAATACGAACATAAAACTGTAATTATGCATAATTAGCTTCCCAGCCTTCATTATGTGACACAAAACACATTGTATTTTGATAATTTTAAACAATATTATGTATTTTTCTTTTAAAATAGCCTTAGTGTTTTTAGTGAATTTTGCTGAAATAAGTCATGCGAGTAAGTATGAATTTTGATACAAACGTAAATGAATTATAATATTTTTTTATAATAGTTAAAATGTCCTATAATGCCAAAATAAACAAAATCTTTTAAAAACAACTACAGGAAAAAAATATTCTTAAGGCTCTAGCGAATATAATAAACACGGGTTCATATCCCCCAAATATTTTTTTTTCCAAAAAAAAAAAAGAAATTATGACATCTTTACGTAAAATTATCTCTTTCCCAATTTAATTATACAGAATGCGGTGTTGAGCTCCGTCAACGCTCATAATTTTAAAAATTGGTATAATGCAGCAAGCAGACAACCCAAAAATAAGATTATTAAACATTTAACTAACGTTTATAATTATATTTCAGCACCACCAAGTTACTGCCTTGAAAACTTTAACCGCAGCGATTGTAACTTACCACCACAGAGAGTATTCTCTTATTATAAACCAGGTTCTCGATGTGAAATGGAGACTTGGAGAGGGTGTCCGACGTTAAACAAGTTCGAAACCGAAGAAGAATGTTCAAATATCTGTATATTTATTGATATAAATGATGCAGATATTATGCATCTCACAGGGGCTGTTAACGGTTGGTCATTAGATTGTATTGCAATTTTTTTTATTCATAAACCTTTTAAATGAAATGATAAAAGAATATAATATTGTGGAGTCGATTTCCGCTCGTTGGAATGAATCACTCTTATTTCCTTATTCAGGTAAAAAAAAATGTAAAACCGGCGTTGAGTTTCGCCACTCAACATGCCAAGACTTAGATATTCGACGGAAAGTAGGGAACGGCCTGTTTGAACACAATTTACTGATGGCAACTCTTGTCCTGCTAATAAAGAATACAGCATGACCCTAAAAGAACATTATACGTGTAACTTTTAATATAAGAAACGATAAATGATTTCTTATGCCACTTTCCATCAATTCAGACAACTCACCACCCACATACTACAAATTTCCCAAAGATGTTCTAACATTTGTTTTTTATTTCTAGATATATGCCTGTACAAGCCCGTCCACGTGAAACGTTGCAGTGACAATCTTTCTAAAGTCTTTGTATATAATACGATTCTAAAAAGTTGCATTCCTATAACATGGGGCGGATGTCCACGACCAAAAAATGTTTTCCACGACGAGGTGACCTGTGTAACAGTGTGTTCTCAAATCACGGGAACTCTTATGCGTAAAACGAAAAAGAAAAAATTCGACCAAATTATTAACAACATACTTAACAATATATCCGATTACTTAAAGAAATTAAACATATCAATAACCACTGATTCAACAACTACAAAAAGTAAAATGAAAAATGTAACAGAAAATATGGTGGCTGTCAAGCAGACATCAGAGAAATTTTTAAAGCAAACTATTACAACTGAAAAAATTGAAAACAATGAAGACAAGGAAGACAAGGAAGACTCTAATCGCATTGGAACTACTGTTAACGCTGGAAAACTGCTTAAAGCTACAGAGAGCAAAACGCTTGCCTTTGAAAGCACAACAGAAGCTACAACTATGGTGGCGACAACAACAGCCGAACCTACAACAAAAACAACAGAAACAACAGAATTAGTAACTACTTCTACGACAGAGACGCCTACAACAACACATCTCACAGTCAAAACAACCATAAAGCGAGGAACTGCGAAACAGGTCGTGCTGCCACAGGACTTATAAGATATAAAAAGAAAATTAAAATAAAAAAAACTAAAATACTATTATTCACTTTAGCTACACTGTAATTTATATGAGCTGAAACTCAATGACTAAATTGGTCTAACCTAAATAACAAGAGAAAACAAAGTGTAAAGACAGCTTCACGCTTATTCCTGCACACGCAGAGAAAATATAATGTTAAAACACTCCGTTCTCCATGCACCGCAAAATTTTCGAAACATTGTATTTCGAAATTCAAAAATCAGCGTGAAATTAAAAAAAATACATAATCAGGTCCCCAAGTGAATATCAAACCCTAAACCATCGCTTTTCCATGTCAGACGCTGTTCTTGCATCACGACTGCTTCACTGATATTAAATAAGTAAAAGAAAAATCACATTCTTTGTAACTTTTATTATAAATTTAAAATATCTTAATTACCAGAAACACTAAGTAGTCTGACTACTAAGAGACTAGCCTCTCTTCGTCTAGGCCTTCCGTACCAGAAAGCTAAGAAACTAAACAGAATATCAACTGAAAACCATTAGTAGACTCTTTCTGCACATTCCGGAAACCATGTGAAGATAAAAAACAACAAATTCCACGCCTACTTTAGCTGCAATTATTCTCAACATAAAAACGGCAGTGAGTTGCAAAGAGGCGAAAGCGTGACGTGCATGCACCGGCCACGTCGGTCTAGCGGATATGTGGTCCAGAGTTGGAACTAACTTAACATATTCTTGTATATATTGCTTCTATTTATTGTTTATGATATACTTAGGCAATTTTTTTCAGACCGTAGTTGTATAGTGGTACAGTGGCGTTTGATTGTAAACCGACGGTTGTCGGTTCTTTTGACTGGGTGAACAAGTTTTGATGATTCTTTTTTATTTGAAAGCTGGTACTTCCCGTGTGTAATATGAAAATTATAATTATTGTGTGTATGTAGACACCAAAGAATTCTTACGTCAACCGATGTGTTAAGCTTGGGAAAGTTACCAAAGACATGAAAATAATAAAAAATCACCTCATAGTCAACCAAACACCAAATTGTCAAAATGAAAAAAAATATATATATATGAAGTACTTTTGAGACTGACTTAATTTTCTCTTCTTTACTTAGAAAATTGAGATATGCCTGAAAATAAAAAATAAATAAATGAAACACCAATATAAGTTTGTATGTATGTATGTCGCAACGGCGTGCTGTAACTCTGTAACTAAACCTTTGCCACGACATTTGCGGGTTGTTGCAACCATTATGTTTCCTTATTGAATATATAATTTACAATTTCTACACATTACTTTGAATGTAATAGTAACCGACCGTAAACTAAGTTAGTTAAATATTTACTATAATTACAGCTATTATTATCTATTAAAGTTTATTTACTTTATTAATTTATTATTACCTACATAATTATTTAACAGGCAGTCGTGTCGCATTTACGAAAATTACGTTTAAATTATTTTAATTTATATATTCCCGTTCTGGTAAAGAAGGTGCGGCGTTAAGTTCCACTACTCAATGCGCAGACTCAAAAATAGGGTAGAAAGCGAAAAAAGAAAACGCCCTTCCCTAATCAATCACGCAATGTCTTGAAAATTCGACGGAAAATCTTAGGTGGGGAATGTCTTAGCTGTAGGTTCCGTCTGCCTACCACTGATTTTCACTAGTATATATTTTCATCTCGAAATATTATAAGGCCCCTTCTTTTTAGAAAATGCCAGGTGAAACTACTGTACCTACTTGGAAAGTTCATATTTAGCGCGTAGGGAGTGTATGGGTGTCCTCTAATCTGCAATGTCTTGAATTCAGTAGAAAATTGGTGCGCAGATTATTTTGACACTATGTTCTTTTTGCTTTGTTTTTTGGAGTTTTATGAAAAAAAAAGTACCATAAGCTAGAAGTTTAAAAAAAAAGTATAAAAAATTATGTTTAAAATGTTAATAAGAAAACTTTAAATTTAATTAAATCTCACTATAAATATATAAATCATATATCAATAAAAAAAAGTTAATTAGCGGTAGCATAATTCCGATACCGGGAATCGAACCCGAGCCTCCTGGGTGAGAGCCAGGTATCCTAGCCACTAGACCATATCGGATAGTGATAAAATGAGGTAAATAAAAGTTCACTAGCTTACATTTAATTTATATAGGTTACTAATATTTTGCTATAAAATTTACATAATCAGATAATGTTTAAAAATACTTCCGTTTCTTAGCAACTGACTGACTGACAACGCACAGCTGAAACTACGCGACGAAGAACGCTGCAATTTGGCATGTAGATTTCTTGAGGATTGTAGAGAAGCACTATAATGTAGGAGAGTGTAGTGGATACCCCGAAATTTCTCTGGAAAGGGAAATAAAGAGGGGGTGGGTCTATTTTACGTATTTAAGTTTGTCAACTTCTTTCAATTATTAAGTCAAATTCCACTTTCTATATAATCTATATATATAAAAGGACTTGTCCTCACTGACTGAGGTAAGACGCACGCACAGCCGTAACCGCTGTGCGTAGAAACGTGAAATTTGGACAAAAGTTTACTTTCGTAATCTGGACATCCACTAAGAAGGGATTTTGAAAAATTTTAACCCTAAAGGGGTGAAATAGGGGTTCAAAGTTTGTATGGAAAAAAATTTAAATCGGCACCGATTTTTATAAAATTAGAAATTTAGATTTTTAAAAGTATTTCATTGAACACGTGTTTCATCATTTTCTAGAATTCTCCCCCTAAGGGTGCAAATAAGGGATTGAAAGTTTGTATAGATTTTTTTTAAATCGTCACCAATTTTTATAAAATTTGAAACTCAGACTCTTAAACGTATATAATTAAACACATGTTTTATGGTTTTCTAGAATTCACCCCCTAAGGGTGCAAATAAGGGGTTGAAAGTTTGTATGGGAAAATTCTTAAATCGCCACCGATTTTTATAAAATTTGATATTTAGACTCTTAAAAATATTTAATTGAACACATGTTTCGTGGGTTTGGTATTAGAATTCACCCCTAAATACGCAAGCGAAGCTACGCGCGTCCGCTAGTCATCAAATAAGTACGTAGCCCTCGATGGGCGACTCAGACTCGCACTTGGCCATTTTTTTTGAAGATTCAGTTTAACCATCAAACACGAGCAATATACAAGAGATGCTTTAAGAATAAAGATACGAAGCAAAAGATTTCCCTTGTGCCCTTCCCTGAAAAGCCTAAGGCTACATTCTAATCAAGAATGAACTGTGGCCGTATTTCTTTTTCTTTAAATACATTTTATATACCTATAGTGGCCGTCAGAGCGCCAAAACGACAGTTGCGGGTTCGATTTACACTCGGGGGAATTAACTAAATTATTTCCTCGGTCTGGTAAGAGGACAAGGCACGGCGTTGAGTTTCGCCACTGAACACGATTAGGTATCTCGAAAATTGGCTGATAAGTCGGGAACGGTTACTAGAGATATTTCTTTGTTTTGTATCCTATAGCAGTGTTGGCCTTAGTATCTAGTGTGATAATATTCTTCATACCCATTTAGACAATTCCACTCTCTCCCGATTTCTCGAGGCATTGCGTGTTAAGTGGTAAATCAACTCTTCACTCTCCATAGTGAGAATCGAAGCCACGACCGTCGATCTCATATTATATTAAAATAAAAAATAAAAGATACTTTTCCAATAAACTTATTCCAAATAAATGTTGACTTAAATTAGCGTTTCCTAAATTTCCTTAATGGTGAAACCGATACTATAACGTCGCGCTTGACCGGTTTTATTAAATGAGATCCCCTCCTAACTCGATCAACCCTTTCAAGGTCAGGGTTAATGTTCTACCCTTGTCAAATATTTGTTAGGGGAGGGTTGCTTGCGTTGGAATATGTGACTAACATAAAAAATATTAATAGTACAACAGTTTTTCACATTTATTTAAGGCTGCGTGGCAAAGCGTGCTGTAAAAATTTTAACAGGACTCGAACCCGCTACTTTTAAAACTTGGACTCATTCTAAGAGTCCCTCTATGTTCATATATTTTTATAAGCCTCGAATTCTGGAGGCATTGGAGGCATGTTGAGAAGCAGAACTAATGTCGCGCTTTACCTCTTTGCCAGAACGAGAGAATTAAAATATTAAATACATATTTCTTTTGCTACTGCGCCACGACTGGCCTCATAACATCGTAAGTTTTTTAAAATATTTTTTATAGGTACTTAGTACAGCAGTTTATACACTATTTTTTAACGTTTTTTTTGTATTAAGGTGAGTAAACGGACAGCAGAGTATTAAATCATTCCGTTCTCCACTTTTTACTCAGTTTGTTATGTTAAATAGCCCTCAGTTTCATATCAGAAAGCAATATAATTCACAACTATCGATGGCTTGCATTCGAACATTGTAATTAGATAAAAATTCTAACAAAATAAACTAAAATCAAATAATCAAATAAAATAGAACATTTACATTAAAATGCAATTAAAATTTTATTCAAAATAAAAAAATCATGCATCGGCCGGGAATCGAACCCGGGCCGCCCGCGTGGCAGGCGAGCATTCTACCACTGAACCACCGATGCTTGTTACACTAGTAAACAATTTACAAATATAACCATTTATACAGGGTGGAAGAGGCAGCGCTTCTTTTACTGAAACTGTATATAGGGTAAAATATTTCAAACCCAGAATTAAAAAAAATAATCAAGGTACCTCAACGGTTTGGACGTAGGATTTTTTTTTTCATTTCACGATTTTTATCCATACCTGTATTTCGTGTCACGCACACATACGGATGCGACGTTGCCGCTTTGACAGGTAAGTGTGTGCGTGCCTATGTTATACTTTACAAATGGCGTTTTATTTTAAAACGATAATTTTATTATTTATTTTGTTTGAAAAAATAACTTTTTCATTTCTGAGAATTATTTTTTTTCCGAATTATATTAGGCTTTTATAGAGTAGTTGAAACTGTAGTTTCATTTAAAGTGGCGCTGACACTTCCACCCTGTATATTACCTATATTTTAATTCAAAAGAAACTTGATGAAATAAATAAGTACCTATTTAAACGTGTAGATGGTTACTGAGATGAAGAATAATAAAAGGAATATCAATATAATTTAAGTTAATACAATTTCAATAATGAGAGAAAAAAATATAACATATTAAAAATTACAAACTAGTTATTGGTACGACGGTCGCGGGTTCGATAACATGCAATAACCAAACAATTAGGCGAAACGTAGGGAAAATAAAGTTAAAAGAAATTCCATAATAGTATTACCACACAATATGTGCGGAAAAAATCCAACCAGGCTTTATTTGAAATCAACCTAAGTTATAATATTTGTTTCCATTCCTTTAGAATTTTGAAATAGTTGAGTTCAACATTTCACGCGTAGGCCAGAGCAAAGGTAGAAAATAGCTCTTTAAACTATTATTTGAACAAATGCTATAATTCACACTTTCAATCCAAATATGGTATATCTTTAAATAAAAAAAAAGAACAGTTATTTAATTTTGTTATGAAACAAATCTAATGTATTATGTGTATCCGGCACACATCAGAGGGAACCTAGTTTTAAGGCACTCCGTTCTCCATTTTCCGCCGAATTCTAGAGGCACTGCGTGTTGAGTGGCGCAACTCAATGCCGCGCTTTGCCTCGGCACTAGAGCGAAGTAATAAAAATTTTAATAAATATAAATTTTTATAAATATTTCATTTCCTCGAGTGAGAATTGAACCCAGAACCTATCGCTTTTACACTCGCACGCTTGTACCCTTTCGCCACGACTAGCTCCACTATCGCTATAATGTACACTTTTTTATCTTCTCCCTTATTTGTAGCAGAATAGCCGGAGGGAATTTAATGTTAAGATTTATTAACATATTGCGTTTTGAGTGGCGGAACTCAACACTACTCAATGTTTTCTTACCAGAGCGAGGAAATGGAGATATTTCATTGCTCCGAGTGAAATCAAAGCCACGACGTAAACAAAAAATATTTCCAGAAAAATATAAAATAAATCTTTACACAATAATATCTGTTCAAAGCTAAACTCCAGGCTTCCACTTGAAAATATTTCTAAGTACACCGATAGCCACGAACGTCGCATTTACATAAGAATAGAATTCAGATTAATATAATTCTTTACTTACACCACTTTTATTAACGTTATCATATCTGTATATATAAAGTTTATACCCTATATTATGAACACCCACACAAAATGGTCCAAAACAGAGTGTACATACACAATACATGTTGACGCAGATGCATTAAGGAATTTAGTTTGTTCTTGAGGTCGTTAACTGTAAAAATTAAATACTATTTAAAATTCAAATACAGTAAAGTAAAGAAAATATACCATTTCTTTTTTACGTAACCATTTTTTTTATATAGATGAAAGATTTTTTTTATAGTAAAAGATTAAACGATATTAAACAGGAAAAGTTATGAATTGCAAAAATAGACAAAAGTGGAGAGCAAATATGCGCTTACTCTACCTTTGTATTATGTTTGTACCTATACGTTGTATTCCAAATATTGCAGGGTAGGCAGAAGGATTTAGTGTTAAGACACTTGGTTGACGGTTCCCCATATTCCACCCAATTTTCGAACCCCGATTTATATTGATAAATAAATCAAATCAAATCAACTTCACGCTGTATCCCACACACAGCAGGATAACCGGAGGGAACCTAGAGAACACTTCGTTCTTCACTTTCCGAATTCTGGAGACATTCCGTGTTAAGTGGCGGAACTCAACACCGAAATAATCGCATAATATATTATTGCTATAGAAATTGAACATACTCTTTTCATATACAGTTACTATCATCTTTTTATTAAAAAAGTGAAAAACTTGTATATTTAATATAAACATTTTGTTTTAATTTTTAACAACTTTTTAATGTTACTGCAAAAAATACCTTAAAATTAGAAAGTTGACTAAAACTGCAAATTAACATCATGTTTAATTTGTATTTTTTATGATTAAAGGACACTTATATTTTACATATATTTATGTAATACTTATTATATAATTAACTAGTAAAAGCTCACAATTTTTCTTCTCGAATATAATTCGACGTATAAAATATCTTTTTTTTCCCGTTTAAATTCGTTTTTATATCTGATTTTTTGTCAAGTTAAAAATATATATTTTTAATTTAAATGAACAATATCAATCTACTATTTCATCTACAAACAATATAATAATTATTATGTTTAATAATTGTCCTTGGTTCTATGACTTATTTAGTTCTAAAGGTCACCGTTAGATGGCGTTCACACGAATCAATGACGATAACATTATATCCATGAACGAACAGCTGACTTCGGATTACATTTTCAAAGCTAACCTATTTTTTTAGCAATTTCTTTTAATATTATTGAAGATTTAAATAAAAATTTAATTGTAATTAAGAGTTAAGTGAAATACGTATTAATTAAATTATTAATACGTATTTCACGTGAAATACGTATTAATAATTAAAAATTAAATTAATAAATATTATTTTATTTTATAGTAAATAAGGCAAAAAATAACAAAATATTAAAATACAACTAATGAATGAAACATTTATGTATAAGTGTAATATATATGTATTTATTATTGTATAAAGTATATTATGACAAACTAAAATTGATTGGTCGACCAACTTGTCTAAAGACTCAGCTGTTTGCAAACATTCAAATTCAGTATTATCGCGACTCTTTCGCAGAGAGGACGTGTCAACAACAATCGATCTTTCGATCGATTTATTTACATTTATTAATAATTCTAATTGTATACTTAAAATTATTATGTACTAAAAGTGTTATTTTTCATATTTCTTATTTAATATACAAGTGACAGTGTCTAGGTCACTAGATTTGGGGATGACCTATCTAGTGTTAAGTCTAGTGCTATAATTTATTGTGATTTGAAAGTTAACATAACACCTAAGTGCTGAGTGGGTGTAGTTTTGAAATGGTATTTACTTGATATTGGATACTGATTTCGTAATCAAAATGTTTGGAGTGCTGATGAAGCGGTGGAAACCTAAGAGGTACATATTTTAAATTTACAATTATTATATTTGTTAACGTAAATATTTTAAATATTGAATTACTTTTTATATCTATCTACCTTCAACAATCTATAAGAAATATTTTTAATTATGTTTTTACTTCTATGTGTAATTAAATTTTTAGTGAAAAATATCAGTAGCCTCGGTAATAGAGTTGTGTCACTAGGGTTTCCCTGCGGCTTCACCTATGACACTATCTTAATGTGAGAGGTACTACTGACAGGTACAGTGGATTACATTGAATATGAATGTATTGCTTTATTAAAAAACTTTTGTTTCTGATCCCTATCCCAACATCATATTAGCAAATATAAAAAATCCTTTATTTAAAAGCTATATTATAAAGCTAACAATAAACCTAAATACATATGACATACAGTTACTACGCTACCCTAGGGACAAGTCACCCTACTAATTTTCCATATTGCTCGTTAAACTTTATGCCATCGGTTGCAAACGACAACATGTCATACCTATAATAAAATAAACGGTTGACACAATTTTTATATGAAACAACCCGAGATAAAGCTATACTATAGAACTAAATTTAGAAACAAAATCTATTAATTTATTTACTTAAATTTTAAATTTATGATAAGTAGGTATATGTATATTGTATCTTATTTTTTTTCTAAATAATATTATCTTAATATTAAACACTCTGCCTACCCTCTTCTCCACTTTTTGTTCTAATTTTGAGTGGTAGAAACCCAACATAATTAAAATATAATCACTCCCCCGAATTGAAAACTAACCCACAACTTTCGCGTTTACTGTCACACTGCTTGCAAATTAATAAAATTACTTAAAGTAAAATTTCAATGAATATCAATGAAAGCTTTTGAACTTTTTGTTTTTACAATATTATAACAGGCGGAGAGTTGAGTGACTAGTCATAATATCATAGACAAGCACCGCGAAATGCAAAAGACACTTAAACAATAAATAATAATAATAGTCAAATTAGAAGAAACTATGAGCACCTGTCGAATAGCAGATGTTATGCACCTGGCACATCACTATAAATATTTAGAATTATGTCCATATATGTAATTATAGAAAAAGAAGAATTGAAATTATTGAACGTTTTAACTGTATTTTGTTTTTGTCCGTCTGTCTGTGGCAAGTGTACAGCATACATTAAAATACCGTTTTAACATTACTAATTATTTACTTTATTTCTTACAATATATGAATGCAGGCGTCGTGGTGCAGCAGCACAAGCGTGTGATAAACACGATGGTTGTGGGTTCGATTTCCAGTTGGAGGAATGAATTATTTAATATTTTCATTTCTTCGCTTTAGTAAAAGCAGGTAAATAGCGGCGTTGTCTTGAAAAAAAATTAAAAACGTCTTGAAAATTCGAAAGCGGGGACCAGAATCGTCATCACGACATCCAGCCATCTCCTTTGGGTGATGAGGAGTTAGTCCTCAGATAGCATGTATCTTTTGTTCCGACATAATTAATATTCCCTTAAACGGACGTTATTATTTTCAAAAACATAGGTACCAAAAATATAATCGCCATTTATTTAAAATAATATAAAATTGAAGCCAGTTGTGGCGCAGGGGCGCAAAGTGCTACTATAAACATTATATTTCATATTTTCATTTCTTCGCTCTGGTGTCGACCCAAGCGTGGCGTTGAGTTCCACTCTCAACATGCTATGCCTCAAAAATTCGGCGGGAAGTGGGAAACCGAATGTCTTCATCTTAACACTAGGTTCCCTTTACTTACCCTGCATATATTGAATACATATACATATTGAAGCTAAAATAATATATACATAATTATGTGAATAAGAATCCTTTAAAAATAACAACTTAAAACGTTATATTAGGAGTTGAAGCTAACAGATAGTTAAGTTCCTTTAAGGCATTCTAAATTGTAAATACTCAGTGTTTTCAAGTACTCGTACATACTTAATAGCATTAGTCATAAGGATATGACATGAATAGGAATTTATGTTATAAATGTCATAGGCCGTCGTGGCGCAGTGGGTATGGGCCTCTGTGGCTATGAAAGGCAACGGTTGTGGGGTTCGATTTCGGGCACTCGGGGGAATTTATTTTAATGTCTCTTTAAGGTAAAAAGACAAAACGCGACGTTGAGTTCCACTACTCAACATGCAATGTTCTGTAATTTGAACTAAAAGTGGGGAATGGAGTGTTTTAACACTTAGATTTCCTCTGCCTACTCTGATATGGGAAAGAAAACGTGATGGTCTTTTTACGTCATAGTATTTTTAACATGTTTATATGAACATATTTGAATGAGATTTGTCCTACAGATAATTTATTTATAAACTGGGGTACAGGAGTGTGACTGTGAAAGCGACAGATTGGGGGTTCGTTTTCTGTCAGGAAATGAAATATTGAATATTTTTATTGTATAGGTATATCTGTTAAGGATAGAATCCGAAATGAGGAAGTCCGGAGGAGACCCAGAGCTACCGACATAGCTCAAAGAAGCTGAGGATCGAGTGTGGTTGCGAGGATTGGGGAAGGCCTATATCCAGCAGTGGACAAAAGATGGCTGTTGATGATGATGATGATGATGATGATAAGTATATATTTACGTTTCACTCTGACGAATATGTAATACTATACCACTAGTATACCAAAGACAACGAGGCAAATTATATTGTTATTAAAATGCAAATACGATGGTTTATTTATATGCAAATTTCAACACAATAATTAATATATGACAACAACATAATTTAATGTTTTACAATATAATAACGTTGTTATGACATATTTAAATTATGATTTTTTCTTGTAAAATTTATAAACAAATGCTAAAACAGCTTCACGTTTTATTCCGCATTCTTACACGCTTATAGGAGGGTAGATAGAGAGACGAAAGCAGATTCGAGTCCTACTTGACGAGTTAAATTATTTTCTAGTTCTGATAACAAAACAAAGCGTGGATTTAAATTCCGTCACTACACACACGTCACAGCACGCTGTCTGGAAAGTTGGGCGGAGAACAGAGAGTTTTAACTGCGGCATCGGTGACCGCGACCACTAAGAAAGGATTTTTGAAATTTCTACAGGAATAGGAACAAATTAAAATTTTTGTTTTAGTTAACACAAACGAACTACTAGTGGAATATATTATGTAATTTTACAAAATAACGTCAAGTATAAATAAAATACATATTCCAAACTTAATTTTTCCTTTTCAGAGATTCATTTTGGCTGAAAAATTCTAAAATAGCTTTATGCTGGAACATAGATTTTATTCAGTGGTTCTTTTCTAAAGAATTTTTACTACTTTTTCATTTATTCACGGCTTGCGGGCTTTTGTATGGAATAGATTTTATGGTATATTATTACTCAAACGAACCTTTTCGCTTTTAAATAGAGACGCGTACATATATTTGTAATATCAATGTTTATGTATATATAAGTACATCGTGGCACAGTTGAACAGGGTCAGAATGTAAATGTGATAGTTGTAGGTTCTATACATACTCGGGATAATTTGAATTTTGATTTTTTTTATTAAATATTTCATTTCTTCCAGTATTAATCGAACCCATAACCTCTATTGTTTACAGTTTCAAGCTTGTGCACCTGCCACTACTAGACCCTAATGGTAATAAATATTCTAATTTTATTAGTGGTTACACCATCTGTTATCGCAGCCAAAAGATATGAAGTTTTTCCGTCTAAATTTCTAATATTTAAGTATCTTTAAATAATAGTATGTATATTAAGACCACACACTTGTTTTTCCTTTTAACCCTTTTCGTCTCGTCGAGAAAGTCATCTCCTCAGTTGATCCTCGAACTCCAGAATCGATGATACTGAAGGAAGGTCACGTAAAAAGCACCAGGAACCACCAGGCACCCGAAGATAGCATGCGAGAAGGTTGATGAGAGTGGACGAGGCGAAAAAGGTATGCGGAGACCGTAGTGTTTAGTGCTCCTTCTCTTTGGCTACCTCGCTAGTGATAAAACGTGAGATTAAAAAAAAGAACAAAGTCACGGGCATTTATTAGTGTCTAAAAAACCTCACTGTATCGAAACGTGCTTGAACAATCACCTGAAAACGCTGAATCGTGCAATGTGATCTTTTTCTGAGCCTACATCAGACAATTGTTAGAAGTCTGACGCAGCTTAGTAAGTAAATAAATTGCTTTGTATATTCTTTGTAATGTAATACTTAGTTTTAGTTGGAATTTTTTTAACCTACTTCTAAGAAGGAGGTTGTTAGTTTGACTTATTGACATATTATTTGTTATTGTAAGAATTGTTTATTAAATACTAGGTATTTGAGTAAGATCAATTTAGGCTTCTAAATACATAAGAAAATAGTTAAATAGTTTCACACTTAAACAGGGAATTAATTTATATTGAGTGGAAATCGAACCCACCGCCGTAACGCTTAGAGTGCCGCCTGACGGCCTCAAATTCGTCAATAATTAATTATCAATAATCAATAGTTCATAAACCAAAATCAATGATATTTGATGATGGACTATAGAATATCGATAATCATTCGATATGTAACTTTAACTTTAGGTTCCCTTTACTTACTCTGCTGCGTGGGAATACAGCGAGAGACTTAAAAATAGTAATCAATTTTCTTTTAAATCTCCCATATACAGAAAACGATCTGTTATTATATGTATAGATTTCTAATTTTATACATTCATACATTTTCTAACTGTATAAGCCATAAAGACATACATATAAAAATAACTAATATTTAGTATTTACATATAATTTTCACAGAGCGCTGCTAGTGGAAAATTTTAATTAGTTGTATTGTTAATGTGAGATCCGCGCGCTGGAAACCTAAAACAATGAATCAAAAGCAACCTACTTTTAGTTTAGTTCTAAAAATTTAATTTTAATTTGTCAAATTAGTTTAGTTTAAAATATTAGATAAAGACTGTAAATACGAAGTTCATGGGTTCAATTCTCACTTAGAATTTATTATTCTCTTTTTCTCTGGAAATAAGACAAAGCACGGTATAGAGTTTCGCCATTTAACTTGCAATGTCTTGGAAATTTGGTGGAAAATGGAAGCTGGAATCTTAACATCAAGCACCCTCTAACACCGCTGTGCATATGAGGGAGACAGTAGGAACCTACAAAAGTACTACAAATTAGTTCCCGCACCCAATTTCGAGATCCACACAGATGAAGTTCACAGAAGCTGGTTTTACATTAAAATACTTTGAATATTCATAATTATTCGTATTCATAATTACGAAACGGAGAAGTGTTAAGTCGTTGTTTATTATAATAACCTCATTAACCGAAAAGCCGAAAGTTGGAAATGTTTAATAGCCAGACGGCAGAGTAGATCATTAAAATGTACGTGAGTACCTATAGGTACAGTTATCATCGTGTCGGTGCCTTCTTTATAGACGCAATGATCTTGGATTCGAATTTACGTTATAAAACCTTAGAAGCCTAGGCTCACTGTAAAGGTGACGATTGTTAGTTCGATTCCCACTCGGGGGAACTTGTTGCCTTTATTTCTCTGAATTGTCAACAATGTTTGAGTTCCACCACTCAACATGCAAGGTTCCCTATGCCTACCCGCTATATGCGGGATAAAGCTGGAAGCTAAAAACTCAAATATAAGAATTTTAATATAAAAAATGTAATAAATGATATTTATGTTTTCATATTTTCCACAATTCTTTTGTTATGGCCAGAGCGAGGTATAATTATTAATTAAGTTATCTTTTATTCATGAATTTTTATAAATGAGCGTAAATTAAATTTATTTTTGACGTCAACTTGACGCATATGAAGTAGCGGCGTATTAAAATGCACATGATGGTCATAAACTTATATGGTAGGTACATATTTAATTCTTTTTTTAGCTTCACACTGAACCTGCAAATAGCAAGATAGGTCGAGGGAACCTGGGAACCTAGTGTCCTGAAGATACTCCGGCCCCATTAAGACTTCGACATATAAAGAGACATAATAAAAATAATTCAACTAACAAGAAAAGGAAAGAAGTCAAAATACCAAAAATCGATTACAATATTCTCAAGAGTTTTGCCAATTGAAAGCTTTACATATTTAATCGATTATAAACGTATGTATTGTATAACTCCAATCACTGTGACATCACTTAGTGAAAGTTGATTGAACGTGTGGGTCTGCCATTATATAATCATTTTATCTTGAAGAAATAGATGGAGAGGATCTAGTGTTTAGACACTCCGTTCTCCTTTTTCGCTAATTTTAATATAACTATTACCCTTGTAACTATTAAACCAGTGAACCGATTTTGTGGGGTTGAGTGGTTATGGTTAGGTTTTTAATTTTTTTTGTAATTTACTTGTTTTTTAGGTATTTGTTAATAATTTTAAAATTGGTCCCATGCTATCGGCCATAAGCACTCGTTCTGTATCTACATACATTACATAAAATTATACTTATGTCTTTAAAGAGTATTCTAACTAAACTATCAGTTTCACGTGCGACTGACTGAGATAACGGTATCTATAGATAACGCTACAGTATCGATAGTTCATATGCAGAATACAGAATAGTTTGTTTAAACTAGCTCTTAGCTCAACTTAGTTTAAAATGTATTTTAATAGTCTTATTTTCCGTTTGAAGCCTGTACGTACCTTCCCATATGCGGGATATATTAACCCGCATACGGGAAGGTAGCGTAGTGCTAAGGCACTTCGTTCCCTATTTTTCAATAAATTTTTAAGGCATTGTGTGTTGGGTGGTAAAAATCAACCTGAGCAGGAAAATAAAAATAATTTAAGTATTAGTAACTATTTAAATTCCCCCGAGTGAGCATTAAACCCACAACCGCCGCAAAATATTTTAAATAACGTTTTTTGTCGTTATTTCATATAGTAAAGAATACAAATCAATTTTCAAAATTGTAATACTCTTCCGATAATATATATTTCAAAGTCATACTTTTTTATAAACGTGTTTTGTCTCTCCTGAGAATTTTCTTAGGGGATATTTTAACTTTATACTGTAAACCAACGAAATAAATGTTCGGGAATAGAAATAAAGGGAGCCTAGTGATAAGACACTCCGCTCCTTATTTAAAATTACAATTCCGCCTATTTCTTTATCGTCGCATATTAGAAGTAAATATTCGTCGCATGTTTAAATATCATGAAATTTATCAAAAACTATAAGTACAAACGTAAGCCCTAATAGGCATTTAGGTTATACTTGAATTGGACTAATTTAGGCTATAAATTATTTCTTTAATAGAATATGGGAATAATAAGAAAATTTAAACACGCAACGTAAAAATAAAATATATAAGAATTCCGTAATTTGTAAGGTAATTAAGATAAGTTTTCTAAAAAGTAATTTTTCCCTTTCTTTTTAAATTTAAAATATAAGAGTATATTTTAATATAAAATATTAAGTAAGCAACATTTTTTCTTCGCCTAATAATCATTATTTGAAACAGTCTTTGTAATAATGTTCCCACAGAGATTTTATAACAAAAATTGCATGAATTTTTCAACATATTGCAAATGGGAATATGAAGTTTAAATTAAAATAATTTATAATTAATACTAACTTTTGCTATATAACTTCGTCTGCATGGTGAAAAGAATTAAGTAAGAGTTGTTTACAATACACTCGAGTGTCTATTGCCTTCCTCAACAAGTGGACTATCTATAAAAATAATCTTTCAATTCGAGCTAGCAGTTCCTGAGATAAGCACGATCAAACGTATAAACTCTATAGCTTTATAATATTAATATAGATTAATTTTTACTTACATAGCCATACTTGGATACAAATAGATTTATAATTTATTAATTTTATGCGACAATTTCTGTTTTTCTAGCACTTTGAAAGGACAAAAGCCTTATCTAAGTTTATATATAAGATCTGTTGAGAACAAGTTTTGTAATACCTTGTTTTGCATTACACTTAACATTAATGTATTAGAATGTAAGGAATATTATTTTGTAACGGCCATTTTTAATAATAATTATTATACATATACTAGCGGACGCGCGCAGCTTCGCTTGCGTATTTAGGGTAGAATTCTAATAACCCATGAAACATGTGTTCAATGAAATATTTTTAAGAGTCTTAATTTCAAATTTTATAAAAATCGGTGGCGATTTAAAGATTTTTCCATAAAAACTTTCAACCCCTTATTTGCACCCTTAGGGGAAGAATTCTAGAAAACGATGAAACACGTGTTCAATTAAATACTTTTAAAAATCTAAATTTCAAATTTTATAAAAATCGGTGCCGATTTAATTTTTTTTCCATACAAACTTTGAACCCCTATTTCATCCCTTTAGGGTTAAAATTTTTCAAAACCCCTTCTTAGTGGATGTCCAGATTACAAAAGTAAGCATCTGTCCAAATTCCACGTTTCTAACATCAGCGGTTACGGCTGTGCGCGCGTCTTACCTCAGTCAGTGAGGACAAGTCCTTTTATATATATAGATTATGGTGGTGGCGCCAGCCAAACAGGTCCAATTTTACCTGGCAGCCGGGTCAAATCCGGGAAATTGTAATAGTATAAGCATTTTGTCGATTTAATGAGAAGAATTCTTTAAGATAATTTCATCTAACGCTAGCACGCGATTTCTCTAGTATAAAAATGTACGTTATACGTTTTCTAAAATATTTACCAACCTTTTTCCCCGTAAGATATTTATTTTACTTTGTAAATACCAATTCAGCCACTAACTACCTCATTAGTAAAACTGTCGTTGCATCAGGCACGATTCTCTTAATCATATAAATAAATCCAATAGATGCGATGAGTAAAGTTTTTGAAATATTTACATGTACATACTTACGTATTAAACAATACTACGCTTTATCTTGTTCCCGAATGGGCATCGAATCCAAATCCTTCGCGTTAAAATCGGACGACAGCCTTAAGTTAATTATTGCGTGACGCAATCCATGTTTCTGCCCGAATTTGAGACATTGCATGTTGTCAAAACGGCAGAGCTTAACGCCGCACTTTTGTTACTCCACTAGTGCTGCGCAGCAACGCCAGAATCATCAAACCTACAATCATCATATTTACAGTCATATTACGACCTAATAAGCTCAAATATACATTTCTTAATAGAAATTCCATTATAATAATAAGAAAATGACATCAATGATAGTGCGTGGGTTCAATTCCGTGTACAATAAATTACAAACTCCAGAACTTTGGTATCACTAAATCATTTTAGTAAAGTTATATATTATCTTAAACTCAACAGCTTCATTATCATTTATAGTGAGAATTGAACGTAGGACCAGGAGATCTTAATTCCTATTTAATACTTATTCGTCCATAGTTCATTACAGTCCTCTGGGCACCTGCTGTGATTTTAATTGGGAATTGGCCCTCTCTATTTGTAGAGCCTTGAAGGGTTTCACGCTGGGTGGTCACCCCATTCGTTTTAGAGTTACCTATACGGTTAAAAACTGAATCCTTATAAAATATGTCTGGGTTTTGATGGTTGGTTGTAGTGGGGTTCATAGTCGATAGTTTGAGTTAGTTTTTTTTTTCATAACTATAGTAACAAAAGTATTAGATTAGATTAGGTAGATTATATTTATCCATTTATTTATCACATTTTTTTCTAATTCGAGACGTTATTTGTATGTTGGGAGAATTCAAATATAGGCTAAATATTTATTTTTGGTGCCGTAAACCGCTTCATAGCTCCCAACGCTTAGCATCAGGCTTGATGCCGACAAACGGGAGGTTACTGTATGTAATATAATTAAAATATATAGATAAAAAAACATGGTTTGGCTCAAACCTAGAAGTTATATGGGCTCGAGTGGTTTACTAGTGAAAAGTACTATTCAGGTCCTATCGAAATCATCAGACCAGCTCTATGATACCATAAAGTAGTATTGTTCTATATTACGTATATTTATTACATTGTTAGTCGACCTAAAACGCGTTGAAAAACTGGGCTGGGTTTCTCTACTTCTTTTCTTTAAACGGAACCTAATTATTAACCTTAGAAGTTACCCCGAATCGATATTTATAATTTTTCTTACGGAATATTTCAAATTATCCACGGATGTGATACGGTCGCTTGTTTTGTCTGAGGATATCGTCATTATGCACTTAATGAATAATGATAGACGCGATGTATTGTATTCTTCTTATATCCATTTTTAAGATGTATAATTTATAATAAAAGGTTTTATAGAAACGAATGGTTCATTAATTATTATAAATAATATTGCAATATCCTGCATATAACTAGGTAGGTAAAGGGATCTAAAATGTTAAGACAATCCGGCCCCAATTTCTTCCCAATTTTCGAGACACTACTAATCGAATCTTAATACCGCGCTTTTTCTTATTACTAAAGCGAGAAAATGAAAATTATTGGATCATCCAGTTATTCAGAAAAATCTTTTAGTAGCAAGCTGCTTAAAACAATTATATTCAAATAAAAATTATAGCAATCTAGTTAGACTAACTCAGCATCTTAGAGGGTCTCGATAATTTAAAATGCTTCTTCAACCATACTTTATTTCACACGACCGCTTCCTCAGGCGGAGCACGACTTTGCCGACATAAATTGCAATCCACTAGTATACAATTTAATAAACAAACGATTTACTACTAGCATCGCTAACAGAACGATAGGGGGAAATAAAAAGATAAATTTTGCATCTTGTAGATCTTTTTATTACTTAGTACTAAAATATATACCTACATACATATATATATGTTTTATTTTGTGCAGTGAATATTAGATTCTAGTGCAGGGTTCGATTCCTACTCGGGGAAATATAATATTTAATATTTTCATTTCCACGCTCTGCTAATGAGGCAAAGTGAAAGTGAAAATAGTGAACGGAAGTGTCTTATTGTGAACCGATTGTCTTAATACTAGGTTCCCAGGTTCCCTCTACCTGCTATGTGTGATATGTGGGATATATAGTATTAAGTTAAAAAAAATTACTACAGTAGCAGTGCATAGGTAAACCCAGTATAGTTAATGTATAGATAAAAATGGGGCTGTTTTCTAAAGAATCTAACATCTCTACAATATTTCAAGATTTAAAAAAAAACTGTTATGACTTAATCAAACGACGATACAAGTGTCCAAATCAAATAGCAGAGGCCCTCAATTTTTTTGATAGTTAAAGTAAATAAAGTATTTGTAAAAAGCAAAGTTCAAGGCAGTATACGTGTTATGCGCTTTGAGTGTCTCTCAACCAAACGTCAATGGCTTTTACTTACCATATGTTTTGAAATAGATGAACTATATATTATATATACAAAATATTTTTTTTATGAGGCCTTTGTGGCGCAGGGTTGTGAGTTCGATTCTCACCTGGGAAAATGGAATATGTACTATTTTCATATCCTCTCTTTGATAACGAACCAAAGCGCGGCGTTAATTTCCGCCACTCAAAAATGCCTCAAGAATACTGTTGAAAATGGGTAACAGAAGTGTTTTTATGAGAAACGATGTGCCTTAACACTAGGTTCTTAGGTTCCCTTTGCCCTTCCCTGCTATGTGCTATGTGTGGGATACAGAGTTCACCCTTCGTCCCTAATAGAGTAACCATAACTACGTTTTTATTTTCATATAATTAATATAGTAGGTATATTAAATAATTATTTGAAGTGTGATAGTTACAAACGTGTTGCTTTTATCATAATACTTAACACATCTTGTATCAAGTGCTTATTATAAGTGTTTATGTTAAACTATTCCTTCTGTTTATAATTTGAATTAAATCATCATTAAGTCCTCGTTACTGCTACTAGGTTTTTATACAACTCCAAAGATTGTTTTTTGAGGTTCATTGTTGTAGATAGGGAACCTAGTGTTAAGTGAGGAAATATTTTATTCCCCTAAAGGAATAGACTCGCAACCGTCGCGCTTACAGTCAAATGCTGTGCCTTTTTATTATTAAAAAAAAATTAACACAATAAATACAAATAATATAAAAATATTATAAACTTGTTCGTATCAATATTTAAACCATTGCAATTAATACTGTCGAATGATATACCAGGGTAAGTCTCTTAAGACATACCTACGCCCAATTTGTCCCATACCTTTTAAAGTAGTCCAAATTACTTTTACCACTACATAAGAATCTACCTACTTAAAAATAATTTTAATAGGTAAAAAATTAAAAATCTCCTTTTAACACATACTCTTAAGTATGCTTTGAGCGGCGTTGAGTTCCGCCACTAAACACTCAATGTCTTGAAAATTAAAAGTACCTAAAGAATTAAAGAGTTTTTCCATTAAATGTCTTCGATCAACCTTTCTACGAGTATGTGACGATGCAAAAAAAAATTGACACCAAAAAATCTTTAAACAATGGAAGAGAACTACTTTGTATGCAAATTACACTACATATTTGCACCATACGCTTTGTAAAGATAATTAGTGGTCGAGAAATTAAATTTCACCCGCATGTCCAGTAAATTAGAATTGTGAAAGAAAATAAGTATAAGTAAGTATTTAACTTTCTTTTACCTCCTACTGCTTAATTAATAATTTAATCAAGTAATTTTAATAGTCCCGTTAAAATAAACATTTCAATTAATAAGATTCACGCTAAAATATTTATATGAGTATTTGTTTGGTAGATCTCGCTAATCTCGGGAACTAGTGGCTCGAATTGAATGCATATTTTTGTATTGTTTTACACTTTATATTATTATTCTATTATACCATGTTTAAATTGTGACTTCAAACATCAAGGTGTACTATAACTAAATAAATAATGTCTCTAAGTAAAACACCGTATAAGTTAATACGTCACCAAGGTATCGACCGATAAGGCTGGGCTAGCATGTGGAAGTGATAAGTGACTAGTATCTAAGGTCAATCGCATCAAGGTTCTCTTGTGTTTTTATGATATACTTACTTTTTTTTTTAATGTCATGTCGTGTTCTGAATATGGAAAGGAACCTAGTGTTAAGAACCTGCTTTTCCTTCCGTCCAATTTTTGGAAGGAATTGCATATTGATTGGCGAAAAGCAACGTGCTAGGTACAACCAAGTAAAGAGGAAATGAAATAACTCATTCCCCCCAATGGGAATCGAACCCACAAATTTCATATGTTGTACCTCTGCGACCAGATTACATATACTATATGTAAATATACGATACAATATAATACTTTAAAGTTTTTTTTTTCTTAAAAGCCTGTTAAATATTTAAATTTCAAGGTTTCTCTTTTAAGTTATGAAAATATATATTTGTATGCAAATAGTGTATCTCATAGTAATGAGAATAATCATGAATGTAGAGACAGTAGAACTATAAAATCTTGAATAGAATACTATTTGTGAGGCCATCATGACGCAGCAGTAGAATGTCTGATTATAAACGAGGCGGTTGCGGGTTAAATTCCCATTTGGGGAAAGATTGTTAAGAATTAAAAGGTCAATTTCGCCAATCAATAAAAAATTGGTTATTACCGGTGTCCTTGCTGTATTTATAGCATATTTAATAAAAACATAGAATTGATAAGTATGTTGTAATTTATTCATTGATCAACATTTCTTTCTTTAGGAATTTGGCCACCGAGCTGTTTAAAAGTTATAAACTAATAAACATAATAATTATGAATACATAATACGAGTATACTTCATAGGCATTTTTAATTTTTACCGTACGAATAACAGAAATAAAATCTTTCGATTATTTATAAAGATTGGAAGGTGAGTTATATTTAACTAAACTTTTAATCTGGAATTGATAATGAACACTACAATATTAGAATTCGATTCAAAATTCGAAATGATTTTTTTCATATTTTCATTTCTTAGCTTTGGTGTCGAGGCCAACCAAAACCTGGAGGAAGGAGTGTCTTAACACTACGTTCCCTCTGTTTATCATGGAGCGTGAAATCCATTATAATAACTATAATTAAAAAAAAATGAAGTCCAAACTCATAGTATACGCGTACTATTTATTTAAATGATGAATGCTCTCGCGTGAGCTCTCGCAAATTAGCATAGCCCCGGTACACCACGCCATGTTTCAAATGAAATAACTTAACAAGTGTCTTATAGTGTTTTATTATAATTATATGTGATATTTAGAATTTATGGACAGTGTATTTACTGGTATTTGAGACATGAGAGACATTGTTAAGATTAAGACACTCCGTTTCCAACTTTCTGTTTATATTTTGAGACGTTGTGAATTGAATGGCGTAACCTAAGGCAGCGTTTTGACTTGTTATTAGAGCGCGGAAATGAAAATAATTAATTGCCCCGAGTGATGATGATGATGATGATGAGAAGTAAGAATCCCGAGTAAGAATCAACCCACAACCACCGGTCGCGTTTACAATTAGACGCTAAGCCACCACTGTGCTACAACGGCCTTATCTAATTATTGTTTAGGTACAATATCAGCAGCTTCACTCTGTGTCCCACACACAACAGAGTAGGTAGAAGGAACGTTGTGTTAAGACACTCCTTTCCCCACGTTACGTCGAATTCTAGAGGTATTGCGTGTTAAGTGGCGAAACTCAACGCCCCGCTTCGCCTCGTCACCAGAGCGAAGAAATGGAAATATTAATTTAAATAAATATTTCCACTCACTCCAGGAAATCGAATCGAACCCACAACCCTGCGCCACTGGCTTCATGAATGTATTCTGTATACAGTGTATAAATCTAATAATCTATCGACTACTTCCTGCTGTTTCTATACATATGTTTATTATACTGTAGGCATAGGATAGTGGTAGTTAGGTCACATCTGTCTTAGAACAAATATTTATGTTTATAGCATCGATATTCCCTGATGTACTCTAGTGTATGGTAGATAATGGAACCTAATAGGTGTACCTTAGAGTATTAGGTTCCATTATCCACCATATTGTATTTTCTAATACATACTTTAATTAGGGGTTAGAAAGACAAGCTGTAATAGTTGTAAAGCTATATGAAAGTATAATATTTTATATATTTTTGAGCGATTTAACAATCGATTTCCTCTGTTAAGCGTGTTATGCGGGAAAAAGCGGGAAACTGGAAAAAAAGTCAGTAAGATCTGTCGTTACCCTGCCATAAATAAAAGTTATAAAAAATGCTTAAAAACCATTATCGTTAGAGATAAAATAATTAAATTTTGTATCCGTATCGAGTTACTATCCAAATTAATTATTCAAAACAAAACGACTAAGTAATTTATTGCGTATATTAATTAAATAAAAAACAAAGTACAGTTAAACTAAATTTTTTCGGTGAATCAGAAGTCCGAAAATAAATTATTTATTAAAATAAAATTTATAGCGTTATTTGAATAATAAAAAATGATAAAGTCTAAGGTTCGCATTAATTATGACCAATTATAATTACAGTTTGCAAACCTGTTTGGTGTTTTTTTTTAATTTGACTTTCCAAATGCCGTCGGTAGGCGTTGTTATGCCCAGTTACTTTGAAATGGAAGTTATTTATTATTTTCTTGTAAAAATGTACTATTTTTTTATTAAAATTTATTAGAACTAAGTAAAAAAATAGTATTTTTTACACTAAGGCCGTCGTAGCGCTATGGAACACTGTCCCATTAAAATGACGATGGTTTTGAGTTCGATTTTAGTCGGTGGATTGGATAAAATAATGACTCTACCGAAGATTGGCATGATTCTAACGGTAATTTTTAAAACATAATTAAAAAATGTGTCTAAATCTAAATTATACAAAAAAACTTGTATGTTAAAAATTACTGATATATCGTATAATATATACAAGATTATGTTAATTAGTAACTATGAATATAACGAAAACCGGAGAATTGTCCCTTTGTAAATTAGTATATGCGGAAAACATAGAAAAGTGCTTCATTTATATGTTGTTTTATATATAGAGTTTAATATAGCGCCATCTAGATTTTAAAACATGAAAATACTAAAAATTTGCAGGTATCAAAACAATTATTTAAATATAACATTCTCTATTTCAATTTTAACTTACACAAATAATTTCTTAATAACATAATCTCAGTGTAAACTACCTGCTTGGCTCGCTCCAGTGACTCTCACGGCTCGCCGCTCTCCGCTGCTCACGGAAATGATGTATTGGGGTAGGTCGTAACGGGATCTTGCTAATTACTTATGTAATGTAATAGCTTTTGCTATTACTTGTTGGCAACTATTGTTTTTTATAGATTTTTTTTTGTTTATTTATAATTAAAACGTTTAGTTAAGAAACAATTGTGTTTGAGAAGCTAACCTTTTATCCAAAAAAATCACTAGCGACTTCTAAATATTTTTTTGTAATAATAAAGAGAAAAATAAAATGTGGAATTTCAACCATTGGAAAAAAGAACTTACTTATTACATTGTAATTATACAACTAGTTGGAAACGGAGTGTTTTAACACTAGGTTTGCTGCCTACCTTCCTGTTTGTGAAATACAGAGCGAATCTAAAAAAAACTTTTAAACTTCTAAAAACTATAAATAAGAGCTCTAGAGTATCATAATTATATTTGCAATAGGAAAATAGAGAACTAGAATTTAATGTAAATTTTAAACTTAATAAAACAAACACATTAAATCTTGCAAAAATATAAAAAACAAAACGTTACTTCCGATACCGGGAATCGAACCCGAGCCTCCTGGGTGAGAGCCAGGTATCCTAGCCACTAGACCATATCGGATGATGTTATGAGTTACAAAGCTATCTATCTATCTATAATTTTATTTTATACTCTATTGTGGTAGACGAAGATTTCAGGGCCCACAGACCTACATAATTATAGCAAAGCTGATTTTTTTGAGACAGTATGCGTAATCACTATCGTCGCGCTTACAGTCGTACGCTTGTACCCCTGCGCCACGACGGCCTCAATCGGCCAGGCCACGAGGCCAGTCGTGGCGCAGGGGCAGAAGGCGTGACTGAAGAACCGACTGGTTGTGGGTTCGATTCCCACTTGAGGAGATGAAATATTTATTTCCATTTCTTTGCTTTAGTGTCGAGGCAAAGCGCGGCGTTGAGTTCCACCACTCAATACGCAATGCCTCCAGAATTCGGCGGAAAGTGGGGAATGGAGTGTCTTAACACTAGGCTCCCTCTGTCTACTCTGTTGCACATATGTGCGGGATACAGCGTGAAGCTGATTTAATTTAAAAATAAATATTTTCATCTGCTGTACTTGAATCTGCTATAGGCCATTGAACTTTTACATAATTCTACTACATCGTTATGTGTCATAATTATATTGGTTTCGCGTAACGTTTAAAATAAGTGGGTTAGTTAATTTTAACTGCTTTCGTCTTCTAGTGGCCTATATGATGTGGTCGCTATTTTAAATGATTTGACCGTGTGCAGAAAGCTATATTTATTTACTGAAAATCAGATAATAAAAAAAAAAACATTTTTAGTTATATGATTAAAAATAGAAGTTAATAAAAAAAGAAAATAAAAAATAAATATAATCATTTAAAAAAAACCATGCATCGGCCGGGAATCGAACCCGGGCCGCCCGCGTGGCAGGCGAGCATTCTACCACTGAACCACCGATGCTGTGATATATCATAGGAAATATATATTCTAATATCAAAATGTTCTTACTTCACATGTTTTTTTTGTATATTAAATATTATTACATTTATGTTTTGTATGTAGTATTTGAAATAATTACTTATTTATAATATTTTTTGATATTAATGAAAATGTAAAAAAATAACTAATAATAGCACTTATATATAACAAATAGTTATTGAGCCCTTTTGTTATCGATATTATATCTTTTATTAACAGAAATTATATTTAAAATTATTGTAAGTATAGAGAGCGTGGACCAGTTTCTATGAAAACTTTAAAGTTAGATATTTAGTAGTAGATGAGGAAACCTCTCGAAATTTCTACAGGATTGGGAACAAACGCTTTTTCCATTTCACGTCTTAAAGTCTAGCGAAATAGCGGACGACCTATGTTGTATAAAGTACTTACGTATAATATTTAAAAATCCGTACAAACGACCGACTAGTATTATGAAATACAGCTGCTAGTGGATACAGTCAACAGAAATTCTAGGCTAGTAACAATAATTGAATACTTTTATGGCGCTAACACTAGCGTGACGGTCGCAGGTTCGACGCTCTGTTGGACACGAGACAACGCTTGAAGCAATTTTGTTTATAATCACCGCTAAAGGTAAAGTTACAATGGCGGTGAAAGCTGGTGCTGTTTTGTGTTGATATTTAATGTAATTTTTTTTTTTGTTCTTTACAAATCTATGAAAACATGTTGTAAATGTAAATTTGTACATGTAAATTTGTTACTATTATATAGAAATGTGATTGAAATTTATTTAAAATAAAAATTTTTTGTTGACTGAAGCCAAAAAATCATATTATCTCCATATTTTTTCTTAAGTAAGGTTTATTTATGTATTTTTTTTATTTTATAGGATGTACCCACCCTTTTATTTGCGAGCTTTAAGCTGAAAGAAATAAAATATCTATGACAATTATTAAATACTCGTAGTAGGTACTTCAATAAAGTAGAATGATTCTTTATAGAATCATTCTATTTTCAATTGTATAACACATCCTTTATTCCTTATGTAGGTATAAATTGTAAAAGAGTAGAAACACTTATTTTATAAATTTTTTACAAATTTTACACGTAAAAGTAATCCTATTGATTAAATTAAAATATTAATATAGAAGTCTTAAAGTTAAAGTTGCCCCTAAAATGTGCGGGAGACTTGAACTATAACGTTGAAATGATAAGAGTTTAATATTATAATTATAACATGACATTGTTTATTTTATTATATCCATATTCAAAGTTTGAATTTCAAACTACTTCTACCTTCTTCCTCCTGACATTAATCCCGGCTTGCCAGGGTCTGCTCTCCTACTCACTTTCCACGGTCTTTTGCGTCAAAATGTGAATTTCAAACTACTGTAACATAATATTCTGCCACCATATCTAATATAAAAATGCTTTATATAAACTCGCGTGTTTGCAATACATTTATTATACCTAATACCACACTATGGACAACGGTAGTTGAACTAAACGTATGCTAATTACAGAACAAATACTTTTTTTGTCATTGTTGCTATAATTTAAAGTGGAATATGGTCATTGAACTATCAAGTGGAAAAATAAATGTCATTATATTAAAAAAAAATTAAATCAGCTTCACAGCAGCAGGGTAGGCAGAGGGATGCTAGTGTTAGGACACTCCGTTTCCCATTTTCTGCCGAATTCTGGAGGTATTGCGTGTTGAGTGGCGGAACTCAGCACTTTGCCTCGGTAAAAGCATTCCTCGGAAGACGGACTATCCAAAACAAAGAGATTTTTGGGTGAAAAATACATCTTTTACAGTACATATATGTACGAGTACATACAAATATTTTCATTACGATTTTATTAGCTTTACCTGTACCTTATCAAATGCGGCGTTGGTTTCCGCAACTCCAAACGTACGTAGTCAGATTTGGCCGGAAAGAGGACAGGTGTGTCTTATTCTAGTTTCTTCTCATAAAAAAAAGATATAAGAAAAAGTATTCTAATAACTATGTATTACGATAATAGCTCAACGTAATGATACCACTCAAAGGTTTAAAATAGGGCTGTCGATTTTATGTCATAATACGTTTAAATTAGATATATATAAAAATATATTTTGTAAATGTATAATTCTATGTAAATTATACAGGCCATCCTGGCACAGTTGTCGATTTTTATTTGGGTATATAAAGTTAGTTTGAAACTTAAGCGTTTGAAATGGTAGAGAGAGAAAATGAAAATTATTAATTTCATGATTGATGATGATGAGAATAGTTTTAAAGTGTCAAAGAATATTTCTAAATAATATACAGTCTTAATAAAAACTAAAAACACGATTTCCTACACCAAGTGATAAAAGTGCTATATACTGTGCTGGGAACTCCAAATTATATGAGCCTAAACTCGAATGGCTTACAAGGAACCTCTGAAGAGTTCCAATGCTCAGGTCCTGGTTCCATCATCACATCAGCTAGTTAATGCCATAATATTGCATTGTCAGTTAAGCTGACAAGTTTTAAAAGAATATTTGTACAAGTAGTTCCAATTCAGAGAGATACCTTATAAAATCGTGTTAAAAATTTAAAAAATCATTTGCCAGGAAAGCAACCCCTGACATCTTTAAAAAGCCCAATTCTACCTCTACATTTCCCAAGAGGGGCGGTTCGCGACCTAGTTTTGTAGAGCATTTGAAATTTTTAACATTCACTTTTATACTTTATTATCATCACAATTTCCAGTGAAGTCTTACTTATTATGTACAACAATATATATATTTCTTTCTTATCATTCTATATCCCGTAATGAACACGAACCTAGTGTTACGACACTCCGTTCCCATTTAGACGCTTCCGTTACCCATTTTCCGCCGAATTCTAGAACCATTGCGTGTTGAGTGAGGTGAAGTGACAGATGAGAAGAGAATGTCTTACGCCTTCAAGTCCACAAAACCAAAGCTGGGGGCAACAACTAGTTGAAATATTTAAAATTATTAAATATTTAATATTATTATATTCAAACTTTAAACGTGATTTATTTTAAAATAAACAATTTAATTATTTAAATTTGTTTTTTTTATACAACAAACATAGCTAGTACCTCTACAAACAGACCGACATACATATATATAGATAAAAGATCGCTCCAAGTCACGTCTAACTCATATTATGAACTCTTGCAATCATAGGCAAAGTCATGCCGAGGCAATTATGCCATTCGATGTATGGGAATGAAAGTTTTACTATGTTTATGTATTATAAACGCAAGACTTGTAATTTTGTATGCATGTGTTTTACGTGGAATAATGGGAAAACACCATCGTTGTACAGTTATTAAGGTGTACGATTATATAGACGGTGATCGTGGGTACATCTCCAATTTAGGGTAACGTTTATTATCTAAAATATGTGGTTTTATTCGTTTTTGATGGACTAAGTATGGTATTAGAGGGCAAATGAATCGTAGTGGAGGGGCACAGGCGTGTGACTGTAAACGTGACTGGCAAAATATGGCAATATTTTTAGTAAGTGTTTAGACTCTCCGTCCCCACGATCCACCCTATTTCAAAAATATTGCGTGTTGGGTAGCGGAATTTAACGCCACGATTTGTCTTTCTATCAGAGTAAAAAAAAATAGATGAAAAAATGTTACATTTCTCGGAGTGAGTCGAACCCACAGAAGTTGCGATTAAAATCAGACGCTAAACCACTGCGCCACGACGCCTAAGTACGGTATAGATTTTCGAAATCTAATATGCAATATTTCTAATTAGGAGAACGGAAAACAGAGTGATTTACCACCAGGTTCTTTTTATTTCTAAATAAGAAGCTAGAGCTGTGTGAAGAATAATATATAAAGAAAAAGATATAAGTTCGTAAGTATTGAACGGTCAGACGCTAATAAAGATATCACGATCAGTCTGTATCTTTGTTTCCATTTCAGTTAGAGATGTTTCGATAAACGTTTTGTTTTTTATTTTCTTGAGAGAGAGAGAGAGAGAAGGAAGAGAATGGCAACTTTTGCTCTATTCTTGATTGTTATTAACTTCTCACCTTATCTCGTATATAACGTATTGAACCTACATCTGTAGCAGTTACACACGCTGTTTCCGCTGCGCCATGAGGTCCTTAAAAATTGATAGAATTTAAAGAAATAATTTTACATAGATTATTATATTCTTTATTTAAGAAAAATATAGATAATATAATATCATACATTTAAGATTCTTTAGCCACAAAAAGTATGAAAACCAAAGAAAAGAATAGTTGAAAGTTGAAGAGAAACACCTCCAGTGTGGAAGTAAGAAGCTTTGGTGCGGTGCAGAATTGGGTCACCCAGTTCATCACTTTCTTACGAGATATCGATTTTTCTCACACTATTCAATTTGCATTTCCTTAACGTTTCAGCTTTCAAACGTTTTAAAGTGGAATTGTAAATTATACGCTTGGTAGAGTTTATGTAATTGTATCACTCACATAGCAGGGAACCAGGGAACCTAATGGTAAAACACTCCGTTCCCATTAAGTCACTTCCGTATCTTACTTTAGCAAATTTGTTTTTATGTTGAAATATATGTATGTTTTTTATGTAGAAATCTACGGCAGTGCAACGCTTGCCTAGTAAGCGCCTATTCACTCTGTATTTGGAGACCCTCAATTCTGGAGTATTTGCTTGTTGTATTTCGGAACTCAACGCCGCGTTTTGCATCGTTACCAAGGAAATGAAATTATTGAATATTTCATTTTCTCGAATGGGAATCGAACATGTAAAAGTGTGAGATTTTAAAGTAACCCATTTTAATATAACTTGAATATCCCTTTAACATATTTACATATAATTAAAATAATATATTGTTAAGAATTACAGCTATATAATTACCTACTTAATTCCAAGAACTACTTTGAAGAAAAAACAATAAAAATGTGTGAACATTAAAAAATATTAAATTACTTACATCATAAAAAGAGTATAAGCTTACATTTAGAGCAGTCGTTGCGCACTGGGACCGCCTTTGACCGTCAACACGTTGGCTGTAGGTTCGATGCTCAGACCGACGAATGGAAACACAAATCGCGGCGTTCAGTTCCGCCACACAGGATACAATATCTTAAATTCAAATGGAAAATGGAAACAGCAGAGTACTTTACGAATAGCTTCCCTCCTACTCTGCTATACGGGAAAACCGTCTATCTTGCCAAGCGGGTTAAAGCGTGAACCAAAAATGTCTCAAAAGCATTTCTCTAATAGAATATCGTGATAAAACCCAGACAATTGTCTAAACCCATAATAAATACCACGATGGTACAAGATATAGTGGTTGCATGGGGATAATGCACCATAACTAATCAAAGACAATTCCATACCAGCGACAACTATCCCAGTTGACATTGCGCATGCGCGGCGCACGTATAGTTTAGTTGATAGAAATAACTGTATTTATTTATTTGTATAGAGTTTATTATTTTGAATTTAAATATAAAATTAAAATGTATTAGAGTTTAATAATTTCATTTGTACACAGACAGTTATGAATACAATCCGGAGTCGGGGCAATGATTATATTTTTTTTTTCTCGCTATGGCAGACAAAAGCGTTGAGTTCTTACTTAACTTGGAATGTCTCGAAAGTTGACCTAAGGAAGCATCTCCATTCTCTACATTCCTTAACCAAACTCTATATTTTGCTAAAATTACTTTTATCATTTAAATCTAACCTGCGGCGTGTCTAACAATAAAATATATTATCTGTGCCACAATAGTTTTTACAAACAAAATATATTACTGTAAATTCTAATCAGCTCAGGGTAGGCAGATTGAACGTAGTGTTAAGACACTCCGTACCCCAATTCTAATATACCTAAATAACTAAATAAATAAACACATATTATATTAATAATAACAAACGGAATCACGGTCGAGAGCGAGTTTATAAATAAAAAGCCGGGAGATACAGTTGCATACAACAGTGCATATAGATTATGAACCAAGACCAACCGTTCAGTCGTCTTGCATCCGTCGCGGGGGACAGACGCACGTCACTCCAACCATATAAAAATATACGATTACAAACGATTATTTTAATTCGACATCGATAAACAATTGTCACAACACTACGCGCCCCAATTTTTTAGTACTCGAGCGGTCCGCGAATAGTGATGTATCTATGTAGGTTAAATTTAGTTTGACGTTGATTCATAGACTAGTTTGATTTTTTTTCGAAAACGCATTCCGCTCGCTATTTTTATTTTTCAGTGAGTTCATATTGTGTTTGTGTTTAGTGTCAGTGATATTATTAGTGATATATATAGTGTTTAAACATTGGATTTGAACATGTTCGGAGTATTCATAAAAAGGTGGAAACCTAAAAGGTATGGTTCATTTTTCTAAACAATAGGTTATTGATTGGCGTTACGATAACAAATAATAAATGTGAAACAACAATGATAGTTACATTGCATTGTTTATGTCAAGATGCAAGTCATTTTTATTTTTAACTAACGCTACCTTAGTTAAAACAAAGCAGTGATCGCAACTTGTTATGCCAAACGCTGATTACAATAGTTTTTTTTATTGTTTTAAGTAATCATATTTTATCTGTGGAAATTTAAAAATACTAGTTTTAATACAAATGTTATTCTAACATTATAAATGTGAATTTATCATGAAATTTTGTACATATTTTCTTAGAGATATTAGAAAGAACACGAGATATTTTTTAAAATAAAATAAATAATATTATACTTTGGTTGTAATATAAAAATAATTTAATGCGAGTCAAGCCGCGTTTGAGTCTAGTATAATTATGCTAGCCATCGTACCGATGTGCTTTATCAATAGTTTTAGTAATAATGACAAAAAAACAAACAAACATTAGAATATTTGGTTATTTTCAAAATATTAAAAGGGGATATTTTTTCGATAAATTAAATAATATTGATAGTAACTGTTCAAGAACATGTATAAAATTTATTACTTTGAAAGTGACTTAAAGTATAAAACAATAATAATTTATTATGTTTTGTTCTAACGTTTATTTTTAGGTGTAATAAGTAATGTCCATATAATATAAGTTATTGCTGTTGTTTACATCTATTCTACAATGAATAAGATAGAGTTCTCGTAATTGCTTCTTAATATGTTGTTATGGGCAGGAAGGTGAAGAACGGAGTGTTTTGACACTACGGAGTCTCTTATACGACGTCGGTCAAGCGTGAGTCGAACTCACGCGCTGAGGGGCCCGTACTAATTTCATGATTATAGATCAACAAAATTTAATTTTACGGAATAAATTTTGTGAAATGAACTACAAAAATATTTAAATGATAATCGTTTTTTTTTTGAGAATATGTCGTTAAATATAACAAATTTTTGGAGATTTTATTTTCTTTATTTAGACAGTCTTCACATTTTGCCAAATTTAATAAATTCTAGGCTCTGGTTAATATAAGTTTTGTTGGTAATTTTTAGTAAAAATGTTTGCTAAAATATCTAATAATAAAAAATCCTGCCTTTCTTGTTAAATGTCAAACACTAACGATACTTTGTATATTTCTAAATCTCGATAAACATTATCTTTAAAGGTATAAACTAATTATGCAATCCCAATTAACGTAATATGACAACCCTAATAATAAAGTATGAGTGCAGTAAATCTAATTACAGTGTAGGTAGAGCTAGAGGCTAGGACTATAACTTAGAGGTCACATTGAAAACCGAATCATTTATTACAATTGCTAGTAATATTACACTCTACTAAAGTATTATATATCTAATTTTTTTTAAATTCACACTCAAAAAAAATCAAAGCACAGTATACAGAGAAAACCTAGGAACGTAGTGTTAAGTCACTTCGACTGGCCTCATTATATAAATACGCCCGAGAATTTTTATACTTTTTTTTTTCTTCCTTTACTGCGCTATTAGCTTAAGAAATATAACGTTCGTAACAATAAGGAATTGAGAAGCATTTAAAATTATATAAATTTCATAAAAATTATTAAATAAACTTTTACTTTAAATTTTTAGCGAGCTTTACTAAAGCTCTCATATAATAATAATAGTATTCCATTAGATTCACTGCAACCCGTTCATCATTGAAGCTGGATTTTTTCTAATAATAAAAAAAACCTGTCCATACGATGCCTCTGTGAACTCATCAGAACATATATTAATATCTCGCTGTATACAACAGGATAGGCAGAAGAAGCTTATCAACACAAGTGCAGTAAAACAATGCATAAATGCTCATAGCTTTTGTGTTGATTTAAAAGCCTAATTTTTTTTCTGTACTCCAAAGTCTCTCCAAGTAGACCTGTAATAATTGATATTACTTTCTGCTGGATACCTCTCGGGATCTCGGGGTCTTGATAGACGGACAGGAAAGTGATACTGTCAATGTCTATAACTATATTTTTTATTAAGAATTCGTTTTTATTTCCACATGCTCAAATGAAAATAGCTTAGAAGTTATTTATGACACGACATATTTTAAATACATCCAAAAAATTATAACGATGGCCTATCCTCGATATATTGACTAGATATATAAATAATTAGAACTAGTAGTTCCTGAGATAATGATAATGATAATGTTATGTCAATTTCTGGAGTTAGACCTCCCGGACGCCCAAGAAAACGCTGGTTGGATGTTGTGATGCAGGACATGAGAACCAATGGTCTAACCACCGAGGCAGCAAAAGACCGTGCAAAGTGGAGTAGGTTGAGTAGGAAGGCAGACCCTGGCAATAGCCGGGATTAATGTCAGGAAGCAGAAGAAGTTCCTGAGATAATGCTGATGAAAAACCAAGCTAAATTACGTTTAATATCTACATCAAGTAAACGTGTTACGAAAATGCAGGTTAAATTTGTCTCTGTGTTTGTTTTAACTCAATCAATTAACTGCTCGGACTTCGTTTCGCTGCCAAATCCATTTATCCATGCAAATTTCAATATTCATTTGGGTCGTTTTACTAAATTATAGAAAACGAGAATACTAGTCGTCGCGCGCAGCTTCGTTTCCGTGGACTTTAAGACGTAGAATGAAAAATATGGCAACTTACTATTCCCGTAGGGATTTCAGTAAATCCTGTTATAGTGCACCCACTCTACTACCTAAGTGTCTTTTAGTGCTACACTCTCTATCTTACCTACATGCCAAAATATCAACTTTCTAGGACCAGTAGGTTCGTCTGTACATCATCCTTCAGGTACTCGGTAACGGAAGAGTTTTATATAATACAGCATTCGAGTGCACATTTATATTTGTTGTAGTTTAGCCTTGACATGTTTAATGAAAACAAAACGTTTCGTCTTTGTATAAACAGAGTGGATTATTAAGATTTATCGTTTGAAGATTTTTATGTTTGTTTCGGGGTAATTATACCTACTAGATTTATTTACATAAAAAACATGTTTAAGGATCTGTCTGCCTGTCCGTTCATCTTTTTGTGTGTTTGTCATTATTTTGTATATTAATAAATAATATAAAAATAAGCCACAACGAAATGATTTCTATTGTAATTTATATTATGTAAATCTGAACAACTAATCTTTTGTTATGACATTCCTCACATTAGTTTCTTATTTCACAAAGCAATACCTAAACTGTAGCATTTTTAAGTTTGCAGTATTAGTGGAATTGTACACCTGCAATTTATACATGATTATTTTTATTATAAATATTTTTTTCAGTGAAACTTAAATTTGATTCCATTTTATAGGAGAGAGATCCGTTGCCACCCATTGAAATGTATAAAAAAATATTTCCTCGCTCTGGTAAGACAAAGCACAGTGTTGAGTTCCACCTCTCAACATGCAATATTAACTGAATGTCTTAAGACAAGATTCCTGCTATACGAGAAAAAGGTAAAGCCGCTTGTTTTCGATTATGTATATAATACTTAGGTATATATCGAAATACAATTTCAATGATTACACGGATTTCGAGACATTTTCTTCACACATTTAGAACCACGTCGTGTTCAATACAAATCATCTAAAACTTTTTAAATTGACTTTCACTGTCACAGCTGATGATGCAGCACGTTGTATACATTGGCACTGGTCCACGGAATGTTGACGATCTCAGATTACAGATACCTACAGCCCAAAGATACACCGGATAGTTGGCAAAGAGAACCCCTTATCGATAGATGGACTAATTAGTGGGTGAAATTTTTGAGAATACTGTATGCATCGGCTTGTTATTTAAGATTTTAGATTTTTTAAATTAGTATTTAGATAAATAACAAAATATTTATTACAAGCACAAGCATTTATTTACGTATATTTGTAACTTGGTCACGTAAAATTTACGGAACAAATTTGGCACGTTGATAATTTATAGCTTGGATTAATATATAGAATGTAAACTTTTATTCTATAAAATGGCCTATTTTTTGTAGATTCACACATATAGCAGGATAGGCAGAGGAATCCTAGTGTTAAGAAACTCTGTTCCCCAGTTTCCGTTCGACTTTTAAGTCTGCATGTGGAACTCAACACCGCGCTTTGTCTTTTTACCACAATGAGAAAGTTTATATAATTCGTTACATCGAGTGAAAATTGAACCCACAACCGTTGCATTTACTTTTAAAGTTTATTTTTTTATGGCTTCCCTTTTTCGTAACTTATCAAATTCATAAAGACAAAGTTGCGGCTTACATGTAGTTATAAAATATAAATACAAAAATCTAATTACGATTTAATTATGAAGCTGTTTTTATAACTTTTTTCCAATTTGTAAGAGGATTACAATTTGACGAAAGAAGGTACTTAATACCGCTATAATATTGTAAAATATTACCCATCATACGGTGAAGGTAACTAATATAACCTAATATATATGTAACCTATATGAAAATATTAAATACAATGTAAAAAGCAATTGGTAAGAGATGCAAGAGACCTCGGTTGATCGTCAAGAACACTGTATTGATGATATTAAAGGAAGATAAAAAGTTACGTAAAAGGCATAAGACTCTCCAGGGGGTTCCGAAGGGCGCCGGTACGAAGAGGTTGATGGCTGTGGACGAGGCGAAAGAGGTATGCAGGAATCGGCTGTGGCGATATTCTGTCCGTTGTCTCTGGCTGCACCATTAGGGATAAGGAATGAAGCTGAATATAAAAAAAGCACATACCAATCGAATTGAGAAACTCCTCCTTTTTAAAGTCGCTTAATAACTATACATATAATATTAAATGTATTCAACACGCAATGTCTTTAATTTGGCTCGGAAATTGGAATACGAAGTTTCTTGACACTAAGATGTCTGCCAACTGTTAGGCGAAAAAAGCTGTTTTTATTTATACATATTAATTTTTTTTTTTTTCATTGCACATAAAAAAACACGTCTCCCATTCTTCTCTTCTTCAGACTAGGTTCCTAGGTTCCCTGTGCCTACCTTAAAATAAAGCGGGATAAAACATTTAAGTAAAAAGTAGCTTACAATATTGTAATAGAATATATTTCTATAGTCCAAATAGTCCAAAAAAATCAATAGTTGCCAAATCGATTTATGTACTTAATTACACTCATTCTAATAAAACCTTGGATTTGCAAAGCGAAAAATTCATTTATTCAGATCGAAGTTCATTGCTCTAGTGTTGAATAAACTTTTGACTCCTTAATTGCATAGAACAATTGTGAAGCGTACGCATTGAATAGCGTATAGCATTGTTTTGCAAAGTTGGTCTAAAAGTGCATAATTTTTAATTGTTTGGGAACTTATTACTTACTCTGAGTGCAGTACTTACGTTATTGTCTTATGAAGGAGTTAGCAAGTTCAATTTGGTTTATTTTATGGTATATTTAGGATAGTCTTGGTTCAGTGGTGCAGGCGTACGACTGTAAGCGCGACAGGTTGTTAGTTTGATTCTTGAGGAAATGAAATATTTATTGTTTAATTTGCTTGCTTTAGTAATGAGATAAAGCGCAGCGTTGAGTTCCGCTATTCAACACGCAATGCCTCCAGAATTCGGCGATCTTCTTAACACTAGGTTCACAGGTTCTCTCTGTCTACTATGCAATGAGTGGGATATAGCGTGAAATTGAAAAAATATATATAAAAAAATATTTTCATGTCAGGTACACTAGACTTCAACTTCAACTTTATTTAAAATAAAAACATATTTTTTAAATCTGAGCTGAAAATGACCAATTTAGCTGTCTCTACTAACCTCTTTAGAGAGTCTCACTTAATAAGTACCTTTGCTAGTTTTATATTTTAGAAAAGTAAAATTAAAATTTTAAAAATAAAAAAATGAATAAAACGTAAATAAAATTGTCAAAGCTAAGTGGAAATGCTAGATTTGTTTGTAAGTTCAATCTTCACTTGGGAACTATGAACTATTTTCATTCTTCCTCTGGACATATAAACTGCGGTGTTGTCTTCCGCCACTCGACATGCAATTTTTCGAGTTCTTTTAAAAAGGGAAAAAGGAGAGTCTCGACATTAAGCACTTTCTCATGGTCCTACTATGCCAGAAAAAGTTTTTTTACTTCTTACAAAACGACCAGTGAGGCAAGACGTGGCGTTAAGTTTCGCCGCTGAACGCGCAATCGCTTGGAGTGAAGAAGTAAAGTGTTTTAATGGGAATTTAATGTTTTAACTGGAGTTTATCTTAACACAAGGTTCCTAGGTTCCTACGTTCCCTCTGCCACGTGCGAGAAACTGCGCGAACTAAAAAACATGACCTATTTCCTTACATTTGAATTTCTACTGCATTTAAGAAAACAAAACATGTAATACCGTTATATAAAAAGAATTCAGAAGCAAATTGCTTATTAGTATCTCGAAGTTATTTGCAAAATTACCGATTTAAAAAATAAGTGTAATTACTACATTTTTTCTTTAAAGTTTATGTGTTGCGTTAAATCGATTTCGACCTGATTACAGCATTTAAATATTATAGATATTTTTCTTTATTTACTTTTTTCTATAAACGCATATAGCAAGGAAGCTAAAGGGAACCTAGAGTTAAGTCATTCCGTTTGTCATTTTTCACCTTTTTTTTTTTAGAATTGCCTGTTGAATCGTTTTTTTTTCTCTTATTTGATAAAATCAATATGCATGCGTGACGTGACTGTACGCGACGGTTGTGGGTTCGATCCCCATTCGAGGGAATGAATTATTATTTATTAACATTTTCATTTTTTCACTCTGGCACCAAGGCAAAAGCGGCGTTGACTTGCTCTACTTTGCAAGCAATGCCTCGAAAGATTTGGGAGTGGTTAACGGAGTGACTTAACACTAGGTTCCTGCTGTGTGCGGGATACAGCGTGAAGCTGATTTATTTATAAATTTCTTCTATAGCATGTAAACTTTCTACGAGAATACAGACTACAGTTATATGAGTAATAGTATTTATTGTACAGACATAACGTTTCTTCACGTTTTTAGACATCTTAATGCATCAGTTTTGTATTATAGAGTAATTTCTAGATATGGCGAGAATAATTAAATATTTGTAATTGTCTAAATAATATTTTATTTTGTATTTAAATATTTAGATTTTTTATCTTTTTAGATAAAATACTGTCACCTCGACTTTAAATTAAAAAACACATATTCTAAAACCCCCAAAATAATAAGTTCATAAAAGAATAAAAAACAAGCCCAATACTATAGCATTTTAGTCAAGATTAACATTGAGAAATATTAATATATTTTTTTGCAAAATAGACAAATACACAATCGGGACCCATCTTGCAGGGTTCCTTGACAAAAAACTAAAGCTCTACCTTGCCTATCTCTTCAAAAAAAAAAAAAACAAAAAAAAATGCCTTATCTAGAACTACAATATATTCTGAGGTAAAGCTAATCTTCTATGATTGAGATCCATTAAGACGTCTAATAGCATATTGTTCTTTTTTTTCACTATTTTGGACACTTAAAATTTCTGCTAAATCATTTTAGCCTTTATTACAAACGTATAAGATAAATATTGGAATATTTTTATTTGTATATAGGTGAAGTGTCGGATTATGAATGGCAGGTTTTTTGTGGGTATTATTAAATTATATCGATATGGGTAATCACTATTTATCACTTTTTTTACTTACAAATATAACTAAAGTGCTATGTGGATCAGTGATAATGTACTTGCATTTAATATATTTTTAATTATTTTTAAATTTTTTAAGATATTTTTTCATTTTCATTAAACCTTATAGCCGTGGTATAGAAACATTTAGCATATTCTCTCCATTTTAAATAATAAACGGCGGAACACAACACCGCGCGCAACTCTATTTTAATCTAAATCTATAGAAATAAAACCGAAAACAATCTTTGAACTTTAAAAACGAAACAAAGAAGTTTTTTCATACATTTCAAGGCTGCAATCGTAAAGTTTTGCACGACACAGATATAATACCGTTACCTACTTAGTTGAGGTCTTGGTACTGATGTGGAGTAGGTACCTACTGATGTCGGTTCGACCCGTTTGCACGTTTTGCCGTGAAAGTGATGGATTTTTTGCATTAAAATGGTGATTGCAGATTTACGGCTACGAATAAATGTAAAAACGAGGCTGTTGTGGCACAGTGGAACAGCCTGTGAAAGTAAACGTGGTTATGGGTTTGGTTCCCATTTTGTGGAGTGAAATATTTGATCATTTTATTTCTGGTAACAAGACACAGGGTGGCGTTGAATTCTGTTACGCAAAGCACTGTGTCTTGAAAATTCAGCGGAAAGTGGGGAACGGAGAACCTTAATACTAGGTTCCCGCTGCCTCTTGCTATATGTAGGATACACAAAAAAGCTAAAATGAAATATGAATTGCATTAAATATTATTGTATGTAGTATACACAAGCTAAAATGAAATATGAAAATAAATATGTATACAAGTTTAATAATATTAATAGTTTTACATAACACATTTAATAAACTTGTTCATAGAAATATTATATAGCTAAGCTGTAACATAAGCATATATGGCCAATTGCAATACACCTCCACATCTATCATGATCGCACCTAGTTCATACCAATCTTTTAATATAATTTTAGTCTTTCTAATATAATATAAAATTTTATTTTGCCACGGTCGTGAGTTCGATTATAACTCGGGGGTTGAATTATTTATACTTCTCCTCTCTGACAACAAGACAAAGCGCGGCGTTAAGTTCCGTTTCAACATGCAATGTCTTGAAAATTAGTCAGGTACTAGAAAACATTTAGTTTCTAGAATTGACAGATTAAGCAATTCAAGCCTTCAAAAGTATTTTATCTCAAATCTTTAACGTAAAACTGCTTTCGTTTTTCATTTAAAAAGTTTATAACTTTCACATGTCCGTGTTTCAGGTGAAGAGTTTTGACTAATTACTCTGTATTCCTTCCGTTTATATAAAAAAAAATACTTTTACTTGCGGCTTCGTTCCCTCTATCAAATAGAAATTTAGAATTTTGTATGACACATGTCACGTCTTAAGTGCCCGAGATAGCCCTGACCGCAGGAACAGTGGGTCGTTCCAGGACCTTCCTCGACCAAAGACTAAACAACCAAAAATATTTTTGAACCATTTTTACTGAACACGTACGTACTTTGTATAAATTAGGAGAAAAGCGGAGAAAGAGAGTGTTTTTACGCTTGGTGCCCTTTAAAAAAAGTTATATTTAATGGCAGGACTTTTTAAACATTTTTTGTAGCTTCACACTGCATTCCGCATACATGGTACGTGCAGGGAACGTGGGAACGTAGTGCTAAGACATTCCGTTTCCCATGAACATATTTTCGTTCTGTTTGAGCTAAATTTTTAAGGCATTCCGTGTTGAGCAGCCGCGCTTGTCCCCAGAGAGAGAAAATTAACATATTGGATATTTCATTCATCCTAGTGGGAATCGAACCTGCTACCGTTGCGTTTACAGTCACACCCTTGCGCCCCTGCGACATAATTGGACAATCTTTAACAATAATAAGTAATAAATATTATGGACGTCATAACATAATCGAATCTACGGCTCCTTGTTTAGTAACTAAGTCTTATCAACTCTAAACAAAAAGGAAAAGTAAAAGCAATTTGGAATATATATAGAAATTATGCAAATGCCAACTTTATCTTCATTAATCTCATATCCTTCGCCCATGTTCCACTTTAATCCCGAGCTTATCGAACGTTTCATAATAATAATTTAATATACTATACATATTATTATTAATTTATTATAATAAATTTTATTTTAATAGTCGTTTAAATTAAAATAAATTTAAATTATCAAAAAACATTTAAGGCCTGGTTGTGAGTATAGCCACATATTTCAATTTATATTTCCATTTCTTCGATCTGGTGTCGAGGCAAAAGCGCAGCGCTAAGTTCCGCCACTCAATACGCAATGCCTCCAGAATTCGGCGGAAAGTGGGGAACGTAGTGTCTTAACACTAGGTTCCCTATACCTACCCAGCTGTGTGCGGGATACAGCTTGAATCTGATTTAAATACATATAGTACATAAAATACTTTATTTGTCATAATTATTTCCATTTTAGAACTGAACCTACTACCCACAACCTACAATCGAGATACTTCAAACTAATATTTATGGTATTTAAGTTGTTTAATGGTGTAACAGAGGATTACCTAATAAGGCGTGGGGCAATCTAGCCTAGATATTAAATCTGATTTGCATACGCCCCGCTTGTTTGCGTTGGACCATCTAACAGTTTATAAAGATCTATTGTGGCTAAAAGTATTGTGGTTGGCTGCGGGTTCGATTCCTACTCGAGGATACTATTATATATGAATTATGTTAATTTTATGTATCTGGTAAGATAATGCGGCGTTAAGTTGCGTCACCCAACACGCAATTGTCGTATTAGATTGACATAAGCCGCATTTATTCTTTTTCGATGCGTAGTTATAAAAATATTTTTATGTCATTGATTGATGTTTAATATTATATTAAAAAAAAAAAAAAGAATTTAAGAAAAAGCTTTCACATAAAGTATATATATTCCGATACCGGGAATCGAACCCGAGCCTCCTGGGTGAGAGCCAGGTATCCTAGCCACTAGACCATATCGGATGCTGTTAACATTTTGTAAATTTAAGATAACCTTCGATACAGTAATGTCAAAGTGGATTATTAATAGACATCTTTAACTTCACGATTTTTGAGGTTTAAGGAATCTAAAGTTAAGATACTGCCGGCTTATTTTTGAGACATTTCGTATTGAGTGGTGGAACTCAACGCCGCGCTACATCGACCAGAACCTAATTCTCTTATATGATCCACGTATGTTTTAGAATTAAATATTTTAATTCTTTACTTATGTGAATATTTATATACATGCATGCTATCTATATAAGTTGTGTAAGCATTGCAGCAGTAATTAAATGTTACCAATCGATCGTGACTCGACTTCGACATAGGCTTGAGTTACTTCGTAGTTCTAAATAGTAGAATTACTTTGTTCTTTGATTCTTTCCCCAAATTCTTACCAACGTAAAGTTAATATAACTAGAAAGAAATTTAATGATTTTTTATTTATATATTTTAGGAAACTCGACGGAAAAACCTTACCCGTCTACCCCATAATACTAAATCTACGCGATTAATTCGGTTAAATAGTTTGATTAAAAAATCTAAATCAGCTTTACATTGTATCACGCAAACCTAGTGTTAAGACACTCCGTTCCCCATTTTCTGCCAGAGGCATTGCGTGTTGAGTAGCGGAACTCAACGGCTTACTTTGCCTTGAAATTAGAGCGAAGAAATGAAAATATAAATTTAAACAAATATTTAATTTCCTGGAGTGTAGTGTGTTTCCTCAAATCTACAATCAGTTGCGTTAATATAATCGCTAAAATCAAAAATCTTATTTTAATAGTAGCGGCCTGCCCGCGGCTTTGCCTGCGTGAACTACGTTATTATTAATTTCTGTCTCCATGAGTACCTACGTCCTATAAGTGACGTTCATGCAAAATTTGAGACTCCTAGCATTTGTAGTAACGAAGTTTCATACAAACTTTCCAGCCTAAAAACAACCCCTTAGAAGTCGAATATTGCAAATTCCCGTCTTAGCGAGCACCTACGTCCTATCAATAACTCGTATATAAAATTTGAGATTCCTAGCACATGTAGTTTCTGAGATTTCGTGATCAGTGAGTGATCTTTCGATTTTATATATATAAATAAGAAAAAAATAATTAAACTGACATCAATACAGACTTTGAAGCTGTATACTTGTATAGGTTATCCCGCGGGAATGAGAATCACGATTCCCGTCAGTCGTGTTTTTATTTTGCATTCGTGAAAAACGCGAAATCAACAAAATGAATTCTGAAGTAGAAATGAGGTCGAGTTTGTACATCGAATATTTTATTTTTTTAAATTTGTGCTGTGTGGTTTTTCTTACTTAAAATATTTATTAATCAATTAGTAGAGATTCTGTTTCGTTATTTTCGGTAAAAAATTATATTGAAATTCTATAACGCAGTGGCGTACCGTTCGATTGTAAACGCGATGATTGTGGGTTCGATTGTCATTCGGGGGTGTGACATAATATGTGCAGTCCCTTAATCTAATATGTAGATAATGTACGGCGTTAAGTTACGCCACTAAACACGCGGAAAGTGCGTTATTGGTGGCGTTTGATTATTAACGCGATGGTAGTTGGTTCGATTTCAAAACAATAATTCCACTCAACAAGCAATGTTTTGAATTCAGGTGGAAGGTAGATTCTTTCTGGCCACACGCTGTAATGGAAAATATGTGAACTTGCTTTTTTTAATATGTAAAAACACTAAAATAATTTTAGAATCCCGTTGTGTTCAGCACATCACAGGTTATACAGAGGGTACCTAATATGAAAGCACTCAGTTCTACTCTTTGCGTGTTGAGTGGCGGATTTTAACTCCGTGCTTTGAAATACCAATACAAGGCAAATAAAAATACTCCTCACGCCCGATTGAAAATCGAATCCACAACCGTCATAACATCCAATCAGGTACTGTAATACTGCGCCAAAGCATATATGTGGAAATACTGAACACACATAGAAAATATGAAACATACTCCTTTACTTCCGTAATAGGTAAAGTACTTATAATAATAATTATAAAAGTAACAATAAAATAATGAATAACTCATTTCCGGTTATATCATTATTATCATTTCGAGCGAGTTCTCCAGTGGGTACTCGTGGGTACAATTGAATACAAATTGTTCAATAGGAATCGTTCGAACGTAAATTGTTACTATCGAACGCAAGTGGCTTGTTGACATCGTCCGTGACCTATAGGCTATAGCATATTCTATATACTCTACCGTCTATGATAATAAAAAATACTTCAGTGATTTATTTTTTTATTGGTTCACGCTTCATCCCGTTTTAGCAGGATAGGTGGAATGAAGATAGTGTTAATAATACTTTAACCTCAGTTCTCGATACATTGTATGTTGAGCGGCGGGATTCAACGCCGCGTTCTCTTTGTATTGTTGAGAGAGGAAATGAAAATAATTCATTTCCTCGAGTGGGAGTAGAACCCATTAATTTATGTTTACGTTGTGCTGCTGAGCCACTTCGGTGTTAACATTTTCCACTGATATTATTTAACATAATTATTTCAGCTTCATGCTGTTCAGTCGGGAACCTTGTGGGAACCTAGTGTTAACACCCTTCATGCGTTGCTTTTCTTCCAAACTGTATATTACGTGTTGAGTTGCGAAATAATAACGCTTTGCTTTATTACGGAAAATAAATTAACATTAGGTATTTTGTGTTTCGGATATTTTTCCTATAATATATATTTCACGTTTAAAAATCTTGTACCTTCACTAAGAATCTACTATATCATTCAATTATCAAACTATCATAAATAGCTCAATATATAACACAATAGCATTTAACAAACTTGGTAAGAACGTATGGATTAGTGGTTAGAGGACTTGCACGGTTTCCAACAGACGCAGGTTGAAATCCTTTTGTTTAAATAAAGTTTTTAGTAATATGTACAAGTCGACGTGTACTATACAGCGCTAAACAACGATAAGTAGATTCTAATCAATGAATGTGTATTTAATTCAAATCGTCATTTTCCCTGAATGAACACTTTACGTCCCGACCTTGGCATTGAATCAGACTGCATCGTGCCAAACTTCTGTATTATGAATACGGATCTGGTCATGTTTATACCACATAGAAACAAAAAAGAAATTATATTATTCAAAATATATTTATTCAATTGGAATAGGGATTCAATGGAGAACGAAGTGTCTTAACACTTACCTATGCGTGAATAAAGAAATATTCATACAATATACGATTTTAATTCTCCCGTTCAAACGAACGAGAACAATTAATAAAATTTTACGTTCATATATTTTTATGTTCATTAATTTTAAGAATAATAATTAAAAAATATTCCTATAGCTAATAATAAATTCAAGAGATTTTTAAAAGATAAACTTAAATAAAAGAAAGAAGCACCTTTTGCATAATATCATCCAATTGTTATAAACGGTCAACGTGCAATACCGTAGTGTACTCGTATATAAATAGAGACCGATCTGCATTGCCAAGGCTGGTGATGATATCGTAACGAGAAATGCAATTTGCTTGGAGAAGGTGGAATGAGAGGTTTTTTTGATGATGCCTTTAATTCTTGTCTTTCTTCTCTTTTTATTCTCTCTGTATTCTGCAAAAACAAGTGGTGGTTATATAATGCTATCCCAATTGACAATTGGAACATGTCTGACACAGTTTTTTTAAGCAGTAAGAAGTAGGCTAGGCAAAGGGAACCTAGTATTAAATTCCTTTTTCAATTTTCTGTACAATTTTTGAGACATTGTGATATTTAACAAAGTGGAAAATATTAAGATTTAAATGTTTAAATAATTCGCTCTAATAATAAGGGGACTACAATTTAATTTCTAAGACCATATTGTTAAAATTGCACACCCATCTTTATCAAATTAGGTAATAGTTACTTGACCACAAATTTTTATTAATTGACTAATACTTCCTCCTACATAATTTTGTACTATTGACTAAAGCTAAAGCTATTTAAGGGATAGCAAAACGACGCGCTTGTTATTGTCATCTGTTTCGGCATTTCTCCAAAACCTATTTGGGATTAATATGTATGGTATGAGAGTTCTGTTGTGCAGTTGGGGTGTGTCTATCATACATACAGAAATATCACTTCGAGAAGTCTTTGTATTTAAAGATAGTTTGCCGTAATGATAATAAAGATCTTTGAACAATAATGTACATTTTTATAATTTTTAAAGTGTTATTCCACATTTAGGAAAGAAAAATACTTGAAAACTGTACAAGAGGCGTGAGTTCCAATCCCGCTACGTTAAAATTTTTATACTTTTTCTAAACAGTATGAATAATGGGCATTTTTGTATTACACACCATATTCTAGATTTCATTCCGCTTTCAAAATATATGCGTCTGGACTAGCTCTTAGATCTTGTATGCCATGATACAAACGTACCTACCTAAATAGTGTAAATGTAGACAAAGAGGACCAAGAGTCAAAATACCCCCAGGGCATCAAAGACAGGGGTAGTGGATTGTGCTGCTTCTTCCTAATATAATCAATACTTCTAAATAACCACAACTTACAACGTTCCTTTAATTCACACAAATATCTTGAATTTTCAGCAACCCAGATTCAAACCTAAGTCCTCTCTAACATAAGCCTAACAAATAGGTAAATAGAAGATATATCCGAAGGCAAAGTAAACACGGAAGCGATATTTTCAAGGAAACAGACCGTATAACTGTTCACCCACCGTCTACCAGGAGTCGTATTTCACGCGAACGATACGACGTTAAGTGGTTATTTTGAAGGAAAAGTAAATTGGTAGCTTCGTATTGGTTAGCTGGCTAATTCACGCATGTCCCACACTAAGGAAGAACTGTATCAATTCTTCTTTATCATAGTCCCTCCCTCTTTCTCCCTTACATTGTATATGGGGGAGTTATTGATCCAGAATATTTCAATTTGGCAGAGAGTGCAGAATCCCTATTCCAATAACTATTAAAAATGTCACTAAACAAAATAGAGTAACTATTAGTATTAGTTAGCATGTATATATTATAATGCCATTTTAGCTCTACGCTATATCCCGCATTCTTCCCGGCAGAGGGAAGTAGTGTTAAGACATTCCGTTCCCCACTTTCCGCCGAATTCTGGAAGCGTGTGGACTGGCGAAACTCAACGCCGCGCTTTGCCTCGTTAGCAGAGCGAGGAAATAAAAATATTAAATAGTTCATTTCCTCTTGTACCCGTGCGCGACCACTGGCCTCCATTAAAATTAATTATGAACAAACAAAAGATAAGACGTGTTCGTATTATTTTGTCATCACGCGATGTTTACGTAATTTATAACAGTATACTGATTTATGAGTTTTGAATGCATTGTAAGATCAAGGTTGTCAACACAGCGATTTATATTGAAATGCATAATTTAATAGCATATTTTTTAACAAAAATAAAATTTAATATAAAAATTTAAACTTATTAAAGTCAGTAAGGGAACCAAATGTTAAGATACTTCGTTCTCCACTTTACTTTTGTCTTCTTACCCGAGGGAGGAGATGACAATAATTTATTCTAAAAAAAATATGATTCCTTTTATAGATACTTTAACTATCGATATTACGCTTATATTTTATTGATAAAGTACTAGTAAGACAAGTATAGTATCAGGTATAGTTAGTACAACCTTTTTTTAAAATATAATTAACATTTAATATTGTTTTTTTTGTTACAGGTACTTTCAACAACGTTTACGCTAAACTTTTGTAAGCCTATGGTGAAATTAATAGCGTCGCAATTTTTTTTCTTAATTCATCTCTTATATGAAATAAATTAAGAAAATTGGTTGACAAATCACTTAACTGTTGCTACTATTTAAAATGTATCCCTCAGTAAAGCATTGAAAATAAAATAATTTTATTAAAATAAAAGTTTCATGCTTCATTTTTTGAACGTCAAATACGAGTTGATAAACGAAAATCAGTTCACTAATGTTAATGCCTCAGATCCGAGAAGAACCGGCAGAAGAAACTCAGCTGGACTTTTTTTAATCAATTATTTACAAATTTGCATTTGCAATTTGTTTTGGATTCAAAAACATAATATACGAATTTTAATTCAGAACAAAACTGCCATATTATCCACATTTGTTTTTAGTTTAACGCTGTGTCTTCTACCTATAGAAAAAAAAATAGACATAGGCTATTTTCCGCCCAATTTTTGAGACATTGCGTAAAGCGTGTGGCAGAAATTAACGCTGCGTTTCGTCTTGTTACCAGAGCAAGAAGATGAAAATAATTAATTTGCCCTAGTCGGAATCGAACCCACAAACATGGTGTGTAAATTCAAACACTGGCCAGGCTAAAAAATATTCTTATATAATTTAATCTTTAGATAAGTATATTTTATTTTCGTAATAAAATTGCATACTAAGCTGTTATCTCAGAGACGTCATCATCTCGAACATAAACACGGGTAAGACTGAATTATCTCTTAATGCGTTTAAGATCAAGGCCTGGAATTATCTTAGCATTTGTAATACATGAGATAGTATATGTTATAGCTTATGTAAAGTACTTTTGAAATGTCTGGGTGTTTTTAGTTTAGATTTTTTATAATTGCTGTATATAAAGAGACCATTGTAGCCCAGGGGCAAGAATATGATTGTAACGAGATGGTTGTGGGTTCGATCCCAACTTGAGGGAACAAAAGTCCGGCGTTGAGTTTTAATACTCAATATGCAATGCCTCAAAAAAATCAGCAAACAGTGGGGAACGGTGTGTACCAGCACTAGGTTCCCTCTGCCTGCCCTGCTATATGCGACATATGTACATCGTGAAATTATTAAAAAAATCTTATACTATATTTTATTCGTTTTACACACGAATTCTTCAATAAATAATAACGAAACATCAACAAAGATAAACGGAGAAATTGAACAATTCCCGCTGCCATCCACACATTTGTCTAGATGCAGCCGTCATACCGCAACTGATGCGATACGAGTACGTTGTAAAGCGAATTCCTTTTGAAATCGATTTGAAAGCGAATTAATATTTACAACATCGATTTAAAATAAAAGGCCAGTTTTAATATAACCATTCGATCCATTGTTAATTAAAATATTGATTTGTTTTGCTTATTTTAAATGAAATATACGAGTAAAGTTTAATTTCCTCGCTCTGTTAACGAGGCAAAGCGAGGCGTTGAGATCCGCTACTCAATAGATTGTACCTCAAGAATTGCCTGAAAAGTGGAGAACGGAAATTTTCTATTTACGACATTTCCTTTCCCCAACCACAGCGGAGTGTCTAAACACTAGGTTCTAAGGTTGCCTCCTACCCTGCTATATGCGGGATTCAGTGGGAAACAAAAAAAATAACCGATACGCTCTTAAAAGAATGCCTTTACAATACCGATTAAAAAGTAATCCATTATGTGTATTTATGGTTTGGATTGGTATTTCTCTTGAACATTTACTGAGTTATGTTGTTAAATCCATCAATTACAATTCTTGTTAATTTTGTTCCTTATTAATTAAATCAAGACTGATGAAGAATAATTTAAAACATTCTTTAGTTTTTTACACAATGAAACTCGTATAGTATAGGTACTTTTTAGTGAAGGTGAGGAACGGAAGTCTTAATGGTAACAGTGTCTTAATTCTAGGTTCCCAGGTTCTGCCTATACTGCTTTGTGTGGAAAGGATCATTTATCATGGAGCAAAAAAACTTTCGTCTAACCACTGGCCAGATGCGGCAGATTTCCGAAGATACTGCAGCAGTGTTTTTAGGCGGAAAATTAATAGTTTTCTGCAACTTAACGAAGCCTATCGCAGTCGAACCCCTTCTGAGTGTAAGTCGACTTGTTGTGAGTTCGATTCTTATTCTTAAGAGGGGTATTGAAAATTAAATATGATTATATATATTTTTTTAGTTAAGTGTTTTTGTTTGTATTTTAAAATGTAGGTAAATTAAGCTTGTCAACCTTTTCGTAGAGCCTACGTCTATCATTCATTTTACGTAAGATAAGAAGACTAACTAAATAGGCACAGATGAATAAAGATTTTTTTATAATTTATTGACCTGATTTCAAACTAGTAGTGATTAAACAATATATTTTTTTAGATTTTGAAGTTTCCAAATATGAAAAAGAGGAAACTTTTTGGAAAAGACTATAATTTTAATAAGCGTAGAAATTTTCATTTTGGTATGTAGATAAGTGTAGGAGAGTAAATATGCGAGTGGATTGCACGAAATTTCAACGGGAATAATAAAAATTAATTTTACGTTTTACTTCATAAAGTCGACGTAAACATAATTGCGAGCGGCAATCCTTACATTATAAAACATAAGATATCTGTAAGTCGTATATGACTCTATTCATATACCATTTACCTACGAGAAAATATTACTACTAAAAAATATTTTTATATATTTTTTAGCTCTCCCGTATGTCGCAGAATAAGTAGACGGACCCTCGTGACCTCGGGGACGGAAAGTCGCTCCCTACTTTTCACCGAATTCTTCGTGTTTAGTGGAGTAATGAGAAGAAATGATAACATATATTATTTTATTTCCTCAAGTTGGAATCGAACCAACAACCTTACGCGCCATGACTGGCTTTAAATACTATTTTATACTACAGTATCATTGTATCATAATGAGAAACAAAATGTTGACATAATTTCTTTTCAACGTACTTAAAGTATACACAACTACTGTCATGTCATGTATAATACAAACTTGTTTGAAGATAAATATTTGCGCTTCAAAAGTAGGCACAGTGCTATCAACTGTATGTAGGTTGACATTTACATATATTTTTTCATAGTTTAACTTTGAATTTTAGAATAAAATGAAAAATATTGAACAAGGCGTTAAAATTTAACAAGATTCTTCTTCATTCAAGATCTCAAGTGGAGATCAGTGGAAGTATTGTGTGTTGAGTAGCGTAACTCAACGCCACGCTTTGTCTCGTTACCAAGCCAAACAAAATTATAAAAAATCTTTAAAATTTAATTCCCCCGAATGGGAATTATCTTACCTGCTCTAATATTAAACTTTTATCAAATTTCAACCCAATTATTCTGATTATTCAATAACAAAAAACCAAAAAAGTAAATTTTGATGTTTCAATCCCATTGTTCTCTTCATTTTGATTTTCGATCTGAAATACAAATTGAATCTGCCCGAGGAACAATTCCGGTAAAATTGGTCGAACCAAAGTGCAAATGTCTATTTAGCTCATGGCGTGAATTTTTCGATTTGTCGGAATAAGGGTATTATCTCGCGATGTTTCTCCAGTAATCGTGTTATGGGTAGAACTTCTTCGAATGAACTTCGATTTTGTAGAAAATCTTTGTATTATATAGATTATTCATGAAAATCATGATATAAATATATCATGAATATATATATCATGAATTCAATAGCAGAATAGGCAGAGGGAACCTAGTGTTATGACACTTTCCATAATTTTCAAGACGTTCTCTGTTGAGTGGCAAAACTAAACCTCCCGTCGAATGGACATCCCGAATGGACATCGAACCCACTACCAATTGGAGTTTACAGTAAAACGTTGTTCCCAATTAATTCTCTATCTCATAGTAATATTGACCATTTAACCGTTTATCTCGCATTGCGTTAAAAATACAAGTTTCAAAATGAAAGTTAGAAGATACGGTAAAAGTGAAAACATGATAAAATCATACGCAAACGTTAAAACAATCGTATTAATGAGATGAAAGTTTACATTTCTTCTTTCATTTGTCTTTTGTTCTGGGAACATATTGCATATGAAATTATGTTTATACAATGGATGTCTTGTTTATACTAAATATGGGCTAGTCTTCTCAATTCGGTGACGTTTGAGATCCGCCACTCAACACGAAATGTTTCGCAAAAATGAGCGAAATGTGGGGAACGAAGTGTCTTAATACTAGGTTCCCTCTGCCTACACTGCTAAGTGCGGGATACAGCGTGAACCTCATTTTTTATTCTACTCTTTGTAAGTGGAAACGAGAGATGGGTGTGGATTATGTAGTAAAATATTAGATTTTTTAGTTTATCTACAAGCGTAGATAAATTATATACCTACTCAGTAATTGGTAGCTATCTGTAGATGACTGTGCTTTCAAACACTTTCCAGTAGACCACAAAATACCATGAAGTATTTGAAACGTCGACTCTTTAAAGGTTATTTCGCAACATAGGGAACCTAATGTCAAGACTCTTCATTCTCCACTCTCCGTTCAATTTTCGAGACATTATATCTTAAGTGGCGGCTAAAATGCCCTGTATATAGACTGAGATCCGAGCGTTGAATCCTGCATATACGAGTTTTCTTAA